>OY720348.1:70243448-70843448 GCA_963082975.1 Labia minor
CCTATATTCGATTTGATTCATATTTCATTGATATCATAATTTTTTTCATTAATTTCATAGAAAAAACATGAATTTGTTATATTATTTCACGCAAAAAGCTACTTTTTTAAATAGAAATGTAAAATTTATTTATTATATATCATTCTCTTCCATTTCTGGTCCTAATCACGAATTAATTCATATTTTACCGATATCATAATTTTTTTCATTGATTTCATTGAAAATAACAGAATTTCTCATATTAATTCAGGCAAAATCCTACTTTTTTAAATAGAAATATAAAATTTATTTTTTATATATCATTTTCTTCCATTTTTCATCCTATATTCGATTTGATTCATATTTCATTGATATCATAATTTTTTTCATTGATTTCATAGAAAAAACATGAATTTGTTATATTATTTCACGCAAAAAGCTACTTTTTTAAATAGAAATGTAAAATTTATTTTTTATATATCATTCTCTTCCATTTCTGGTCCTAATCACGAATTAATTCATATTTTACCGATATCATAATTTTTTTCATTGATTTCAAAAAAAAAACAGAATTTCTCATATTAATTCAGGCAAAATCCTACTTTTTTAAATAGAAATATAAAATTTATTTTTTATATATCATTTTCTTCCATTTTTGATCCTATATTCGATTTGATTCATATTTCATTGATATCATAATTTTTTTCATTGATTTCATAGAAAAAAACAGAATTTCTGATATTAATTCAGGCAAAATCCTACTTTTTTAAATAGAAATATAAAATTTATTTTTTATATATCATTTTCTTCCATTTTTGATCCTATATTCGATTTGATTCATATTTCATTGATATCATAATTTTTTTCATTAATTTCATCGAAAAAACATGAATTTGTTATATTATTTCACGCAAAAAGCTACTTTTTTAAATAGAAATGTAAAATTTATATTATTATATATCATTCTCTTCCATTTCTGGTCCTAATCACGAATTAATTCATATTTTACCGATATCATAATTTTTTTCATTGATTTCATAGAAAAAAACAGAATTTCTCATATTAATTCAGGCAAAATCCTACTTTTTTAAATAGAAATATAAAATTTATTTTTTATATATCATTTTCTTCCATTTTTGATCCTATATACGATTTGATTCATATTTCATTGATATCATAATTTTTTTCATTGATTTCATAGAAAAAAACAGAATTTCTCATATTAATTCAGGCAAAATCCTACTTTTTTAAATAGAAATATAAAATTTATTTTTTATATATCATTTTCTTCCATTTTTGATCCTATATACGATTTGATTCATATTTCATTGATATCATAATTTTTTTCATTGATTTCATAGAAAAAAACAGAATTTCTCATATTAATTCAGGCAAAATCCTACTTATTTAAATAGAAATATAAAATTTATTTATTATATATCATTCTCTTCCATTTCTGGTCCTAATCACGAATTAATTCATATTTCATTGATATCATAATTTTTTTCATTGATTTCATAGAAAAAAACAGAATTTCTCATATTAATTCAGGCAAAATCCTACTTTTTTAAATAGAAATATAAAATTTATTTATTATATATCATTCTCTTCCATTTCTGGTCCTAATCAGGAATTAATTCATATTTTACCGATATCATAATTTTTTTCATTGATTTCATAGAAAAAACATGAATTTGTTATATTATTTCACGCAAAAAGCTACTTTTTTAAATAGAAATGTAAAATTTATTTATTAATTATCATTCTCTTCCATTTCTGGTCCTAATCACGAATTAATTCATATTTTACCGATATCATAATTTTTTTCATTGATTTCATAGAAAAAACATGAATTTGTTATATTATTTCACGCAAAAAGCTACTTTTTTAAATAGAAATGTAAAATTTATTTATTATATATCATTCTCTTCCATTTCTGGTCCTAATCTCGAATTAATTCATATTTTACCGATATCATAATTTTTTTCATTGATTTCATTAAAAAAAAAGAATTTCTCATATTAATTCAGGCAAAATCCTACTTTTTTAAATAGAAATATAAAATTTATTTTTTATATATCATTTTCTTCCATTTTTGATCCTATATACGATTTGATTCATATTTCATTGATATCATAATTTTTTTCATTGATTTCATAGAAAAAACATGAATTTGTTATATTATTTCACGCAAAAAGCTACTTTTTTAAATAGAAATGTAAAATTTATTTATTATATATCATTCTCTTCCATTTCTGGTCCTAATCACGAATTGATTCATATTTTACCGATATCATAATTTTTTTCATTGATTTCATAGAAAAAAACAGAATTTCTCATATTAATTCAGGCAAAATCCTACTTTTTTAAATAGAAATATAAAATTTATTTTTTATATATCATTTTCTTCCATTTTTGATCCTATATTCGATTTGATTCATATTTCATTGATATCATAATTTTTTTCATTAATTTCATCGAAAAAACATGAATTTGTTATATTATTTCACGCAAAAAGCTACTTTTTTAAATAGAAATGTAAAATTTATTTATTATATATCATTCTCTTCCATTTCTGGTCCTAATCACGAATTAATTCATATTTTACCGATATCATAATTTTTTTCATTGATTTCATAGAAAATAACAGAATTTCTCATATTAATTCAGGCAAAATCCTACTTTTTTAAATAGAAATATAAAATTTATTTTTTATATATCATTTTCTTCCATTTTTGATCCTATATTCGATTTGATTCATATTTCATTGATATCATAATTTTTTTCATTGATTTCATAGAAAAAACATGAATTTGTTATATTATTTCACGCAAAAAGCTACTTTTTTAAATAGAAATGTAAAATTTATTTATTATATATCATTCTCTTCCATTTCTGGTCCTAATCACGAATTAATTCATATTTTACCGATATCATAATTTTTTTCATTGATTTCATAGAAAATAACAGAATCTCTCATATTAATTCAGGCAAAATCCTACTTTTTTAAATAGAAATATAAAATTTATTTTTTATATATCATTTTCTTCCATTTTTGATCCTATATTCGATTTGATTCATATTTCATTGATATCATAATTTTTTTCATTAATTTCATAGAAAAAACATGAATTTGTTATATTATTTCACGCAAAAAGCTACTTTTTTAAATAGAAATGTAAAATTTATTTATTATTTATCATTCTCTTCCATTTCTGGTCCTAATCACGAATTAATTCATATTTTACCGATATCATAATTTTTTTCATTGATTTCATTGAAAATAACAGAATTTCTCATATTAATTCAGGCAAAATCCTACTTTTTTAAATAGAAATATAAAATTTATTTTTTATATATCATTTTCTTCCATTTTTCATCCTATATTCGATTTGATTCATATTTCATTGATATCATAATTTTTTTCATTAATTTCATCGAAAAAACATGAATTTGTTATATTATTTCACGCAAAAAGCTACTTTTTTAAATAGAAATGTAAAATTTATTTATTATATATCATTCTCTTCCATTTCTGGTCCTAATCACGAATTAATTCATATTTTACCGATATCATAATTTTTTTTTATTAATTTCATAGAAAAAACATGAATTTGTTATATTATTTCACTAAAATAGCTACTTTTTTAAATAGAAATATAAAATTTATTTTTTATATATCATTTTCTTCCATTTTTGATCCTATATTCGATTTGATTCATATTTCATTGATATCATAATTTTTTTCATTAATTTCATCGAAAAACCATGAATTTGTTATATTATTTCACGCAAAAAGCTACTTTTTTAAATAGAAATGTAAAATTTATTTATTATATATCATTCTCTTCCATTTCTGGTCCTAATCACGAATTAATTCATATTTTACCGATATCATAATTTTTTTCATTGATTTCATAGAAAATAACAGAATTTCTCATATTAATTCAGGCAAAATCCTACTTTTTTAAATAGAAATATAAAATTTATTTTTTATATATCATTTTCTTCCATTTTTGATCCTATATTCGATTTGATTCATATTTCATTGATATCATAATTTTTTTCATTAATTTCATCGAAAAAACATGAATTTGTTATATTATTTCACGCAAAAAGCTACTTTTTTAAATAGAAATGTAAAATTTATTTATTATATATCATTCTCTTCCATTTCTGGTCCTAATCACGAATTGATTCATATTTTACCGATATCATAATTATTTTCATTGATTTCATAGAAAAAAACAGAATTTCTCATATTAATTCAGGCAAAATCCTACTTTTTTAAATAGAAATATAAAATTTATTTTTTATATATCATTTTCTTCCATTTTTGATCCTATATTCGATTTGATTCATATTTCATTGATATCATAATTTTTTTCATTAATTTCATCGAAAAAACATGAATTTGTTAAATTTTTCACGCAAAAAGCTACTTTTTTAAATAGAAATGTAAAATTTATTTATTATATATCATTCTCTTCCATTTCTGGTCCTAATCACGAATTAATTCATATTTTACCGATATCATAATTTTTTTCATTGATTTCATAGAAAATAACAGAATTTCTCATATTAATTCAGGCAAAATCCTACTTTTTTAAATAGAAATATAAAATTTATTTTTTATATATCATTTTCTTCCATTTTTGATCCTATATTCGATTTGATTCATATTTCATTGATATCATAATTTTTTTCATTGATTTCATAGAAAAAACATGAATTTGTTATATTATTTCACGCAAAAAGCTACTTTTTTAAATAGAAATGTAAAATTTATTTATTATATATCATTCTCTTCCATTTCTGGTTCTAATCACGAATTAATTCATATTTTACCGATATCATAATTTTTTTCATTGATTTCATAGAAAAAAACAGAATTTCTCATATTAATTCAGGCAAAATCCTACTTTTTTAAATAGAAATATAAAATTTATTTTTTATATATCATTTTCTTCCATTTTTGATCCTATATTCGATTTGATTCATATTTCATTGATATCATAATTTTTTTCATTGATTTCATAGAAAAAACATGAATTTGTTATATTATTTCACGCAAAAAGCTACTTTTTTAAATAGAAATGTAAAATTTATTTATTATATATCATTCTCTTCCATTTCTGGTCCTAATCACGAATTAATTCATATTTTACCGATATCATAATTTTTTTCATTGATTTCATAGAAAAAAACAGAATTTCTCATATTAATTCAGGCAAAATCCTACTTTTTTAAATAGAAATATAAAATTTATTTTTTATATATCATTTTCTTCCATTTTTGATCCTATATTCGATTTGATTCATATTTCATTGATATCATAATTTTTTTCATTAATTTCATAGAAAAAACATGAATTTGTTATATTATTTCACGCAAAAAGCTACTTTTTTAAATAGAAATGTAAAATTTATTTATTATATATCATTCTCTTCCATTTCTGGTCCTAATCACGAATTAATTCATATTTTACCGATATCATAATTTTTTTCATTGATTTCATAGAAAATAACAGAATTTCTCATATTAATTCAGGCAAAATCCTACTTTTTTAAATAGAAATATAGAATTTATTTTTTATATATCATTTTCTTCCATTTTTGATCCTATATTCGATTTGATTCATATTTCATTGATATCATAATTTTTTTCATTAATTTCATAGAAAAAACATGAATTTGTTATATTATTTCACGCAAAAAGCTACTTTTTTAAATAGAAATGTAAAATTTATTTATTATATATCATTCTCTTCCATTTCTGGTCCTAATCACGAATTAATTCATATTTTACCGATATCATAATTTTTTTCATTGATTTCATTGAAAATAACAGAATTTCTCATATTAATTCAGGCAAAATCCTACTTTTTTAAATAGAAATATAAAATTTATTTTTTATATATCATTTTCTTCCATTTTTCATCCTATATTCGATTTGATTCATATTTCATTGATATCATAATTTTTTTCATTGATTTCATAGAAAAAACATGAATTTGTTATATTATTTCACGCAAAAAGCTACTTTTTTAAATAGAAATGTAAAATTTATTTATTATATATCATTCTCTTCCATTTCTGGTCCTAATCACGAATTAATTCATATTTTACCGATATCATAATTTTTTTCATTGATTTCATAGAAAATAACAGAATCTCTCATATTAATTCAGGCAAAATCCTACTTTTTTAAATAGAAATATAAAATTTATTTTTTATATATCATTTTCTTCCATTTTTGATCCTATAATCGATTTGATTCATATTTCATTGATATCATAATTTTTTTCATTGATTTCATAGAAAAAACATGAATTTGTTATATTATTTCATGCAAAAAGCTACTTTTATAAATAGAAATGTAAAATTTATTTATTATATATCATTCTCTTCCATTTCTGGTCCTAATCACGAATTAATTCATATTTTACCGATATCATAATTTTTTTCATTAATTTCATAGAAAAAACATGAATTTGTTATA
Organism: Labia minor; assembly: GCA_963082975.1. Taxonomy (NCBI): domain Eukaryota; kingdom Metazoa; phylum Arthropoda; class Insecta; order Dermaptera; family Spongiphoridae; genus Labia; species Labia minor. The sequence continues at coordinate 70,249,929 of OY720348.1, forward strand.
TTATTTCACGCAAAAAGCTACTTTTTTAAATAGAAATATAAAATTTATTTTTTATATATCATTTTCTTCCATTTTTGATCCTATATTCGATTTGATTCATATTTCATTGATATCATAATTGTTTTCATTAATTTCATAGAAAAAACATGAATTTGTTATATTATTTCATGCAAAAAGCTACTTTTATAAATAGAAATGTAAAATTTATTTATTATATATCATTCTCTTCCAATTCTGGTCCTAATCACGAATTAATTCATATTTTAAAGATATCATAATTTTTTTCATTGATTTCATAGAAAAAAACAGAATTTCTCATATTAATTCAGGCAAAATCCTACTTTTTTAAATAGAAATATAAAATTTATTTTTTATATATCATTTTCTTCCATTTTTGATCCTATATTCGATTTGATTCATATTTCATTGATATCATAATTTTTTTCATTAATTTCATCGAAAAAACTTGAATTTGTTATATTATTTCACGCAAAAAGCTACTTTTTTAAATAGAAATGTAAAATTTATTTATTATATATCATTCTCTTCCATTTCTGGTCCTAATCACGAATTAATTCATATTTTACCGATATCATAATTTTTTTCATTGATTTCATAGAAAAAAACAGAATTTCTCATATTAATTCAGGCAAAATCCTACTTTTTTAAATAGAAATATAAAATTTATTTTTTATATATCATTTTCTTCCATTTTTGATCCTATATTCGATTTGATTCATATTTCATTGATATCATAATTTTTTTCATTAATTTCATCGAAAAAACATGAATTTGTTATATTATTTCACGCAAAAAGCTACTTTTTTAAATAGAAATGTAAAATTTATTTATTATATATCATTCTCTTCCATTTCTGGTCCTAATCACGAATTAATTCATATTTTACCGATATCATAATTTTTTTCATTGATTTCATAGAAAAAAACAGAATTTCTGATATTAATTCAGGTAAAATCCTACTTTTTTAAATAGAAATATAAAATTTATTTTTTTATATCATTTTCTTCCATTTTTGATCCTATATTCGATTTGATTCATATTTCATTGATATCATAATTTTTTTCATTGATTTCATAGAAAAAACATGAATTTGTTATATTATTTCACGCAAAAAGCTACTTTTTTAAATAGAAATGTAAAATTTATTTATTATATATCATTCTCTTCCATTTCTGGTCCTAATCACGAATTAATTCATATTTTACCGATATCATAATTTTTTTCATTAATTTCATAGAAAAAACATGAATTTGTTATATTATTTCACGCAAAAAGCTACTTTTTTAAATAGAAATATAAAATTTATTTTTTATATATCATTTTCTTCCATTTTTGATCCTATATTCGATTTGATTCATATTTCATTGATATCATAATTTTTTTCATTAATTTCATCGAAAAAACATGAATTTGTTATATTATTTCACGCAAAAAGCTACTTTTTTAAATAGAAATGTAAAATTTATTTATTATATATCATTCTCTTCCATTTCTGGTCCTAATCACGAATTAATTAATATTTTACCGATATCATAATTTTTTTCATTGATTTCATAGTAAAAAACAGAATTTCTCATATTAATTCAGGCAAAATCCTACTTTTTTAAATAGAAATATAAAATTTATTTATTATATATCATTCTCTTCCATTTCTGGTCCTAATCACGAATTAATTCATATTTTACCGATATCATAATTTTTTTAATTGATTTCATAGAAAAAAAACAGAATTTCTCATATTAATTCAGGCAAAATCCTACTTTTTTAAATAGAAATATAAAAAAAAAAAACTAGAATTTCTCATATTAATTCAGGCAAAATCCTACTTTTTTAAATAGAAATATAAAATTTATTTTTTATATATCATTTTCTTCCATTTTTGATCCTATATTCGATTTGATTCATATTTCATTGATATCATAATTTTTTTCATTGATTTCATAGAAAAAACATGAATTTGTTATATTATTTCACGCAAAAAGCTACTTTTTTAAATAGAAATGTAAAATTTATTTATTATATATCATTCTCTTCCATTTCTGGTCCTAATCACGAATTAATTCATATTTTACCGATATCATAATTTTTTTCATTGATTTCATAGAAAAAAACAGAATTTCTCATATTAATTCAGGCAAAATCCTACTTTTTTAAATAGAAATATAAAATTTATTTTTTATATATCATTTTCTTCCATTTTTGATCCTATATTCGATTTGATTCATATTTCATTGATATCATAATTTTTTTCATTAATTTCATCGAAAAAACATGAATTTGTTATATTATTTCACGCAAAAAGCTACTTTTTTAAATAGAAATGTAAAATTTATTTATTATATATCATTCTCTTCCATTTCTGGTCCTAATCACGAATTAATTCATATTTTACCGATATCATAATTTTTTTCATTGATTTCATAGAAAAAAACAGAATTTCTCATATTTTATCAGGCAAAATCCTAATTTTTTAAATAGAAATATAAAATTTATTTTTTATATATCATTTTCTTCCATTTTTGATCCTATATTCGATTTGATTCATATTTCATTGATATCATAATTTTTTTCATTGATTTCATAGAAAAAAACAGAATTTCTCATATTAATTCAGGCAAAATCCTACTTTTTTAAATAGAAATATAAAATTTATTTTTTATATATCATTTTCTTCCATTTTTGATCCTATATTCGATTTGATTCATATTTCATTGATATCATAATTTTTTTCATTGATTTCATAGAAAAAAACAGAATTTCTGATATTAATTCAGGCAAAATTCTACTTTTTTAAATAGAAATATAAAATTTATTTTTTATATATCATTTTCTTCCATTTTTGATCCTATATTCAATTTGATTCATATTTCATTGATATCATAATTTTTTTCATTGATTTCATAGAAAAAACATGAATTTGTTATATTATTTCACGCAAAAAGCTACTTTTTTAAATAGAAATGTAAAATTTATTTATTATATATCATTCTCTTCCATTTCTGGTCCTAATCACGAATTAATTCATATTTTACCGATATCATAATTTTTTTCATTAATTTCATAGAAAAAACATGAATTTGTTATATTATTTCACGCAAAAAGCTACTTTTTTAAATAGAAATATAAAATTTATTTTTTATATATCATTTTCTTCCATTTTTGATCCTATATTCGATTTGATTCATATTTCATTGATATCATAATTTTTTTCATTAATTTCATCGAAAAAACATGAATTTGTTATATTATTTCACGCAAAAAGCTACTTTTTTAAATAGAAATGTAAAATTTATTTATTATATATCATTCTCTTCCATTTCTGGTCCTAATCACGAATTAATTCATATTTTACCGATATCATAATTTTTTTCATTGATTTCAAAAAAAAACCAGAATTTCTCATATTAATTCAGGCAAAATCATACTTTTTTAAATAGAAATATAAAATTTATTTTTTTTATATCATTATCTTCCATTTTTGATCCTATATTCGATTTGATTCATATTTCATTGATATCATAATTTTTTTCATTGATTTCATAGAAAAAAACAGAATTTCTCATATTAATTCAGGCAAAATCCTACTTTTTTAAATAGAAATATAAAATTTATTTTTTATATATCATTTTCTTCCATTTCTGGTCCAAATCACGAATTAATTCATATTTTACCGATATCATAATTTTTTTCATTAATTTCATAGAAAAAACATGAATTTGTTATATTATTTCACGCAAAAAGCTACTTTTTTAAATAGAAATGTAAAATTTATTTATTATATATCATTCTCTTCCATTTTTGATCCTATATTCGATTTGATTCATATTTCATTGATATCATAATTTTTTTCATTGATTTCATAGAAAAAAACAGAATTTCTCATATTAATTCAGGCAAAATCCTACTTTTTTAAATAGAAATATAAAATTTATTTTTTATATATCATTTTCTTCCATTTTTGATCCTATATTCGATTTGATTCATATTTCATTGATATCATAATTTTTTTCATTGATTTCATAGAAAAAAACAGAATTTCTGATATTAATTCAGGCAAAATCCTACTTTTTTAAATAGAAATATAAAATTTATTTTTTATATATCATTTTCTTCCATTTTTGATCCTATATTCGATTTGATTCATATTTCATTGATATCATAATTTTTTTCATTGATTTCATAGAAAAAACATGAATTTGTTATATTATTTCACGCAAAAAGCTACTTTTTTAAATAGAAATGTAAAATTTATTTATTATATATCATTCTCTTCCATTTCTGGTCCTAATCACGAATTAATTCATATTTTACCGATATCATAATTTTTTTCATTAATTTCATAGAAAAAACATGAATTTGTTATATTATTTCACGCAAAAAGCTACTTTTTTAAATAGAAATATAAAATTTATTTTTTATATATCATTTTCTTCCATTTTTGATCCTATATTCGATTTGATTCATATTTCATTGATATCATAATTTTTTTCATTAATTTCATCGAAAAAACATGAATTTGTTATATTATTTCACGCAAAAAGCTACTTTTTTAAATAGAAATGTAAAATTTATTTATTATATATCATTCTCTTCCATTTCTGGTCCTAATCACGAATTAATTCATATTTTACCGATATCATAATTTTTTTCATTGATTTCAAAAAAAAAACCAGAATTTCTCATATTAATTCAGGCAAAATCATACTTTTTTAAATAGAAATATAAAATTTATTTTTTTTATATCATTATCTTCCATTTTTGATCCTATATTCGATTTGATTCATATTTCATTGATATCATAATTTTTTTCATTGATTTCATAGAAAAAAACAGAATTTCTCATATTAATTCAGGCAAAATCCTACTTTTTTAAATAGAAATATAAAATTTATTTTTTATATATCATTTTCTTCCATTTCTGGTCCTAATCACGAATTAATTCATATTTTACCGATATCATAATTTTTTTCATTAATTTCATAGAAAAAACATGAATTTGTTATATTATTTCACGCAAAAAGCTACTTTTTTAAATAGAAATATAAAATTTATTTTTTATATATCATTTTCTTCCATTTTTGATCCTATATTCGATTTGATTCATATTTCATTGATATCATAATTTTTTTCATTAATTTCATCGAAAAAACATGAATTTGTTATATTATTTCACGCAAAAAGCTACTTTTTGAAATAGAAATGTAAAATTTATTTATTATATATCATTCTCTTCCATTTCTGGTCCTAATCACGAATTAATTCATATTTTACCGATATCATAATTTTTTTCATTGATTTCATAGAAAAAAACAGAATTTCTCATATTAATTCAGGCAAAATCCTACTTTTTTAAATAGAAATATAAAATTTATTTTTTATATATCATTTTCTTCCATTTTTGATCCTATATTCGATTTGATTCATATTTCATTGATATCATAATTTTTTTCATTAATTTCATCGAAAAAACATGAATTTGTTATATTATTTCACGCAAAAAGCTACTTTTTTAAATAGAAATGTAAAATTTATTTATTATATATCATTCTCTTCCATTTCTGGTCCTAATCACGAATTAATTAATATTTTACCGATATCATAATTTTTTTCATTGATTTCATAGTAAAAAACAGAATTTCTCATATTAATTCAGGCAAAATCCTACTTTTTTAAATAGAAATATAAAATTTATTTATTATATATCATTCTCTTCCATTTCTGGTCCTAATCACGAATTAATTCATTTTTTACCGATATCATAATTTTTTTAATTGATTTCATAGAAAAAAAACAGAATTTCTCATATTAATTCAGGCAAAATCCTACTTTTTTAAATAGAAATATAAAAAAAAAAAACTAGAATTTCTCATATTAATTCAGGCAAAATCCTACTTTTTTAAATAGAAATATAAAATTTATTTTTTATATATCATTTTCTTCCATTTTTGATCCTATATTCGATTTGATTCATATTTCATTGATATCATAATTTTTTTCATTGATTTCATAGAAAAAACATGAATTTGTTATATTATTTCACGCAAAAAGCTACTTTTTTAAATAGAAATGTAAAATTTATTTATTATATATCATTCTCTTCCATTTCTGGTCCTAATCACGAATTAATTCATATTTTACCGATATCATAATTTTTTTCATTGATTTCATAGAAAAAAACAGAATTTCTCATATTAATTCAGGCAAAATCCTACTTTTTTAAATAGAAATATAAAATTTATTTTTTATATATCATTTTCTTCCATTTTTGATCCTATATTCGATTTGATTCATATTTCATTGATATCATAATTTTTTTCATTAATTTCATCGAAAAAACATGTATTTGTTATATTATTTCACGCAAAAAGCTACTTTTTTAAATAGAAATGTAAAATTTAATTATTATATATCATTCTCTTCCATTTCTGGTCCTAATCACGAATTAATTCATATTTTACCGATATCATAATTTTTTTCATTGATTTCATAGAAAAAAACAGAATTTCTCATATTAATTCAGGCAAAATCATAATTTTTTAAACAGAAATATAAAATTTATTTTTTATATATCATTTTCTTCCATTTTTGATCCTATATTCGATTTGATTCATATTTCATTGATATCATAATTTTTTTCATTGATTTCATAGAAAAAAACAGAATTTCTCATATTAATTCAGGCAAAATCCTACTTTTTTAAATAGAAATATAAAATTTATTTTTTATATATCATTTTCTTCCATTTTTGATCCTATATTCGATTTGATTCATATTTCATTGATATCATAATTTTTTTCATTGATTTCATAGAAAAAACTAGAATTTCTCATATTAATTCAGGCAAAATCCTACTTTTTTAAATAGAAATATAAAATTTATTTTTTATATATCATTTTCTTCCATTTTTGATCCTATATTCGATTTGATTCATATTTCATTGATATCATAATTTTTTTCATTGATTTCATAGAAAAAACATGAATTTGTTATATTATTTCACGCAAAAAGCTACTTTTTTAAATAGAAATGTAAAATTTATTTATTATATATCATTCTCTTCCATTTCTGGTCCTAATCACGAATTAATTCATATTTTACCGATATCATAATTTTTTTCATTGATTTCATAGAAAAAAACAGAATTTCTCATATTAATTCAGGCAAAATCCTACTTTTTTAAATAGAAATATAAAATTTATTTTTTATATATCATTTTCTTCCATTTTTGATCCTATATTCGATTTGATTCATATTTCATTGATATCATAATTTTTTTCATTAATTTCATCGAAAAAACATGAATTTGTTATATTATTTCACGCAAAAAGCTACTTTTTTAAATAGAAATGTAAAATTTATTTATTATATATCATTCTCTTCCATTTCTGGTCCTAATCACGAATTAATTCATATTTTACCGATATCATAATTTTTTTCATTAATTTCATCGAAAAAACATGAATTTGTTATATTATTTCACGCAAAAAGCTACTTTTTTAAATAGAAATGTAAAATTTATTTATTATATATCATTCTCTTCCATTTCTGGTCCTAATCACGAATTAATTCATATTTTACCGATATCATAATTTTTTTCATTGATTTCAAAAAAAAAACCAGAATTTCTCATATTAATTCAGGCAAAATCATACTTTTTTAAATAGAAATATAAAATTTATTTTTTTTATATCATTATCTTCCATTTTTGATCCTATATTCGATTTGATTCATATTTCATTGATATCATAATTTTTTTCATTGATTTCATAGAAAAAACATGAATTTGTTATATTATTTCACGCAAAAAGCTACTTTTTTAAATAGAAATGTAAAATTTATTTATTATATATCATTCTCTTCCATTTCTGGTCCTAATCACGAATTAATTCATATTTTACCGATATCATAATTTTTTTCATTGATTTCATAGAAAAAAACAGAATTTCTCATATTAATTCAGGCAAAATCCTACTTTTTTAAATAGAAATATAAAATTTATTTTTTATATATCATTTTCTTCCATTTTTGATCCTATATTCGATTTGATTCATATTTCATTGATATCATAATTTTTTTCATTAATTTCATCGAAAAAACATGAATTTGTTATATTATTTCACGCAAAAAGCTACTTTTTTAAATAGAAATGTAAAATTTATTTATTATATATCATTCTCTTCCATTTCTGGTCCTAATCACGAATTAATTCATATTTTACCGATATCATAATTTTTTTCATTAATTTCATAGAAAAAACATGAATTTGTTATATTATTTCACGCAAAAAGCTACTTTTTTAAATAGAAATATAAAATTTATTTTTTATATATCATTTTCTTCCATTTTTGATCCTATATTCGATTTGATTCATATTTCATTGATATCATAATTTTTTTCATAAATTTCATCGAAAAAACATGATTTTGTTATATTATTTCACGCAAAAAGCTACTTTTTTAAATAGAAATGTAAAATTTATTTATTATATATCATTCTCTTCCATTTCTGGTCCTAATCACGAATTAATTCATATTTTACCGATATCATAATTTTTTTCATTGATTTCAAAAAAAAAACCAGAATTTCTCATATTAATTCAGGCAAAATCATACTTTTTTAAATAGAAATATAAAATTTATTTTTTTTAAATCATTATCTTCCATTTTTGATCCTATATTCGATTTGATTCATATTTCATTGATATCATAATTTTTTTCATTGATTTCATAGAAAAAACATGAATTTGTTATATTATTTCACGCAAAAAGCTACTTTTTTAAATAGAAATGTAAAATTTATTTATTATATATCATTCTCTTCCATTTCTGGTCCTAATCACGAATTAATTCATATTTTACCGATATCATAATTTTTTTCATTGATTTCATAGAAAAAAACAGAATTTCTCATATTAATTCAGGCAAAATCCTACTTTTTTAAATAGAAATATAAAATTTATCATTTTCTTCCATTTTTGATCCTATATTCGATTTGATTCATATTTCATTGATATCATAATTTTTTTCATTAATTTCATCGAAAAAACATGAATTTGTTATATTATTTCACGCAAAAAGCTACTTTTTTAAATAGAAATGTAAAATTTATTTATTATATATCATTCTCTTCCATTTCTGGTCCTAATCACGAATTAATTCATATTTTACCGATATCATAATTTTTTTCATTGATTTCATAGAAAAAAACAGAATTTCTCATATTTTATCAGGCAAAATCCTAATTTTTTAAATAGAAATATAAAATTTATTTTTTATATATCATTTTCTTCCATTTTTGATCCTATATTCGATTTGATTCATATTTCATTGATATCATAATTTTTTTCATTGATTTCATAGAAAAAAACAGAATTTCTGATATTAATTCAGGCAAAATCCTACTTTTTTAAATAGAAATATAAAATTTATTTTTTATATATCATTTTCTTCCATTTTTGATCCTATATTCGATTTGATTCATATTTCATTGATATCATAATTTTTTTCATTAATTTCATCGAAAAAACATGAATTTGTTATATTATTTCACGCAAAAAGCTACTTTTTTAAATAGAAATGTAAAATTTATTTATTATATATCATTCTCTTCCATTTCTGGTCCTAATCACGAATTAATTCATATTTTACCGATATCATAATTTTTTTCATTGATTTCATAGAAAAAAACAGAATTTCTCATATTAATTCAGGCAAAATCCTACTTTTTTAAATAGAAATATAAAATTTATTTTTTATATATCATTTTCTTCCATTTTTGATCCTATATTCGATTTGATTCATATTTCATTGATATCATAATTTTTTTCATTAATTTCATCGAAAAAACATGTATTTGTTATATTATTTCACGCAAAAAGCTACTTTTTTAAATAGAAATGTAAAATTTAATTATTATATATCATTCTCTTCCATTTCTGGTCCTAATCACGAATTAATTCATATTTTACCGATATCATAATTTTTTTCATTGATTTCATAGAAAAAAACAGAATTTCTCATATTAATTCAGGCAAAATCCTACTTTTTTAAATAGAAATATAAAATTTATTTTTTATATATAATTTTCTTCCATTTTTGATCCTATATTCGATTTGATTCATATTTCATTGATATCATAATTTTTTTCATTGATTTCATAGAAAAAAACAGAATTTCTCATATTAATTCAGGCAAAATCCTACTTTTTTAAATAGAAATATAAAATTTATTTTTTATATATCATTTTCTTCCATTTTTTATCCTATATTCGATTTGATTCATATTTCATTGATATCATAATTTTTTTCATTGATTTCATAGAAAAAAACAGAATTTCTGATATTAATTCAGGCAAAATCGTACTTTTTTAAATAGAAATATAAAATTTATTTTTTATATATCATTTTCTTCCATTTTTGATCCTATATTCGATTTGATTCATATTTCATTGATATCATAATTTTTTTCATTGATTTCATAGAAAAAAACAGAATTTCTGATATTAATTCAGGCAAAATCCTACTTTTTTAAATAGAAATATAAAATTTATTTTTTATATATCATTTTCTTCCATTTTTGATCCTATATTCGATTTGATTCATATTTCATTGATATCATAATTTTTTTCATTGATTTCATAGAAAAAACATGAATTTGTTATCTTATTTCACGCAAAAAGCTACTTTTTTAAATAGAAATGTAAAATTTATTTATTATATATCATTCTCTTCCATTTCTGGTCCTAATCACGAATTAATTCATATTTTACCGATATCATAATTTTTTTCATTAATTTCATAGAAAAAACATGAATTTGTTATATTTTTTCACGCAAAAAGCTACTTTTTTAAATAGAAATATTAAATTTATTTTTTATATATAATTTTCTTCCATTTTTGATCCTATATTCGATTTGATTCATATTTCATTGATATCATAATATTTTTCATTGATTTCATAGAAAAAAACAGAATTTCTGATATTAATTCAGGCAAAATCCTACTTTTTTAAATAGAAATATAAAATTTATTTTTTATATATCATTTTCTTCCATTTTTGATCCTATATTCGATTTGATTCATATTTCATTGATATCATAATTTTTTTCATTGATTTCATAGAAAAAACATGAATTTGTTATATTATTTCACGCAAAAAGCTACTTTTTTAAATAGAAATGTAAAATTTATTTATTATATATCATTCTCTTCCATTTCTGGTCCTAATCACGAATTAATTCATATTTTACCGATATCATAATTTTTTTCATTAATTTCATAGAAAAAACATGAATTTGTTATATTATTTCACGCAAAAAGCTACTTTTTTAAATAGAAATATAAAATTTATTTTTTATATATCATTTTCTTCCATTTTTGATCCTATATTCGATTTGATTCATATTTCATTGATATCATAATTTTTTTCATTAATTTTATCGAAAAAACATGAATTTGTTATATTATTTCACGCAAAAAGCTACTTTTTTAAATAGAAATGTAAAATTTATTTATTATATATCATTCTCTTCCATTTCTGGTCCTAATCACGAATTAATTCATATTTTACCGATATCATAATTTTTTTCATTGATTTCATAGTAAAAATCAGAATTTCTCATATTAATTCAGGCAAAATCCTACTTTTTTAAATAGAAATATAAAATTTATTTTTTATATATCATTTTCTTCCATTTCTGGTCCTAATCACGAATTAATTCATATTTTACCGATATCATAATTTTTTTCATTGATTTCAAAAAAAAACCAGAATTTCTCATATTAATTCAGGCAAAATCATACTTTTTTAAATAGAAATATAAAATTTATTTTTTATATATCATTATCTTCCATTTTTGATCCTATATTCGATTTGATTCATATTTCATTGATATCATAATTTTTTTCATTGATTTCATAGAAAAAACATGAATTTGTTATATTATTTCACGCAAAAAGCTACTTTTTTAAATAGAAATGTAAAATTTATTTATTATATATCATTCTCTTCCATTTCTGGTCCTAATCACGAATTAATTCATATTTTACCGATATCATAATTTTTTTCATTGATTTCATAGAAAAAAACAGAATTTCTCATATTAATTCAGGCAAAATCCTACTTTTTTAAATAGAAATATAAAATTTATTTTTTATATATCATTTTCTTCCATTTTTGATCCTATAATCGATTTGATTCATATTTCATTGATATCATAATTTTTTTCATTGATTTCATAGAAAAAACATGAATTTGTTATATTATTTCACGCAAAAAGCTACTTTTTTAAATAGAAATGTAAAATTTATTTATTATATATCATTCTCTTCCATTTATTTATTATTATTTCTGATGAATAATTATTTTAATTATGCCGAAAACCTAGGGTCATCCAACGATGACCTTTCATAATTTTTACGGGAAAATTAAAAAATGAAATTTATAAAAATAAATAATAAATTCGTTCATTTTACATCATAAAAATATTAAAAAAATATATTATTGATATTTCTGATAAATAATTATTTTTTTATGCCGCAAATCTAGGGTCATCCTACGATGACCTTTCATAATTTTTACGGTTAAATTAAAAAATGAAATTTTTAAAAATAAATAATAAATTCGTTCATTTTACATCATAAAAATATTAAAAAAATATATTATTCATATTTCTTACTAAAAATTATTTTTTTATGCCGAAAACCTAGGGTCATCCTACGATGACCTTTAATAATTTTTACGGGAAAATTAAAAAATGAAATTTTTATAAATAAATAATAAATTCGTTCATTTTACATCATAAAAATATTAAAAAAATATATTATTGATATTTCTGATAAATAATTATTTTTTTATGCCGAAAATCTAGGGTCATCCTACGATGACCTTTCATAATTTTTACGGGAAAATTAAAAAATGAAATTTTTAAAAATAAATAATAAATTCGTTCATTTTACATCATAAAAATATTAAAAAGATATATTTTTCATATTTCTTACTAAAAATTATTTTTTTATGCCGAAAACCTAGGGTCATCCTACGATGACCTTTCATAATTTTTACGGGAAAATTAAAAAATGAAATTTTTAAAAATAAATAATAAATTCGTTCATTTTACATCATAAAAATATTAAAAAAATATATTATTGATATTTCTTACTAAAAATTATTTTTTTATGCCGAAAACCTAGGGTCATCCTACGATGACCTTTCATAATTTTTACGGGAAAATTAAAAAATGAAATTTTTATAAATAAATAATAATTTCGTTCATTTTACATCATAAATATATTAAAAAAATATATTATAGATATTTCTGATAAATAATTATTTTTTTATGCCGAAAATCTAGGGTCATCCTACGATGACCTTTCATAATTTTTACAGTTAAATTAAAAAATGAAATTTTTAAAAAAAAATAATAAATTCGTTCATTTTACATCATAAAAATATTAAAAAAATATATTATTCATATTTCTTACTAAAAATTATTTTTTTATGCCGAAAACCTAGGGTCATCCTACGATGACCTTTCATAATTTTTACGGGAAAATTAAAAAATGAAATTTTTAAAAATAAATAATAAATTCGTTCATTTTACATCATAAAAATATTCAAAAGATATATTTTTCATATTTCTTACTAAAAATTATTTTTTTATGCCGAAAACCTAGGGTCATCCTACGATGACCTTTCATAATTTTTACGGGAAAATTAAAAAATGAAATTTTTAAAAATAAATAATAAATTCGTTCATTTTACATCATAAAAATATTAAAAAAATATATTATTGATATTTCTGATGAATAATTTTTTTATTATGCCGAAAACCTAGAGTCATCCAACGATGACCTTTCATAATTTTTACGGGAAAATTAAAAAATGAAATTTATAAAAATAAATAATAAATTCGTTCATTTTACATCATAAAAATATTAAAAAAATATATTATTGATATTTCTGATAAATAATTATTTTTTTATGCCGAAAATCTAGGGTCATCCTACGATGACCTTTCATAATTTTTACGGTTAAATTAAAAAATGAAATTTTTAAAAATAAATAATAAATTCGTTCATTTTACATCATAAAAATATTAAAAAAATATATTATTCATATTTCTTACTAAAAATTATTTTTTTATGCCGAAAACCTAGGGTCATCCTACGATGACCTTTCATAATTTTTACGGGAAAATTAAAAAATGAAATTTTTAAAAATAAATAATAAATTCGTTCATTTTACATCATAAAAATATTAAAAAAATATATTATTCATATTTCTTACGAAAAATTATTTTTTTATGCCGAAAACCTAGGGTCATCCTACGATGACCTTTCATAATTTTTACGGGAAAATTAAAAAATGAAATTTTTATAAATAAATAATAAATTCGTTCATTTTACATCATAAATATATTAAAAAAATATATTATAGATATTTCTGATAAATAATTATTTTTTTATGCCGAAAATCTAGGGTCATCCTACGATGACCTTTCATAATTTTTACGGGAAAATTAAAAAATGAAATTTTTATAAATAAATAATAATTTCGTTCATTTTACATCATAAATATATTAAAAAAATATATTATAGATATTTCTGATAAATAATTATTTTTTTATGCCGAAAATCTAGGGTCATCCTACGATGACCTTTCATAATTTTTACAGTTAAATTAAAAAATGAAATTTTTAAAAATAAATAATAAATTCGTTCATTTTACATCATAAAAATATTAAAAAAATATATTATTGATATTTCTTACTAAAAATTATTTTTTTATGCCGAAAACCTAGGGTCATCCTACGATGACCTTTCATAATTTTTACGGGAAAATTAAAAAATGAAATTTTTAAAAATAAATAATAAATTCGTTCATTTTACATCATAAAAATATTCAAAAGATATATTTTTCATATTTCTTACTAAAAATTATTTTTTTATGCCGAAAACCTAGGGTCATCCTACGATGACCTTTCATAATTTTTACGGGAAAATTAAAAAATGAAATTTTTATAAATAAATAATAAATTCGTTCATTTTACATCATAAATATATTAAAAAAATATATTATAGATATTTCTGATAAATAATTATTTTTTTATGCCGAAAATCTAGGGTCATCCTACGATGACCTTTCATAATTTTTACGGGAAAATTAAAAAATGAAATTTTTATAAATAAATAATAATTTCGTTCATTTTACATCATAAATATATTAAAAAAATATATTATAGATATTTCTGATAAATAATTATTTTTTTATGCCGAAAATCTAGGGTCATCCTACGATGACCTTTCATAATTTTTACAGTTAAATTAAAAAATGAAATTTTTAAAAATAAATAATAAATTCGTTCATTTTACATCATAAAAATATTAAAAAAATATATTATTGATATTTCTTACTAAAAATTATTTTTTTATGCCGAAAACCTAGGGTCATCCTACGATGACCTTTCATAATTTTTACGGGAAAATTAAAAAATGAAATTTTTAAAAATAAATAATAAATTCGTTCATTTTACATCATAAAAATATTCAAAAGATATATTTTTCATATTTCTTACTAAAAATTATTTTTTTATGCCGAAAACCTAGGGTCATCCTACGATGACCTTTCATAATTTTTACGGGAAAATTAAAAAATGAAATTTTTAAAAATAAATAATAAATTCGTTCATTTTACATCATAAAAATATTAAAAAAATATATTATTGATATTTCTGATGAATAATTTTTTTATTATGCCGAAAACCTAGAGTCATCCAACGATGACCTTTCATAATTTTTACGGGAAAATTAAAAAATGAAATTTATAAAAATAAATAATAAATTCGTTCATTTTACATCATAAAAATATTAAAAAAATATATTATTGATATTTCTGATAAATAATTATTTTTTTATGCCGAAAATCTAGGGTCATCCTACGATGACCTTTCATAATTTTTACGGTTAAATTAAAAAATGAAATTTTTAAAAATAAATAATAAATTCGTTCATTTTACATCATAAAAATATTAAAAAAATATATTATTCATATTTCTTACTAAAAATTATTTTTTTATGCCGAAAACCTAGGGTCATCCTACGATGACCTTTCATAATTTTTACGGGAAAATTAAAAAATGAAATTTTTAAAAATAAATAATAAATTCGTTCATTTTACATCATAAAAATATTAAAAAAATATATTATTCATATTTCTTACGAAAAATTATTTTTTTATGCCGAAAACCTAGGGTCATCCTACGATGACCTTTCATAATTTTTACGGGAAAATTAAAAAATGAAATTTTTATAAATAAATAATAAATTCGTTCATTTTACATCATAAATATATTAAAAAAATATATTATAGATATTTCTGATAAATAATTATTTTTTTATGCCGAAAATCTAGGGTCATCCTACGATGACCTTTCATAATTTTTACGGGAAAATTAAAAAATGAAATTTTTAAAAAAAAATAATAAATTCGTTCATTTTACATCATAAAAATATTAAAAAAATATATTATTCATATTTCTTACTAAAAATTATTTTTTTATGCCGAAAACCTAGGGTCATCCTACGATGACCTTTCATAATTTTTACGGGAAAATTAAAAAATGAAATTTTTAAAAATAAATAATAAATTCGTTCATTTTACATCATAAAAATATTCAAAAGATATATTTTTCATATTTCTTACTAAAAATTATTTTTTTATGCCGAAAACCTAGCGTCATCCTACGATGACCTTTCATAATTTTTACGGGAAAATTAAAAAATGAAATTTTTAAAAATAAATAATAAATTCGTTCATTTTACATCATAAAAATATTAAAAAAATATATTATTGATATTTCTGATGAATAATTTTTTTATTATGCCGAAAACCTAGAGTCATCCAACGATGACCTTTCATAATTTTTACGGGAAAATTAAAAAATGAAATTTATAAAAATAAATAATAAATTCGTTCATTTTACATCATAAAAATATTAAAAAAATATATTATTGATATTTCTGATAAATAATTATTTTTTTATGCCGAAAATCTAGGGTCATCCTACGATGACCTTTCATAATTTTTACGGTTAAATTAAAAAATGAAATTTTTAAAAATAAATAATAAATTCGTTCATTTTACATCATAAAAATATTAAAAAAATATATTATTCATATTTCTTACGAAAAATTATTTTTTTATGCCGAAAACCTAGGGTCATCCTACGATGACCTTTCATAATTTTTACGGGAAAATTAAAAAATGAAATTTTTATAAATAAATAATAAATTCGTTCATTTTACATCATAAATATATTAAAAAATTATATTATTGATATTTGTGATAAATAATTATTTTTTTATGGCGAAAATCTAGGGTCATCCTACGATCACCTTTCATAATTTTTACGGGAAAATTAAAAAATGAAATTTTTAAAAATAAATAATAAATTCGTTCATTTTACATCATAAAAATATTAAAAAAATATATTATTCATATTTCTTACTAAAAATTATTTTTTTATGCCGAAAACCTAGGGTCATCCTACGATGACCTTTCATAATTTTTACGGGAAAATTAAAAAATGAAATTTTTAAAAATAAATAATAAATTCGTTCATTTTACATCATAAATATATTAAAAAAATATATTATTGATATTTCTGATAAATAATTATTTTTTTATGGCGAAAATCTAGGGTCATCCTACGATGACCTTTCATAATTTTTACGGGAAAATTAAAAAATGAAATTTTTAAAAATAAATAATAAATTCGTTCATTTTACATCATAAAAATATTAAAAAGATATATTTTTCATATTTCTTACTAAAAATTATTTTTTTATGCCGAAAACCTAGGGTCATCCTACGATGACCTTTCATAATTTTTACGGTTAAATTAAAAAATGAAATTTTTAAAAATAAATAATAAATTCGTTCATTTTACATCATAAAAATATTAAAAAGATATATTTTTCATATTTCTTACTAAAAATTATTTTTTTATGCCGAAAACCTAGGGTCATCCTACGATGACCTTTCATAATTTTTACGGTTAAATTAAAAAATGAAATTTTTAAAAATAAATAATAAATTCGTTCATTTTACATCATAAAAATATTAAAAAAATATATTATTGATATTTCTGATGAATAATTATTTTAATTATGCCGAAAACCTAGAGTCATCCAACGATGACCTTTCATAATTTTTACGGGAAAATTAAAAAATGAAATTTATAAAAATAAATAATAAATTCGTTCATTTTACATCATAAAAATATTAAAAAAATATATTATTGATATTTCTGATAAATAATTATTTTTTTATGCCGAAAATCTAGGGTCATCCTACGATGACCTTTCATAATTTTTACGGTTAAATTAAAAAATGAAATTTTTAAAAATAAATAATAAATTCGTTCATTTTACATCATAAAAATATTAAAAAAATATATTATTCATATTTCTTACTAAAAATTATTTTTTTATGCCGAAAACCTAGGGTCATCCTACGATGACCTTTCATAATTTTTACGGGAAAATTAAAAAATGAAATTTTTATAAATAAATAATAAATTCGTTCATTTTACATCATAAAAATATTAAAAAAATATATTATTGATATTTCTGATAAATAATTATTTTTTTATGGCGAAAATCTAGGGTCATCCTACGATGACCTTTCATAATTTTTACGGGAAAATTAAAAAATGAAATTTTTAAAAATAAATAATAAATTCGTTCATTTTACATCATAAAAATATTAAAAAAATATATTATTCATATTTCTTACTAAAAATTATTTTTTTATGCCGAAAACCTAGGGTCATCCTACGATGACCTTTCATAATTTTTACGGGAAAATTAAAAAATGAAATTTTTATAAATAAATAATAAATTCGTTCATTTTACATAATAAAAATATTAAAAAAATATATTATTGATATTTCTGATAAATAATTATTTTTTTATGGCGAAAATCTAGGGTAATCCTAAGATGACCTTTTATAATTTTTACGGGAAAATTAAAAAATGAAATTTTTAAAAATAAATAATAAATTCGTTCATTTTACATCATAAAAATATTAAAAAAATATATTATTCATATTTCTTACTAAAAATTATTTTTTTATGCCGAAAACCTAGGGTCATCCTACGATGACCTTTCATAATTTTTACGGGAAAATTAAAAAATGAAATTTTTATAAATAAATAATAAATTCATTCATTTTACATCATAAAAATATTAAAAAAATATATTATTGATATTTCTGATAAATAATTATTTTTTTATGGCGAAAATCTAGGGTAATCCTACGATGACCTTTCATAATTTTTACGGGAAAATTAAAAAATGAAATTTTTATAAATAAATAATAAATTCGTTCATTTTACATCATAAAAATATTAAAAAAAAATATTATTGATATTTCTGATGAATAATTATTTTATTATGCCGAAAACCTAGGGTCATCCTACGATGACCTTTCATAATTTTTACGGGAAAATTAAAAAATGAAATTTATAAAAATAAATAATAAATTCGTTCATTTTACATCATAAAAATATTAAAAAAATATATTATTGATATTTCTGATAAATAATTATTTTTTTATGCCGAAAATCTAGGGTCATCCTACGATGACCTTTCATAATTTTTACGGTTAAATTAAAAAATGAAATTTTTAAAAATAAATAATAAATTCGTTCATTTTACATCATAAAAATATTAAAAAAATATATTATTCATATTTCTTACTAAAAATTATTTTTTTATGCCGAAAACCTAGGGTCATCCTACGATGACCTTTCATAATTTTTACGGGAAAATTAAAAAAATGAAATTTTTATAAATAAATAATAAATTCGTTCATTTTACATCATAAAAATATTAAAAAAATATATTATTGATATTTCTGATAAATAATTATTTTTTTCTGCCGAAAATCTAGGCTCATCCTACGATGACCTTTCATAATTTTTACGGTTAAATTAAAAAATGAAATTTTTAAAAATAAATAATAAATTCGTTCATTTTACATCATAAAAATATTAAAAAGATATATTTTTCATATTTCTTACTAAAAATTATTTTTTTATGCCGAAAACCTAGGGTCATCCTACGATGACCTTTCATAATTTTTACGGTTAAATTAAAAAATGAAATTTTTAAAAATAAATAATAAATTCGTTCATTTTACATCATAAAAATATTAAAAAAATATATTATTCATATTTCTTACTAAAAATTATTTTTTTATGCCGAAAACCTAGGGTCATCCTACGATGACCTTTCATAATTTTTACGGGAAAATTAAAAAATGAAATTTTTATAAATAAATAATAAATTCGTTCATTTTACATCATAAAAATATTAAAAAAATATATTATTGATATTTCTGATAAATAATTATTTTTTTATGGCGAAAATCTAGGGTCATCCTACGATGACCTTTCATAATTTTTACGGGAAAATTAAAAAATGAAATTTTTAAAAATAAATAATAAATTCGTTCATTTTACATCATAAAAATATTAAAAAGATATATTTTTCATATTTCTTACTAAAAATTATTTTTTTATGCCGAAAACCTAGGGTCATCCTACGATGACCTTTCATAATTTTTACGGGAAAATTAAAAAATGAAATTTTTAAAAATAAATAATAAATTCGTTCATTTTACATCATAAAAATATTAAAAAGATATATTTTTCATATTTCTTACTAAAAATTATTTTTTTATGCCGAAAACCTAGGGTCATCCTACGATGACCTTTCAGAATTTTTACGGGAAAATTAAAAAATGAAATTTTTATAAATAAATAATAAATTCGTTCATTTTACATCATAAAAATATTAAAAAAATATATTATTGATATTTCTGATAAATAATTATTTTTTTCTGCCGAAAATCTAGGGTCATCCTACGATGACCTTTCATAATTTTTACGGTTAAATTAAAAAATGAAATTTTTAAAAATAAATAATAAATTCGTTCATTTCACATCATAAAAATATTAAAAAAATATATTATTCATATTTCTTACAAAAATTATTTTTTTATGCCGAAAACCTAGGGTCATCCTACGATGACCTTTCATAATTTTTACGGGAAAATTAAAAAATGAAATTTTTATAAATAAATAATAAATTCGTTCATTTTGCATCATAAAAATATTAAAAAAATATATTATTGATATTTCTGATAAATAATTATTTTTTTATGCCGAAAATCTAAGGTCATCCTACGATGACCTTTCATAATTTTTACGGTTAAATTAAAAAATGAAATTTTTAAAAATAAATAATAAATTCGTTCATTTTACATCATAAAAATATTAAAAAAATATATTATTCATATTTCTTACTAAAAATTATTTTTTTATGCCGAAAACCTAGGGTCATCCTACGATGACCTTTCATAATTTTTACGGGAAAATTAAAAAATGAAATTTTTATAAATAAATAATAAATTCGTTCATTTTACATCATAAAAATATTAAAAAAATATATTATTGATATTTCTGATAAATAATTATTTTTTTATGCCGAAAATCTAGGGTCATCCTACGATGACCTTTCATAATTTTTACGGGAAAATTAAAAAATGAAATTTTTATAAATAAATAATAAATTCGTTCATTTTACATCATAAAAATATTAAAAAAATATATTATTGATATTTCTGATAAATAATTATTTTTTTATGGCGAAAATCTAGGGTCATCCTACGATGACCTTTCATAATTTTTACGGGAAAATTAAAAAATGAAATTTTTATAAATAAATAATAAATTCGTTCATTTTACATAATAAAAATATTAAAAAAATATATTATTGATATTTCTGATAAATAATTATTTTTTTATGGCGAAAATCTAGGGTAATCCTAAGATGACCTTTTATAATTTTTACGGGAAAATTAAAAAATGAAATTTTTAAAAATAAATAATAAATTCGTTCATTTTACATCATAAAAATATTAAAAAAATATATTATTCATATTTCTTACTAAAAATTATTTTTTTATGCCGAAAACCTAGGGTCATCCTACGATGACCTTTCATAATTTTTACGGGAAAATTAAAAAATGAAATTTTTATAAATAAATAATAAATTCATTCATTTTACATCATAAAAATATTAAAAAAATATATTATTGATATTTCTGATAAATAATTATTTTTTTATGGCGAAAATCTAGGGTAATCCTACGATGACCTTTCATAATTTTTACGGGAAAATTAAAAAATGAAATTTTTATAAATAAATAATAAATTCGTTCATTTTACATCATAAAAATATTAAAAAAAAATATTATTGATATTTCTGATGAATAATTATTTTATTATGCCGAAAACCTAGGGTCATCCTACGATGACCTTTCATAATTTTTACGGGAAAATTAAAAAATGAAATTTATAAAAATAAATAATAAATTCGTTCATTTTACATCATAAAAATATTAAAAAAATATATTATTGATATTTCTGATAAATAATTATTTTTTTATGCCGAAAATCTAGGGTCATCCTACGATGACCTTTCATAATTTTTACGGTTAAATTAAAAAATGAAATTTTTAAAAATAAATAATAAATTCGTTCATTTTACATCATAAAAATATTAAAAAAATATATTATTCATATTTCTTACTAAAAATTATTTTTTTATGCCGAAAACCTAGGGTCATCCTACGATGACCTTTCATAATTTTTACGGGAAAATTAAAAAATGAAATTTTTATAAATAAATAATAAATTCGTTCATTTTACATCATAAAAATATTAAAAAAATATATTATTGATATTTCTGATAAATAATTATTTTTTTCTGCCGAAAATCTAGGCTCATCCTACGATGACCTTTCATAATTTTTACGGTTAAATTAAAAAATGAAATTTTTAAAAATAAATAATAAATTCGTTCATTTTACATCATAAAAATATTAAAAAGATATATTTTTCATATTTCTTACTAAAAATTATTTTTTTATGCCGAAAACCTAGGGTCATCCTACGATGACCTTTCATAATTTTTACGGTTAAATTAAAAAATGAAATTTTTAAAAATAAATAATAAATTCGTTCATTTTACATCATAAAAATATTAAAAAAATATATTATTCATATTTCTTACTAAAAATTATTTGTTTATGCCGAAAACCTAGGGTCATCCTACGATGACCTTTCATAATTTTTACGGGAAAATTAAAAAATGAAATTTTTATAAATAAATAATAAATTCGTTCATTTTACATCATAAAAATATTAAAAAAATATATTATTGATATTTCTGATAAATAATTATTTTTTTATGGCGAAAATCTAGGGTCATCCTACGATGACCTTTCATAATTTTTACGGGAAAATTAAAAAATGAAATTTTTAAAAATAAATAATAAATTCGTTCATTTTACATCATAAAAATATTAAAAAGATATATTTTTCATATTTCTTACTAAAAATTATTTTTTTATGCCGAAAACCTAGGGTCATCCTACGATGACCTTTCATAATTTTTACGGGAAAATTAAAAAATGAAATTTTTAAAAATAAATAATAAATTCGTTCATTTTACATCATAAAAATATTAAAAAAATATATTATTCATATTTCTGATAAATAATTATTTTTTTATGGCGAAAATCTAGGGTCATCCTACGATGACCTTTCATAATTTTTACGAGAAAATTAAAAAATGAAATTTATAAAAATAAATAATAAATTCGTTCATTTTACATCATAAAAATATTAAAAAAATATATTATTGATATTTCTGATAAATAATTATTTTTTTATGCCGAAGATCTAGGGTCATCCTACGATGACCTTTCATAATTTTTACGGTTAAATTAAAAAATGAAATTTTTAAAAAGAAATAATAAATTCGTTCATTTTACATCATAAAAATATTAAAAAAATATATTATTCATATTTCTTACTAAAAATTATTAGTTTATGCCGAAAAACTAGGGTCATCCTACGATGACCTTTCATAATTTTTACGGGAAAATTAAAAAATGAAATTTTTATAAATAAATAATAAATTCGTTCATTTTACATCATAAAAATATTAAAAAAATATATTATTGATATTTATGATAAATAATTATTTTTTTATGGCGAAAATCTAGGGTCATCCTACGATGACCTTTCATAATTTTTACGGGAAAATTAAAAAATGAAATTTTTAAAAATAAATAATAAATTCGTTCATTTTACATCATAAAAATATTAAAAAGATATATTTTTCATATTTCTTACTAAACATTATTTTTTTATGCCGAAAACCTAGGGTCATCCTACGATGACCTTTCATAATTTTTACGGGAAAATTAAAAAATGAAATTTTTAAAAATAAATAATAAATTCGTTCATTTTACATCATAAAAATATTAAAAAAATATATTATTCATATTTCTCACTAAAAATTATTTTTTTATGCCGAAAACCTAGGGTCATCCTACGATGACCTTTCATAATTTTTACGGTTAAATTAAAAAATGAAATTTTTAAAAATAAATAATAAATTCGTTCATTTTACATCATAAAAATATTAAAAAAATATATTATTCATATTTCTTACTAAAAATTATTTTTTTATGCCGAAAACCTAGGGTCATCCTACGATGACCTTTCATAATTTTTACGGGAAAATTAAAAAATGAAATTTTTATAAATAAATAATAAATTCGTTCATTTTACATCATAAAAATATTAAAAAATTATATTATTCATATTTCTTACTAAAAATTTTTTTTTTATGCCGAAAACCTAGGGTCATCCTACGATGACCTTTCATAATTTTTACGGGAAAATTAAAAAATGAAATTTTTAAAAATAAATAATAAATTCGTTCATTTTACATCATAAAAATATTAAAAAAATATATTATTCATATTTCTGATAAATAATTATTTTTTTATGGCGAAAATCTAGGGTCATCCTACGATGACCTTTCATAATTTTTACGAGAAAATTAAAAAATGAAATTTATAAAAATAAATAATAAATTAGTTCATTTTACATCATAAAAATATTAAAAAAATATATTATTGATATTTCTGATAAATAATTATTTTTTTATGCCGAAGATCTAGGGTCATCCTACGATGACCTTTCATAATTTTTACGGTTAAATTAAAAAATGAAATTTTTAAAAAGAAATAATAAATTCGTTCATTTTACATCATAAAAATATTAAAAAAATATATTATTCATATTTCTTACTAAAAATTATTTTTTTATGCCGAAAACCTAGGGTCATCCTACGATGACCTTTCATAATTTTTACGGGAAAATTAAAAAATGAAATTTTTATAAATAAATAATAAATTCATTCATTTTACATCATAAAAATATTAAAAAAATATATTATTGATATTTCTGATAAATAATTATTTTTTTATGGCGAAAATCTAGGGTCATCCTACGATGACCTTTCATAATTTTTACGGGAAAATTAAAAAATGAAATTTTTATAAATAAATAATAAATTCGTTCATTTTACATCATAAAAGTATTAAAAAAAAATATTATTGATATTTCTGATGAATAATTATTTTATTATGCCGAAAACCTAGGGTCATCCTACGATGACCTTTCATAATTTTTACGGGAAAATTAAAAAATGAAATTTATAAAAATAAATAATAAATTCGTTCATTTTACATCATAAAAATATTAAAAAAATATATTATTGATATTTCTGATAAATAATTATTTTTTTATGCCGAAAATCTAGGGTCATCCTACGATGACCTTTCATAATTTTTACGGTTAAATTAAAAAATGAAATTTTTAAAAATAAATAATAAATTCGTTCATTTTACATCATAAAAATATTAAAAAAATATATTATTCATATTTCTTACTAAAAATTATTTTTTTATGCCGAAAACCTAGGGTCATCCTACGATGACCTTTCATAATTTTTACGGGAAAATTAAAAAATGAAATTTTTATAAATAAATAATAAATTCGTTCATTTTACATCATAAAAATATTAAAAAAATATATTATTGATATTTCTGATAAATAATTATTTTTTTCTGCCGAAAATCTAGGCTCATCCTACGATGACCTTTCATAATTTTTACGGTTAAATTAAAAAATGAAATTTTTAAAAATAAATAATAAATTCGTTCATTTTACATCATAAAAATATTAAAAAAATATATTATTCATATTTCTTACAAAAATTATTTTTTTATGCCGAAAACCTAGGGTCATCCTACGATGACCTTTCATAATTTTTACGGGAAAATTAAAAAATGAAATTTTTATAAATAAATAATAAATTCGTTCATTTTGCATCATAAAAATATTAAAAAAATATATTATTGATATTTCTGATAAATAATTATTTTTTTATGCCGAAAATCTAGGGTCATCCTACGATGACCTTTCATAATTTTTACGGTTAAATTAAAAAATGAAATTTTTAAAAATAAATAATAAATTCGTTCATTTTACATCATAAAAATATTAAAAAAATATATTATTCATATTTCTTACTAAAAATTATTTTTTTATGCCGAAAACCTAGGGTCATCCTACGATGACCTTTCATAATTTTTACGGGAAAATTAAAAAATGAAATTTTTATAAATAAATAATAAATTCGTTCATTTTACATCATAAAAATATTAAAAAAATATATTATTGATATTTCTGATAAATAATTATTTTTTTATGCCGAAAATCTAGGGTCATCCTACGATGACCTTTCATAATTTTTACGGTTAAATTAAAAAATGAAATTTTTAAAAATAAATAATAAATTCGTTCATTTTACATCATAAAAATATTAAAAAAATATATTATTCATATTTCTTACTAAAAATTATTTTTTTATGCCGAAAACCTAGGGTCATCCTACGATGACCTTTCATAATTTTTACGGGAAAATTAAAAAATGAAATTTTTATAAATAAATAATAAATTCGTTCATTTTACATCATAAAAATATTAAAAAAATATATTATTGATATTTCTGATAAATAATTATTTTTTTATGGCGAAAATCTAGGGTCATCCTACGATGACCTTTCATAATTTTTACGGGAAAATTAAAAAATGAAATTTTTAAAAATAAATAATAAATTCGTTCATTTTACATCATAAAAATATTAAAAAGATATATTTTTCATATTTCTTACTAAAAATTATTTTTTTATGCCGAAAACCTAGGGTCATCCTACGATGACCTTTCATAATTTTTACGGGAAAATTAAAAAATGAAATTTTTAAAAATAAATAATAAATTCGTTCATTTTACATCATAAAAATATTAAAAAAATATATTATTCATATTTCTGATAAATAATTATTTTTTTATGGCGAAAATCTAGGGTCATCCTACGATGACCTTTCATAATTTTTACGAGAAAATTAAAAAATGAAATTTATAAAAATAAATAATAAATTCGTTCATTTTACATCATAAAAATATTAAAAAAATATATTATTGATATTTCTGATAAATAATTATTTTTTTATGCCGAAGATCTAGGGTCATCCTACGATGACCTTTCATAATTTTTACGGTTAAATTAAAAAATGAAATTTTTAAAAAGAAATAATAAATTCGTTCATTTTACATCATAAAAATATTAAAAAAATATATTATTCATATTTCTTACTAAAAATTATTAGTTTATGCCGAAAAACTAGGGTCATCCTACGATGACCTTTCATAATTTTTACGGGAAAATTAAAAAATGAAATTTTTATAAATAAATAATAAATTCGTTCATTTTACATCATAAAAATATTAAAAAAATATATTATTGATATTTATGATAAATAATTATTTTTTTATGGCGAAAATCTAGGGTCATCCTACGATGACCTTTCATAATTTTTACGGGAAAATTAAAAAATGAAATTTTTAAAAATAAATAATAAATTCGTTCATTTTACATCATAAAAATATTAAAAAGATATATTTTTCATATTTCTTACTAAACATTATTTTTTTATGCCGAAAACCTAGGGTCATCCTACGATGACCTTTCATAATTTTTACGGGAAAATTAAAAAATGAAATTTTTAAAAATAAATAATAAATTCGTTCATTTTACATCATAAAAATATTAAAAAAATATATTATTCATATTTCTCACTAAAAATTATTTTTTTATGCCGAAAACCTAGGGTCATCCTACGATGACCTTTCATAATTTTTACGGTTAAATTAAAAAATGAAATTTTTAAAAATAAATAATAAATTCGTTCATTTTACATCATAAAAATATTAAAAAAATATATTATTCATATTTCTTACTAAAAATTATTTTTTAATGCCGAAAACCTAGGGTCATCCTACGATGACCTTTCATAATTTTTACGGGAAAATTAAAAAATGAAATTTTTATAAATAAATAATAAATTCGTTCATTTTACATCATAAAAATATTAAAAAAATATATTATTCATATTTCTTACTAAAAATTATTTTTTTATGCCGAAAACCTAGGGTCATCCTACGATGACCTTTCATAATTTTTACGGGAAAATTAAAAAATGAAATTTTTAAAAATAAATAATAAATTCGTTCATTTTACATCATAAAAATATTAAAAAAATATATTATTCATATTTCTGATAAATAATTATTTTTTTATGGCGAAAATCTAGGGTCATCCTACGATGACCTTTCATAATTTTTACGAGAAAATTAAAAAATGAAATTTATAAAAATAAATAATAAATTCGTTCATTTTACATCATAAAAATATTAAAAAAATATATTATTGATATTTCTGATAAATAATTATTTTTTTATGCCGAAGATCTAGGGTCATCCTACGATGACCTTTCATAATTTTTACGGTTAAATTAAAAAATGAAATTTTTAAAAAGAAATAATAAATTCGTTCATTTTACATCATAAAAATATTAAAAAAATATATTATTCATATTTCTTACTAAAAATTATTAGTTTATGCCGAAAAACTAGGGTCATCCTACGATGACCTTTCATAATTTTTACGGGAAAATTAAAAAATGAAATTTTTATAAATAAATAATAAATTCGTTCATTTTACATCATAAAAATATTAAAAAAATATATTATTGATATTTATGATAAATAATTATTTTTTTATGGCGAAAATCTAGGGTCATCCTACGATGACCTTTCATAATTTTTACGGGAAAATTAAAAAATGAAATTTTTAAAAATAAATAATAAATTCGTTCATTTTACATCATAAAAATATTAAAAAGATATATTTTTCATATTTCTTACTAAACATTATTTTTTTATGCCGAAAACCTAGGGTCATCCTACGATGACCTTTCATAATTTTTACGGGAAAATTAAAAAATGAAATTTTTAAAAATAAATAATAAATTCGTTCATTTTACATCATAAAAATATTAAAAAAATATATTATTCATATTTCTCACTAAAAATTATTTTTTTATGCCGAAAACCTAGGGTCATCCTACGATGACCTTTCATAATTTTTACGGTTAAATTAAAAAATGAAATTTTTAAAAATAAATAATAAATTCGTTCATTTTACATCATAAAAATATTAAAAAAATATATTATTCATATTTCTTACTAAAAATTATTTTTTAATGCCGAAAACCTAGGGTCATCCTACGATGACCTTTCATAATTTTTACGGGAAAATTAAAAAATGAAATTTTTATAAATAAATAATAAATTCGTTCATTTTACATCATAAAAATATTAAAAAAATATATTATTCATATTTCTTACTAAAAATTATTTTTTTATGCCGAAAACCTAGGGTCATCCTACGATGACCTTTCATAATTTTTACGGGAAAATTAAAAAATGAAATTTTTAAAAATAAATAATAAATTCGTTCATTTTACATCATAAAAATATTAAAAAAATATATTATTCATATTTCTGATAAATAATTATTTTTTTATGGCGAAAATCTAGGGTCATCCTACGATGACCTTTCATAATTTTTACGAGAAAATTAAAAAATGAAATTTATAAAAATAAATAATAAATTCGTTCATTTTACATCATAAAAATATTAAAAAAATATATTATTGATATTTCTGATAAATAATTATTTTTTTATGCCGAAGATCTAGGGTCATCCTACGATGACCTTTCATAATTTTTACGGTTAAATTAAAAAATGAAATTTTTAAAAAGAAATAATAAATTCGTTCATTTTACATCATAAAAATATTAAAAAAATATATTATTCATATTTCTTACTAAAAATTATTAGTTTATGCCGAAAAACTAGGGTCATCCTACGATGACCTTTCATAATTTTTACGGGAAAATTAAAAAATGAAATTTTTAAAAATAAATAATAAATTCGTTCATTTTACATCATAAAAATATTAAAAAGATATATTTTTCATATTTCTTACTAAACATTATTTTTTTATGCCGAAAACCTAGGGTCATCCTACGATGACCTTTCATAATTTTTACGGGAAAATTAAAAAATGAAATTTTTAAAAATAAATAATAAATTCGTTCATTTTACATCATAAAAATATTAAAAAAATATATTATTCATATTTCTTACTAAAAATTATTTTTTTATGCCGAAAACCTAGGGTCATCCTACGATGACCTTTCATAATTTTTACGGTTAAATTAAAAAATGAAATTTTTATAAATAAATAATAAATTCGTTCATTTTACATCATAAAAATATTAAAAAAATATATTATTGATATTTCTGATAAATAATTATTTTTTTATGGCGAAAATCTAGGGTCATCCTACGATGACCTTTCATAATTTTTACGGGAAAATTAAAAAATGAAATTTTTATAAATAAATAATAAATTCGTTCATTTTACATCATAAAAATATTAAAAAAATATATTATTGATATTTCTGATAAATAATTATTTTTTTATGGCGAAAATCTAGGGTCATCCTACGATGACCTTTCATAATTTTTACGGGAAAATTAAAAAATGAAATTTTTAAAAATAAATAATAAATTCGTTCATTTTACATCATAAAAATATTAAAAAAATATATTATTCATATTTCTTACTAAAAATTATTTTTTTATGCCGAAAACCTAGGGTCATCCTACGATGACCTTTCATAATTTTTACGGGAAAATTAAAAAATGAAATTTTTATAAATAAATAATAAATTCGTTCATTTTACATCATAAAAATATTAAAAAAATATATTATTGATATTTCTGATAAATAATTATTTTTTTATGGCGAAAATCTAGGGTCATCCTACGATGACCTTTCATAATTTTTACGGGAAAATTAAAAAATGAAATTTTTATAAATAAATAATAAATTCGTTCATTTTACATCATAAAAATATTAAAAAAAAATATTATTGATATTTCTGATGAATAATTATTTTATTATGCCGAAAACCTAGGGTCATCCTACGATGACCTTTCATAATTTTTACGGGAAAATTAAAAAATGAAATTTTTAAAAATAAATAATAAATTCGTTCATTTTACATCATAAAAATATTAAAAAAATATATTATTCATATTTCTTACTAAAAATTATTTTTTTATGCCGAAAACCTAGGGTCATCCTACGATGACCTTTCATAATTTTTACGGGAAAATTAAAAAATGAAATTTTTAAAAATAAATAATAAATTCGTTCATTTTACATCATAAAAATATTAAAAAAATATATTATTCATATTTCTTACTAAAAATTATTTTTTTATGCCGAAAACCTAGGGTCATCCTACGATGACCTTTCATAATTTTTACGGGAAAATTAAAAAATGAAATTTTTATAAATAAATAATAATTTCGTTCATTTTACATCATAAAAATATTAAAAAAATATATTATTGATATTTCTGATAAATAATTATTTTTTTATGGCGAAAATCTAGGGTAATCCTAAGATGACCTTTCATAATTTTTACGGGAAAATTAAAAAATGAAATTTTTAAAAATAAATAATAAATTCGTTCATTTTACATCATAAAAATATTAAAAAAATATATTATTCATATTTCTTACTAAAAATTATTTTTTTATGCCGAAAACCTAGGGTCATCCTACGATGACCTTTCATAATTTTTACGGGAAAATTAAAAAATGAAATTTTTATAAATAAATAATAAATTCGTTCATTTTACATCATAAAAATATTAAAAAAATATATTATTCATATTTCTTACTAAAAATTATTTTTTTATGCCGAAAACCTAGGGTCATCCTACGATGACCTTTCATAATTTTTACGGGAAAATTAAAAAATGAATTTTTTATAAATAAATAATAAATTCGTTCATTTTACATCATAAAAATATTAAAAAAATATATTATTCATATTTCTTACTAAAAATTATTTTTTTATGCCGAAAACCTAGGGTCATCCTACGATGACCTTTCATAATTTTTACGGGAAAATTAAAAAATGAAATTTTTATAAATAAATAATAAATTCGTTCATTTTACATCATAAAAATATTAAAAAAATATATTATTCATATTTCTTACTAAAAATTTTTTTTTTTATGCCGAAAACCTAGGGTCATCCTACGATGACCTTTCATAATTTTTACGGGAAAATTAAAAAATGAAATTTTTATAAATAAATAATAAATTCGTTCATTTTACATCATAAAAATATTAAAAAAATATATTATTGATATTTCTGATAAATAATTATTTTTTTATGGCGAAAATCTAGGGTAATCCTAAGATGACCTTTCATAATTTTTAGGGGAAAATTAAAAAATGAAATTTTTAAAAATAAATAATAAATTCGTTCATTTTACATCATAAAAATATTAAAAAAATATATTATTCATATTTCTTACTAAAAATTATTTTTTTATGCCGAAAACCTAGGGTCATCCTACGATGACCTTTCATAATTTTTACGGGAAAATTAAAAAATGAAATTTTTAAAAATAAATAATAAATTCGTTCATTTTACATCATAAAAATATTAAAAAAATATATTATTCATATTTCTTACTAAAAATTATTTTTTTATGCCGAAAACCTAGGGTCATCCTACGATGACCTTTCATAATTTTTACGGGAAAATTAAAAAATGAAATTTTTAAAAATAAATAATAAATTCGTTCATTTTACATCATAAAAATATTAAAAAAATATATTATTGATATTTCTGATAAATAATAATTTTTTTATGCCGAAAACCTAGGGTCATCCTACGATGACCTTTCATAATTTTTACGGGAAAATTAAAAAATGAAATTTTTATAAATAAATAATAATTTCGTTCATTTTACATCATAAATATATTAAAAAAATATATTATTGATATTTCTGATAAATAATTATTTTTTTATGGCGAAAATCTAGGGTCATCCTACGATGACCTTTCATAATTTTTACGGGAAAATTAAAAAATGAAATTTATAAAAATAAATAATAAATTCGTTCATTTTACATCATAAAAATATTCAAAAGATATATTTTTCATATTTCTTACTAAAAATTATTTTTTTATGCCGAAAACCTAGGGTCATCCTACGATGACCTTTCATAATTTTTACGGTTAAATTAAAAAATGAAATTTTTAAAAATAAATAATAAATTCGTTCATTTTACATCATAAAAATATTAAAAAAATATATTATTCATATTTCTTACTAAAAATTATTTTTTTATGCCGAAAACCTAGGGTCATCCTACGATGACCTTTCATAATTTTTACGGGAAAATTAAAAAATGAAATTTTTATAAATAAATAATAAATTCGTTCATTTTACATAATAAAAATATTAAAAAAATATATTATTCATATTTCTTACTAAAATTTTTTTTTTTTATGCCGACAACCTAGGGTCATCCTACGATGACCTTTCATAATTTTTACGGGAAAATTAAAAAATGAAATTTTTATAAATAAATAATAAATTCGTTCATTTTACATCATAAAAATATTAAAAAAATATATTATTGATATTTCTGATAAATAATTATTTTTTTATGGCGAAAATCTAGGGTAATCCTAAGATGACCTTTCATAATTTTTACGGGAAAATTAAAAAATGAAATTTTTAAAAATAAATAATAAATTCGTTCATTTTACATCATAAAAATATTAAAAAAATATATTATTCATATTTCTTACTAAAAATTATTTTTTTATGCCGAAAACCTAGGGTCTTCCTACGATGACCTTTCATAATTTTTACGGGAAAATTAAAAAATGAAATTTTTAAAAATAAATAATAAATTCGATCATTTTACATCATAAAAATATTAAAAAAATATATTATTCATATTTCTTACTAAAAATTATTTTTTTATGCCGAAAACCTAGGGTCATCCTACGATGACCTTTCATAATTTTTACGGGAAAATTAAAAAATGAAATTTTTATAAATAAATAATAATTTCGTTCATTTTACATGATAAATATATTAAAAAAAATATATTATTGATATTTCTGATAAATAATTATTTTTTTATGGCGAAAATCTAGGGTCATCCTACGATGACCTTTCATAATTTTTACGGGAAAATTAAAAAATGAAATTTATAAAAATAAATAATAAATTCGTTCATTTTACATCATAAAAATATTAAAAAAATATATTATTGATATTTCTGATAAATAATTATTTTTTTATGCCGAAAATCTAGGGTCATCCTACGATGACCTTTCATAATTTTTACGGGAAAATTAAAAAATGAAATTTTTATAAATAAATAATAAATTCGTTCATTTTACATCATAAAAATATTAAAAAGATATATTATTGATATTTCTGATGAATAATTATTTTAATTATGCCGAAAACCAAGGGTCATCCAACGATGACCTTTCATAATTTTTACGGGAAAATTAAAAAATGAAATTTATAAAAATAAATAATAAATTCGTTCATTTTACATCATAAAAATATTAAAAAGATATATTTTTCATATTTCTTACTAAAAATTATTTTTTTATGCCGAAAACCTAGGGTCATCCTACGATGACCTTTCATAATTTTTACGGTTAAATTAAAAAATGAATTTTTTAAAAATAAATAATAAATTCGTTCATTTTACATCATAAAAATATTAAAAAAATATATTATTCATATTTCTTACTAAAAATTATTTTTTTATGCCGAAAACCTAGGGTCATCCTACGATGACCTTTCATAATTTTTACGGGAAAATTAAAAAATGAAATTTTTATAAATAAATAATAAATTCGTTCATTTTACATCATAAAAATATTAAAAAGATATATTTTTCATATTTCTTACTAAAAATTTTTTTTTTATGCCGAAAACCTAGGGTCATCCTACGATGACCTTTCATAATTTTTACGGGAAAATTAAAAAATGAAATTTTTATAAATAAATAATAAATTCGTTCATTTTACATAATAAAAATATTAAAAAAATATATTATTGATATTTCTGATAAATAATTATTTTTTTATGGCGAAAATCTAGGGTAATCCTAAGATGACCTTTCATAATTTTTACGGGAAAATTAAAAAATGAAATTTTTAAAAATAAATAATAAATTCGTTCATTTTACATCATAAAAATATTAAAAAAATATATTATTCATATTTCTTACTAAAAATTATTTTTTTATGCCGAAAACCTAGGGTCATCCTACGATGACCTTTCATAATTTTTAAGGGAAAATTAAAAAATGAAATTTTTATAAATAAGTAATAAATTCGTTCATTTTACATCATAAAAATATTAAAAAAATATATTATTGATATTTCTGATAAATAATTATTTTTTTATGGCGAAAATCTAGGGTCATCCTACGATGACCTTTCATAATTTTTACGGTTAAATTAAAAAATGAATTTTTTAAAAATAAATAATAAATTCGTTCATTTTACATCATAAAAATATTAAAAAGATATATTATTGATATTTCTGATGAATAATTATTTTAATTATGCCGAAAACCTAGGGTCATCCAACGATGACCTTTCATAATTTTTACGAGAAAATTAAAAAATGAAATTTATAAAAATAAATAATAAATTCGTTCATTTTACATCATAAAAATATTAAAAAAATATATTATTCATATTTCTTACTAAAAATTATTTTTTTATGCCGAAAACCTAGGGTCATCCTACGATGACCTTTCATAATTTTTAAGGGAAAATTAAAAAATGAAATTTTTATAAATAAGTAATAAATTCGTTCATTTTACATCATAAAAATATTAAAAAAATATATTATTGATATTTCTAATAAATAATTATTTTTTTATGGCGAAAATCTAGGGTCATCCTACGATGACCTTTCATAATTTTTACGGGAAAATTAAAAAATGAAATTTTTAAAAATAAATAATAAATTCGTTCATTTTACATCATAAAAATATTAAAAAGATATATTATTGATATTTCTGATGAATAATTATTTTAATTATGCCGAAAACCTAGGGTCATCCAACGATGACCTTTCATAATTTTTACGGGAAAATTAAAAAATGAAATTTTTAAAAATAAATAATAAATTCGTTCATTTTACATCATAAAAATATTCAAAAGATATATTATTCATATTTCTTACTAAAAATTATTTTTTTATGCCGAAAACCTAGGGTCATCCTACGATGACCTTTCATAATTTTTACGGGAAAATTAAAAAATGAAATTTATAAAAATAAATAATAAATTCGTTCATTTTACATCATAAAAATATTAAAAAAATATATTATTGATATTTCTGATAAATAATTATTTTTTTATGCCGAAAATCTAGGGTCATCCTACCATGACCTTTCATAATTTTTACGGTTAAATTAAAAAATGAATTTTTTAAAAATAAATAATAAATTCGTTCATTTTACATCATAAAAATATTAAAAAAATATATTATTCATATTTCTTACTAAAAATTATTTTTTTATGCCGAAAACCTAGGGTCATCCTACGATGACCTTTCATAATTTTTACGGGAAAATTAAAAAATGAAATTTTTAAAAATAAATAATAAATTCGTTCATTTTACATCATAAAAATATTAAAAAAATATATTATTCATATTTCTTACTAAAAATTATTTTTTTATGCCGAAAACCTAGGGTCATCCTACGATGACCTTTCATAATTTTTACGGGAAAATTAAAAAATGAAATTTTTATAAATAAATAATAAATTCGTTCATTTTACATCATAAAAATATTAAAAAAATATATTATTCATATTTCTTACTAAAAATTATTTTTTTATGCCGAAAACCTAGGGTCATCCTACGATGACCTTTCATAATTTTTACGGGAAAATTAAAAAATGAAATTTTTATAAATAAATAATAATTTCGTTCATTTTACATCATAAATATATTAAAAAAATATATTATTGATATTTCTGATAAATAATTATTTTTTTATGGCGAAAATCTAGGGTCATCCTTTCAT
Organism: Labia minor; assembly: GCA_963082975.1. Classification (NCBI taxonomy): domain Eukaryota; kingdom Metazoa; phylum Arthropoda; class Insecta; order Dermaptera; family Spongiphoridae; genus Labia; species Labia minor. The sequence continues at coordinate 70,287,309 of OY720348.1, forward strand.
AATTTTTACGGGAAAATTAAAAAATGAAATTTATAAAAATAAATAATAAATTCGTTCATTTTACATCATAAAAATATTAAAAAGATATATTTTTCATATTTCTTACTAAAAATTATTTTTTTATGCCGAAAACCTAGGGTCATCCTACGATGACCTTTCATAATTTTTACGGGAAAATTAAAAAATGAAATTTTTATAAATAAATAATAAATTCGTTCATTTTACATCATAAAAATATTAAAAAAAAATATTATTCATATTTCTTACTAAAAATTTTTTTTTTATGCCGAAAACCTAGGGTCATCCTACGATGACCTTTCATAATTTTTACGGGAAAATTAAAAAATGAAATTTTTAAAAATAAATAATAAATTCGTTCATTTTACATCATAAAAATATTAAAAAGATATATTATTGATATTTCTGATGAATAATTATTTTAATTATGCCGAAAACCTAGGGTCATCCAACGATGACCTTTCATAATTTTTACGAGAAAATTAAAAAATGAAATTTATAAAAATAAATAATAAATTCGTTCATTTTACATCATAAAAATATTAAAAAAATATATTATTCATATTTCTTACTAAAAATTATTTTTTTATGCCGAAAACCTAGGGTCATCCTACGATGACCTTTCATAATTTTTAAGGGAAAATTAAAAAATGAAATTTTTATAAATAAGTAATAAATTCGTTCATTTTACATCATAAAAATATTAAAAAAATATATTATTGATATTTCTAATAAATAATTATTTTTTTATGGCGAAAATCTAGGGTCATCCTACGATGACCTTTCATAATTTTTACGGGAAAATTAAAAAATGAAATTTTTAAAAATAAATAATAAATTCGTTCATTTTACATCATAAAAATATTAAAAAGATATATTATTGATATTTCTGATGAATAATTATTTTAATTATGCCGAAAACCTAGGGTCATCCAACGATGACCTTTCATAATTTTTACGGGAAAATTAAAAAATGAAATTTTTAAAAATAAATAATAAATTCGTTCATTTTACATCATAAAAATATTCAAAAGATATATTATTCATATTTCTTACTAAAAATTATTTTTTTATGCCGAAAACCTAGGGTCATCCTACGATGACCTTTCATAATTTTTACGGGAAAATTAAAAAATGAAATTTATAAAAATAAATAATAAATTCGTTCATTTTACATCATAAAAATATTAAAAAAATATATTATTGATATTTCTGATAAATAATTATTTTTTTATGCCGAAAATCTAGGGTCATCCTACCATGACCTTTCATAATTTTTACGGTTAAATTAAAAAATGAATTTTTTAAAAATAAATAATAAATTCGTTCATTTTACATCATAAAAATATTAAAAAAATATATTATTCATATTTCTTACTAAAAATTATTTTTTTATGCCGAAAACCTAGGGTCATCCTACGATGACCTTTCATAATTTTTACGGGAAAATTAAAAAATGAAATTTTTAAAAATAAATAATAAATTCGTTCATTTTACATCATAAAAATATTAAAAAAATATATTATTCATATTTCTTACTAAAAATTATTTTTTTATGCCGAAAACCTAGGGTCATCCTACGATGACCTTTCATAATTTTTACGGGAAAATTAAAAAATGAAATTTTTATAAATAAATAATAAATTCGTTCATTTTACATCATAAAAATATTAAAAAAATATATTATTCATATTTCTTACTAAAAATTATTTTTTTATGCCGAAAACCTAGGGTCATCCTACGATGACCTTTCATAATTTTTACGGGAAAATTAAAAAATGAAATTTTTATAAATAAATAATAATTTCGTTCATTTTACATCATAAATATATTAAAAAAATATATTATTGATATTTCTGATAAATAATTATTTTTTTATGGCGAAAATCTAGGGTCATCCTTTCATAATTTTTACGGGAAAATTAAAAAATGAAATTTATAAAAATAAATAATAAATTCGTTCATTTTACATCATAAAAATATTAAAAAGATATATTTTTCATATTTCTTACTAAAAATTATTTTTTTATGCCGAAAACCTAGGGTCATCCTACGATGACCTTTCATAATTTTTACGGGAAAATTAAAAAATGAAATTTTTATAAATAAATAATAAATTCGTTCATTTTACATCATAAAAATATTAAAAAAAAATATTATTCATATTTCTTACTAAAAATTTTTTTTTTATGCCGAAAACCTAGGGTCATCCTACGATGACCTTTCATAATTTTTACGGGAAAATTAAAAAATGAAATTTTTATAAATAAATAATAAATTCGTTCATTTTACATCATAAAAATATTAAAAAAATATATTATTGATATTTCTGATAAATAATTATTTTTTTATGGCGAAAATCTAGGGTAATCCTAAGATGACCTTTCATAATTTTTACGGGAAAATTAAAAAATGAAATTTTTAAAAATAAATAATAAATTCGTTCATTTTACATCATAAAAATATTAAAAAAATATATTATTCATATTTCTTACTAAAAATTATTTTTTTATGCCGAAAACCTAGGGTCATCCTACGATGACCTTTCATAATTTTTAAGGGAAAATTAAAAAATGAAATTTTTATAAATAAGTAATAAATTCGTTCATTTTACATCATAAAAATATTAAAAAAATATATTATTGATATTTCTGATAAATAATTATTTTTTTATGGCGAAAATCTAGGGTCATCCTACGATGACCTTTCATAATTTTTACGGTTAAATTAAAAAATGAATTTTTTAAAAATAAATAATAAATTCGTTCATTTTACATCATAAAAATATTAAAAAGATATATTATTGATATTTCTGATGAATAATTATTTTAATTATGCCGAAAACCTAGGGTCATCCAACGATGACCTTTCATAATTTTTACGAGAAAATTAAAAAATGAAATTTATAAAAATAAATAATAAATTCGTTCATTTTACATCATAAAAATATTAAAAAAATATATTATTCATATTTCTTACTAAAAATTATTTTTTTATGCCGAAAACCTAGGGTCATCCTACGATGACCTTTCATAATTTTTAAGGGAAAATTAAAAAATGAAATTTTTATAAATAAGTAATAAATTCGTTCATTTTACATCATAAAAATATTAAAAAAATATATTATTGATATTTCTAATAAATAATTATTTTTTTATGGCGAAAATCTAGGGTCATCCTACGATGACCTTTCATAATTTTTACGGGAAAATTAAAAAATGAAATTTTTAAAAATAAATAATAAATTCGTTCATTTTACATCATAAAAATATTAAAAAGATATATTATTGATATTTCTGATGAATAATTATTTTAATTATGCCGAAAACCTAGGGTCATCCAACGATGACCTTTCATAATTTTTACGGGAAAATTAAAAAATGAAATTTTTAAAAATAAATAATAAATTCGTTCATTTTACATCATAAAAATATTCAAAAGATATATTATTCATATTTCTTACTAAAAATTATTTTTTTATGCCGAAAACCTAGGGTCATCCTACGATGACCTTTCATAATTTTTACGGGAAAATTAAAAAATGAAATTTATAAAAATAAATAATAAATTCGTTCATTTTACATCATAAAAATATTAAAAAAATATATTATTGATATTTCTGATAAATAATTATTTTTTTATGCCGAAAATCTAGGGTCATCCTACCATGACCTTTCATAATTTTTACGGTTAAATTAAAAAATGAATTTTTTAAAAATAAATAATAAATTCGTTCATTTTACATCATAAAAATATTAAAAAAATATATTATTCATATTTCTTACTAAAAATTATTTTTTTATGCCGAAAACCTAGGGTCATCCTACGATGACCTTTCATAATTTTTACGGGAAAATTAAAAAATGAAATTTTTAAAAATAAATAATAAATTCGTTCATTTTACATCATAAAAATATTAAAAAAATATATTATTCATATTTCTTACTAAAAATTATTTTTTTATGCCGAAAACCTAGGGTCATCCTACGATGACCTTTCATAATTTTTACGGGAAAATTAAAAAATGAAATTTTTATAAATAAATAATAAATTCGTTCATTTTACATCATAAAAATATTAAAAAAAAATATTATTCATATTTCTTACTAAAAATTTTTTTTTTATGCCGAAAACCTAGGGTCATCCTACGATGACCTTTCATAATTTTTACGGGAAAATTAAAAAATGAAATTTTTATAAATAAATAATAAATTCGTTCATTTTACATCATAAAAATATTAAAAAAATATATTATTCATATTTCTGATAAATAATTATTTTTTTATGGCGAAAATCTAGGGTAATCCTAAGATGACCTTTCATAATTTTTACGGGAAAATTAAAAAATGAAATTTTTAAAAATAAATAATAAATTCGTTCATTTTACATCATAAAAATATTAAAAAAATATATTATTCATATTTCTTACTAAAAATTATTTTTTTATGCCGAAAACCTAGGGTCATCCTACGATGACCTTTCATAATTTTTACTGGAAAATTAAAAAATGAAATTTTTATAAATAAATAATAAATTCGTTCATTTTACATCATAAAAATATTAAAAAAATATATTATTGATATTTCTGATAAATAATTATTTTTTTATGGCGAAAATCTAGGGTCATCCTACGATGACCTTTCATAATTTTTACGGGAAAATTAAAAAATGAAATTTTTAAAAATAAATAATAAATTCGTTCATTTTACATCATAAAAATATTAAAAAGATATATTTTTCATATTTCTTACTAAAAATTATTTTTTTATGCCGAAAACCTAGGGTCATCCTACGATGACCTTTCATAATTTTTACGGGAAAATTAAAAAATGAAATTTTTATAAATAAATAATAAATTCGTTCATTTTACATAATAAAAATATTAAAAAAATATATTATTGATATTTCTGATAAATAATTATTTTTTTATGGCGAAAATCTAGGGTAATCCTAAGATGACCTTTTATAATTTTTACGGGAAAATTAAAAAATGAAATTTTTAAAAATAAATAATAAATTCGTTCATTTTACATCATAAAAATATTAAAAAAATATATTATTCATATTTCTTACTAAAAATTATTTTTTTATGCCGAAAACCTAGGGTCATCCTACGATGACCTTTCATAATTTTTAAGGGAAAATTAAAAAATGAAATTTTTATAAATAAGTAATAAATTCGTTCATTTTACATCATAAAAATATTAAAAAAATATATTATTGATATTTCTGATAAATAATTATTTTTTTATGGCGAAAATCTAGGGTCATCCTACGATGACCTTTCATAATTTTTACGGGAAAATTAAAAAATGAAATTTTTAAAAATAAATAATAAATTCGTTCATTTTACATCATAAAAATATTAAAAAGATATATTATTGATATTTCTGATGAATAATTATTTTAATTATGCCGAAAACCTAGGGTCATCCAACGATGACCTTTCATAATTTTTACGAGAAAATTAAAAAATGAAATTTATAAAAATAAATAATAAATTCGTTCATTTTACATCATAAAAATATTAAAAAAATATATTATTGATATTTCTGATAAATAATTATTTTTTTATGCCGAAAATCTAGGGTCATCCTACGATGACCTTTCATAATTTTTACGGTTAAATTAAAAAATGAAATTTTTAAAAATAAATAATAAATTCGTTCATTTTACATCATAAAAATATTAAAAAAATATATTATTCATATTTCTTACTAAAAATTATTTTTTTATGCCGAAAACCTAGGGTCATCCTACGATGACCTTTAATAATTTTTACGGGAAAATTAAAAAATGAAATTTTTATAAATAAATAATAAATTCGTTCATTTTACATCATAAAAATATTAAAAAAAATATATTATTGATATTTCTGATGAATAATTATTTTAATTATGCCGAAAATCTAGGGTCATCCTACGATGACCTTTCATAATTTTTACGGTTAAATTAAAAAATGAAATTTTTAAAAATAAATAATAAATTCGTTCATTTTACATCATAAAAATATTAAAAAAATATATTATTCATATTTCTTACTAAAAATTATTTTTTTATGCCGAAAACCTAGGGTCATCCTACGATGACCTTTAATAATTTTTACGGGAAAATTAAAAAATGAAATTTTTATAAATAAATAATAAATTCGTTCATTTTACATCATAAAAATATTCAAAAGATATATTTTTCATATTTCTTACTAAAAATTATTTTTTTATGCCGAAAACCTAGGGTCATCCTACGATGACCTTTCATAATTTTTACGGAAAAATTAAAAAATGAAATTTATAAAAATAAATAATAAATTCGTTGATTTTACATCATAAAATTATTCAAAAGATATATTTTTCATATTTCTTACTAAAAATTATTTTTTTATGCCGAAAACCTAGGGTCATCCTACGATGACCTTTCATAATTTTTACGGGAAAATTAAAAAATGAAATTTTTAAAAATAAATAATAAATTCGTTCATTTTACATCATAAAAATATTAAAAAAATATATTATTCATATTTCTTACTAAAAATTATTTTTTTATGCCGAAAACCTAGGGTCATCCTACCATGACCTTTCATAATTTTTACGGGAAAATTAAAAAATGAAATTTTTAAAAATAAATAATAAATTCGTTCATTTTACATCATAAAAATATTAAAAAAATATATTATTCATATTTCTTACTAAAAATTATTTTTTTATGCCGAAAACCTAGGGTCATCCTACGATGACCTTTCATAATTTTTACGGGAAAATTAAAAAATGAAATTTTTAAAAATAAATAATAAATTCGTTCATTTTACATCATAAAAATATTAAAAAAATATATTATTCATATTTCTTACTAAAAATTATTTTTTTATGCCGAAAACCTAGGGTCATCCTACGATGACCTTTCATAATTTTTACGGGAAAATTAAAAAATGAAATTTTTATAAATAAATAATAATTTCGTTCATTTTACATCATAAATATATTAAAAAAATATATTATTGATATTTCTGATAAATAATTATTTTTTTATGGCGAAAATCTAGGGTCATCCTACGATGACCTTTCATAATTTTTACGGAAAAATTAAAAAATGAAATTTATAAAAATAAATAATAAATTCGTTGATTTTACATCATAAAATTATTCAAAAGATATATTTTTCATATTTCTTACTAAAAATTATTTTTTTATGCCGAAAACCTAGGGTCATCCTACGATGACCTTTCATAATTTTTACGGGAAAATTAAAAAATGAAATTTTTAAAAATAAATAATAAATTCGTTCATTTTACATCATAAAAATATTAAAAAAATATATTATTCATATTTCTTACTAAAAATTATTTTTTTATGCCGAAAACCTAGGGTCATCCTACGATGACCTTTCATAATTTTTACGGGAAAATTAAAAAATGAAATTTTTAAAAATAAATAATAAATTCGTTCATTTTACATCATAAAAATATTAAAAAAATATATTATTCATATTTCTTACTAAAAATTATTTTTTTATGCCGAAAACCTAGGGTCATCCTACGATGACCTTTCATAATTTTTACGGGAAAATTAAAAAATGAAATTTTTATAAATAAATAATAATTTCGTTCATTTTACATCATAAATATATTAAAAAAATATATTATTGATATTTCTGATAAATAATTATTTTTTTATGGCGAAAATCTAGGGTCATCCTACGATGACCTTTCATAATTTTTACGGGAAAATTAAAAAATGAAATTTATAAATATAAATAATAAATTCGTTCATTTTACATCATAAAAATATTAAAAAAATATATTATTGATATTTCTGATAAATAATTATTTTTTTATGCCGAAAATCTAGGGTCATCCTACGATGACCTTTCATAATTTTTACGGTTAAATTAAAAAATGAATTTTTTAAAAATAAATAATAAATTCGTTCATTTTAAATCATAAAAATATTAAAAAAATATATTATACATATTTCTTACTAAAAATTATTTTTTTATGCCGAAAACCTAGGGTCATCCTACGATGACCTTTCATAATTTTTACGGGAAAATTAAAAAATGAAATTTTTATAAATAAATAATAAATTCGTTCATTTTACATCATAAAAATATTAAAAAAATATATTATTCATATTTCTTACTAAAAATTTTTTTTTTTATGCCGAAAACCTAGGGTCATCCTACGATGACCTTTCATAATTTTTACGGGAAAATTAAAAAATGAAATTTTTATAAATAAATAATAAATTCGTTCATTTTACATCATAAAAATATTAAAAAAATATATTATTGATATTTCTGATAAATAATTATTTTTTTATGGCGAAAATCTAGGGTCATCCTACGATGACCTTTCATAATTTTTACGGAAAAATTAAAAAATGAAATTTTTAAAAATAAATAATAAATTCGTTCATTTTACATCATAAAAATATTCAAAAGATATATTTTTCATATTTCTTACTAATAATTATTTTTTTATGCCGAAAACCTAGGGTCATCCTACGATGACCTTTCATAATTTTTACGGGAAAATTAAAAAATGAAATTTTTAAAAATAAATAATAAATTCGTTCATTTTACATCATAAAAATATTAAAAAAATATATTATTGATATTTCTGATGAATAATTATTTTAATTATGCCGAAAACCTAGAGTCATCCAACGATGACCTTTCATAATTTTTACGGGAAAATTAAAAAATGAAATTTATAAAAATAAATAATAAATTCGTTCATTTTACATCATAAAAATATTAAAAAAATATATTATTGATATTTCTGATAAATAATTATTTTTTTATGCCGAAAATCTAGGGTCATCCTACGATGACCTTTCATAATTTTTACGGTTAAATTAAAAAATGAAATTTTTAAAAATAAATAATAAATTCGTTCATTTTACATCATAAAAATATTAAAAAAATATATTATTCATATTTCTTACTAAAAATTATTTTTTTATGCCGAAAACCTAGGGTCATCCTACGATGACCTTTCATAATTTTTACGGGAAAATTAAAAAATGAAATTTTTATAAATAAATAATAAATTCGTTCATTTTACATAATAAAAATATTAAAAAAATATATTATTGATATTTCTGATAAATAATTATTTTTTTATGGCGAAAATCTAGGGTCATCCTACGATGACCTTTCATAATTTTTACGGGAAAATTAAAAAATGAAATTTTTAAAAATAAATAATAAATTCGTTCATTTTACATCATAAAAATATTAAAAAAATATATTATTCATATTTCTTACTAAAAATTATTTTTTTATGCAGAAAACCTAGGGTCATCCTACGATGACCTTTCATAATTTTTACGGGAAAATTAAAAAATGAAATTTTTATAAATAAATAATAATTTCGTTCATTTTACATCATAAATATATTAAAAAAATATATTATTGATATTTCTGATAAATAATTATTTTTTTATGGCGAAAATCTAGGGTCATCCTACGATGACCTTTCATAATTTTTACGGGAAAATTAAAAAATGAAATTTTTAAAAATAAATAATAAATTCGTTCATTTTACATCATAAAAATATTAAAAAGATATATTTTTCATATTTCTTACTAAAAATTATTTTTTTATGCCGAAAACCTAGGGTCATCCTACGATGACCTTTCATAATTTTTACGGGAAAATTAAAAAATGAAATTTTTATAAATAAATAATAAATTCGTTCATTTTACATAATAAAAATATTAAAAAAATATATTATTGATATTTCTGATAAATAATTATTTTTTTATGCCGAAAACCTAGGGTCATCCTACGATGACCTTTCATAATTTTTACGGGAAAATTAAAAAATGAAATTTATAAAAATAAATAATAAATTCGTTCATTTTACATCATAAAAATATTAAAAAAATATATTATTGATATTTCTGATAAATAATTATTTTTTTATGCCGAAAATCTAGGGTCATCCTACCATGACCTTTCATAATTTTTACGGTTAAATTAAAAAATGAATTTTTTAAAAATAAATAATAAATTCGTTCATTTTACATCATAAAAATATTAAAAAAATATATTATTCATATTTCTTACTAAAAATTATTTTTTTATGCCGAAAACCTAGGGTCATCCTACGATGACCTTTCATAATTTTTACGGGAAAATTAAAAAATGAAATTTTTAAAAATAAATAATAAATTCGTTCATTTTACATCATAAAAATATTAAAAAAATATATTATTCATATTTCTTACTAAAAATTATTTTTTTATGCCGAAAACCTAGGGTCATCCTACGATGACCTTTCATAATTTTTACGGGAAAATTAAAAAATGAAATTTTTATAAATAAATAATAAATTCGTTCATTTTACATCATAAAAATATTAAAAAAATATATTATTGATATTTATGATAAATAATTATTTTTTTATGGCGAAAATCTAGGGTCATCCTACGATGACCTTTCATAATTTTTACGGGAAAATTAAAAAATGAAATTTTTATAAATAAATAATAATTTCGTTCATTTTACATCATAAATATATTAAAAAAATATATTATTGATATTTCTGATAAATAATTATTTTTTTATGGCGAAAATCTAGGGTCATCCTTTCATAATTTTTACGGGAAAATTAAAAAATGAAATTTATAAAAATAAATAATAAATTCGTTCATTTTACATCATAAAAATATTAAAAAGATATATTTTTCATATTTCTTACTAAAAATTATTTTTTTATGCCGAAAACCTAGGGTCATCCTACGATGACCTTTCATAATTTTTACGGGAAAATTAAAAAATGAAATTTTTATAAATAAATAATAAATTCGTTCATTTTACATCATAAAAATATTAAAAAAAAATATTATTCATATTTCTTACTAAAAATTTTTTTTTTATGCCGAAAACCTAGGGTCATCCTACGATGACCTTTCATAATTTTTACGGGAAAATTAAAAAATGAAATTTTTATAAATAAATAATAAATTCGTTCATTTTACATCATAAAAATATTAAAAAAATATATTATTCATATTTCTGATAAATAATTATTTTTTTATGGCGAAAATCTAGGGTCATCCTACGATGACCTTTCATAATTTTTACGGGAAAATTAAAAAATGAAATTTTTAAAAATAAATAATAAATTCGTTCATTTTACATCATAAAAATATTAAAAAGATATATTTTTCATATTTCTTACTAAAAATTATTTTTTTATGCCGAAAACCTAGGGTCATCCTACGATGACCTTTCATAATTTTTACGGGAAAATTAAAAAATGAAATTTTTATAAATAAATAATAAATTCGTTCATTTTACATAATAAAAATATTAAAAAAATATATTATTGATATTTCTGATAAATAATTATTTTTTTATGGCGAAAATCTAGGGTAATCCTAAGATGACCTTTTATAATTTTTACGGGAAAATTAAAAAATGAAATTTTTAAAAATAAATAATAAATTCGTTCATTTTACATCATAAAAATATTAAAAAAATATATTATTCATATTTCTTACTAAAAATTATTTTTTTATGCCGAAAACCTAGGGTCATCCTACGATGACCTTTCATAATTTTTAAGGGAAAATTAAAAAATGAAATTTTTATAAATAAGTAATAAATTCGTTCATTTTACATCATAAAAATATTAAAAAAATATATTATTGATATTTCTGATAAATAATTATTTTTTTATGGCGAAAATCTAGGGTCATCCTACGATGACCTTTCATAATTTTTACGGGAAAATTAAAAAATGAAATTTTTAAAAATAAATAATAAATTCGTTCATTTTACATCATAAAAATATTAAAAAGATATATTATTGATATTTCTGATGAATAATTATTTTAATTATGCCGAAAACCTAGGGTCATCCAACGATGACCTTTCATAATTTTTACGAGAAAATTAAAAAATGAAATTTATAAAAATAAATAATAAATTCGTTCATTTTACATCATAAAAATATTAAAAAAATATATTATTGATATTTCTGATAAATAATTATTTTTTTATGCCGAAAATCTAGGGTCATCCTACGATGACCTTTCATAATTTTTACGGTTAAATTAAAAAATGAAATTTTTAAAAATAAATAATAAATTCGTTCATTTTACATCATAAAAATATTAAAAAAATATATTATTCATATTTCTTACTAAAAATTATTTTTTTATGCCGAAAACCTAGGGTCATCCTACGATGACCTTTAATAATTTTTACGGGAAAATTAAAAAATGAAATTTTTATAAATAAATAATAAATTCGTTCATTTTACATCATAAAAATATTAAAAAAAATATATTATTGATATTTCTGATGAATAATTATTTTAATTATGCCGAAAATCTAGGGTCATCCTACGATGACCTTTCATAATTTTTACGGTTAAATTAAAAAATGAAATTTTTAAAAATAAATAATAAATTCGTTCATTTTACATCATAAAAATATTAAAAAAATATATTATTCATATTTCTTACTAAAAATTATTTTTTTATGCCGAAAACCTAGGGTCATCCTACGATGACCTTTAATAATTTTTACGGGAAAATTAAAAAATGAAATTTTTATAAATAAATAATAAATTCGTTCATTTTACATCATAAAAATATTCAAAAGATATATTTTTCATATTTCTTACTAAAAATTATTTTTTTATGCCGAAAACCTAGGGTCATCCTACGATGACCTTTCATAATTTTTACGGAAAAATTAAAAAATGAAATTTATAAAAATAAATAATAAATTCGTTGATTTTACATCATAAAATTATTCAAAAGATATATTTTTCATATTTCTTACTAAAAATTATTTTTTTATGCCGAAAACCTAGGGTCATCCTACGATGACCTTTCATAATTTTTACGGGAAAATTAAAAAATGAAATTTTTAAAAATAAATAATAAATTCGTTCATTTTACATCATAAAAATATTAAAAAAATATATTATTCATATTTCTTACTAAAAATTATTTTTTTATGCCGAAAACCTAGGGTCATCCTACCATGACCTTTCATAATTTTTACGGGAAAATTAAAAAATGAAATTTTTAAAAATAAATAATAAATTCGTTCATTTTACATCATAAAAATATTAAAAAAATATATTATTCATATTTCTTACTAAAAATTATTTTTTTATGCCGAAAACCTAGGGTCATCCTACGATGACCTTTCATAATTTTTACGGGAAAATTAAAAAATGAAATTTTTAAAAATAAATAATAAATTCGTTCATTTTACATCATAAAAATATTAAAAAAATATATTATTCATATTTCTTACTAAAAATTATTTTTTTATGCCGAAAACCTAGGGTCATCCTACGATGACCTTTCATAATTTTTACGGGAAAATTAAAAAATGAAATTTTTATAAATAAATAATAATTTCGTTCATTTTACATCATAAATATATTAAAAAAATATATTATTGATATTTCTGATAAATAATTATTTTTTTATGGCGAAAATCTAGGGTCATCCTACGATGACCTTTCATAATTTTTACGGAAAAATTAAAAAATGAAATTTATAAAAATAAATAATAAATTCGTTGATTTTACATCATAAAATTATTCAAAAGATATATTTTTCATATTTCTTACTAAAAATTATTTTTTTATGCCGAAAACCTAGGGTCATCCTACGATGACCTTTCATAATTTTTACGGGAAAATTAAAAAATGAAATTTTTAAAAATAAATAATAAATTCGTTCATTTTACATCATAAAAATATTAAAAAAATATATTATTCATATTTCTTACTAAAAATTATTTTTTTATGCCGAAAACCTAGGGTCATCCTACGATGACCTTTCATAATTTTTACGGGAAAATTAAAAAATGAAATTTTTAAAAATAAATAATAAATTCGTTCATTTTACATCATAAAAATATTAAAAAAATATATTATTCATATTTCTTACTAAAAATTATTTTTTTATGCCGAAAACCTAGGGTCATCCTACGATGACCTTTCATAATTTTTACGGGAAAATTAAAAAATGAAATTTTTATAAATAAATAATAATTTCGTTCATTTTACATCATAAATATATTAAAAAAATATATTATTGATATTTCTGATAAATAATTATTTTTTTATGGCGAAAATCTAGGGTCATCCTACGATGACCTTTCATAATTTTTACGGGAAAATTAAAAAATGAAATTTATAAATATAAATAATAAATTCGTTCATTTTACATCATAAAAATATTAAAAAAATATATTATACATATTTCTTACTAAAAATTATTTTTTTATGCCGAAAACCTAGGGTCATCCTACGATGACCTTTCATAATTTTTACGGGAAAATTAAAAAATGAAATTTTTATAAATAAATAATAATTTCGTTCATTTTACATCATAAATATATTAAAAAAATATATTATTGATATTTCTGATAAATAATTATTTTTTTATGGCGAAAATCTAGGGTCATCCTACGATGACCTTTCATAATTTTTACGGGAAAATTAAAAAATGAAATTTATAAATATAAATAATAAATTCGTTCATTTTACATCATAAAAATATTAAAAAAATATATTATACATATTTCTTACTAAAAATTATTTTTTTATGCCGAAAACCTAGGGTCATCCTACGATGACCTTTCATAATTTTTACGGGAAAATTAAAAAATGAAATTTTTATAAATAAATAATAAATTCGTTCATTTTACATCATAAAAATATTAAAAAAATATATTATTCATATTTCTTACTAAAAATTTTTTTTTTTATGCCGAAAACCTAGGGTCATCCTACGATGACCTTTCATAATTTTTACGGGAAAATTAAAAAATGAAATTTTTATAAATAAATAATAAATTCGTTCATTTTACATCATAAAAATATTAAAAAAATATATTATTGATATTTCTGATAAATAATTATTTTTTTATGGCGAAAATCTAGGGTCATCCTACGATGACCTTTCATAATTTTTACGGAAAAATTAAAAAATGAAATTTTTAAAAATAAATAATAAATTCGTTCATTTTACATCATAAAAATATTCAAAAGATATATTTTTCATATTTCTTACTAATAATTATTTTTTTATGCCGAAAACCTAGGGTCATCCTACGATGACCTTTCATAATTTTTACGGGAAAATTAAAAAATGAAATTTTTAAAAATAAATAATAAATTCGTTCATTTTACATCATAAAAATATTAAAAAAATATATTATTGATATTTCTGATGAATAATTATTTTAATTATGCCGAAAACCTAGAGTCATCCAACGATGACCTTTCATAATTTTTACGGGAAAATTAAAAAATGAAATTTATAAAAATAAATAATAAATTCGTTCATTTTACATCATAAAAATATTAAAAAAATATATTATTGATATTTCTGATAAATAATTATTTTTTTATGCCGAAAATCTAGGGTCATCCTACGATGACCTTTCATAATTTTTACGGTTAAATTAAAAAATGAAATTTTTAAAAATAAATAATAAATTCGTTCATTTTACATCATAAAAATATTAAAAAAATATATTATTCATATTTCTTACTAAAAATTATTTTTTTATGCCGAAAACCTAGGGTCATCCTACGATGACCTTTCATAATTTTTACGGGAAAATTAAAAAATGAAATTTTTATAAATAAATAATAAATTCGTTCATTTTACATAATAAAAATATTAAAAAAATATATTATTGATATTTCTGATAAATAATTATTTTTTTATGGCGAAAATCTAGGGTCATCCTACGATGACCTTTCATAATTTTTACGGGAAAATTAAAAAATGAAATTTTTAAAAATAAATAATAAATTCGTTCATTTTACATCATAAAAATATTAAAAAAATATATTATTCATATTTCTTACTAAAAATTATTTTTTTATGCAGAAAACCTAGGGTCATCCTACGATGACCTTTCATAATTTTTACGGGAAAATTAAAAAATGAAATTTTTATAAATAAATAATAATTTCGTTCATTTTACATCATAAATATATTAAAAAAATATATTATTGATATTTCTGATAAATAATTATTTTTTTATGGCGAAAATCTAGGGTCATCCTACGATGACCTTTCATAATTTTTACGGGAAAATTAAAAAATGAAATTTATAAATATAAATAATAAATTCGTTCATTTTACATCATAAAAATATTAAAAAAATATATTATTGATATTTCTGATAAATAATTATTTTTTTATGCCGAAAATCTAGGGTCATCCTACGATGACCTTTCATAATTTTTACGGTTAAATTAAAAAATGAATTTTTTAAAAATAAATAATAAATTCGTTCATTTTACATCATAAAAATATTAAAAAAATATATTATACATATTTCTTACTAAAAATTATTTTTTTATGCCGAAAACCTAGGGTCATCCTACGATGACCTTTCATAATTTTTACGGGAAAATTAAAAAATGAAATTTTTATAAATAAATAATAAATTCGTTCATTTTACATCATAAAAATATTAAAAAAATATATTATTCATATTTCTTACTAAAAATTTTTTTTTTTATGCCGAAAACCTAGGGTCATCCTACGATGACCTTTCATAATTTTTACGGGAAAATTAAAAAATGAAATTTTTATAAATAAATAATAAATTCGTTCATTTTACATCATAAAAATATTAAAAAAATATATTATTGATATTTCTGATAAATAATTATTTTTTTATGGCGTAAATCTAGGGTCATCCTACGATGACCTTTCATAATTTTTACGGAAAAATTAAAAAATGAAATTTTTAAAAATAAATAATAAATTCGTTCATTTTACATCATAAAAATATTCAAAAGATATATTTTTCATATTTCTTACTAATAATTATTTTTTTATGCCGAAAACCTAGGGTCATCCTACGATGACCTTTCATAATTTTTACGGGAAAATTAAAAAATGAAATTTTTAAAAATAAATAATAAATTCGTTCATTTTACATCATAAAAATATTAAAAAAATATATTATTGATATTTCTGATAAATAATTATTTTTTTATGCCGAAAATCTAGGGTCATCCTACGATGACCTTTCATAATTTTTACGGTTAAATTAAAAAATGAAATTTTTAAAAATAAATAATAAATTCGTTCATTTTACATCATAAAAATATTAAAAAAATATATTATTCATATTTCTTACTAAAAATTATTTTTTTATGCCGAAAACCTAGGGTCATCCTACGATGACCTTTCATAATTTTTACGGGAAAATTAAAAAATGAAATTTTTATAAATAAATAATAAATTCGTTCATTTTACATCATAAAAATATTAAAAAAATATATTATTGATATTTCTGATAAATAATTATTTTTTTATGGCGAAAATCTAGGGTCATCCTACGATGACCTTTCATAATTTTTACGGGAAAATTAAAAAATGAAATTTTTAAAAATAAATAATAAATTCGTTCATTTTACATCATAAAAATATTAAAAAAATATATTATTCATATTTCTTACTAAAAATTATTTTTTTATGCCGAAAACCTAGGGTCATCCTACGATGACCTTTCATAATTTTTACGGGAAAATTAAAAAATGAAATTTTTATAAATAAATAATAAATTCGTTCATTTTACATCATAAAAATATTAAAAAAATATATTATTGATATTTCTGATAAATAATTATTTTTTTATGGCGAAAATCTAGGGTCATCCTACGATGACCTTTCATAATTTTTACGGGAAAATTAAAAAATGAAATTTTTAAAAATAAATAATAAATTCGTTCATTTTACATCATAAAAATATTAAAAAAATATATTATTCATATTTCTTACTAAAAATTATTTTTTTATGCCGAAAACCTAGGGTCATCCTACGATGACCTTTCATAATTTTTACGGGAAAATTAAAAAATGAAATTTTTATAAATAAATAATAAATTCATTCATTTTACATCATAAAAATATTAAAAAAATATATTATTGATATTTCTGATAAATAATTATTTTTTTATGGCGAAAATCTAGGGTCATCCTACGATGACCTTTCATAATTTTTACGGGAAAATTAAAAAATGAAATTTTTATAAATAAATAATAAATTCGTTCATTTTACATCATAAAAATATTAAAAAAAAATATTATTGATATTTCTGATGAATAATTATTTTATTATGCCGAAAACCTAGGGTCATCCTACGATGACCTTTCATAATTTTTACGGTTAAATTAAAAAATGAAATTTTTAAAAATAAATAATAAATTCGTTCATTTTACATCATAAAAATATTAAAAAAATATATTATTCATATTTCTTACTAAAAATTATTTTTTTATGCCGAAAACCTAGGGTCATCCTACGATGACCTTTCATAATTTTTACGGAAAAATTAAAAAATGAAATTTTTAAAAATAAATAATAAATTCGTTCATTTTACATCATAAAAATATTCAAAAGATATATTTTTCATATTTCTTACTAATAATTATTTTTTTATGCCGAAAACCTAGGGTCATCCTACGATGACCTTTCATAATTTTTACGGGAAAATTAAAAAATGAAATTCTTAAAAATAAATAATAAATTCGTTCATTTTACATCATAAAAATATTAAAAAAATATATTATTGATATTTCTGATGAATAATTATTTTTTTATGGCGAAAATCTAGGGTCATCCTACGATGACCTTTCATAATTTTTACGGGAAAATTAAAAAATGAAATTTTTATAAATAAATAATAAATTCGTTCATTTTACATCATAAAAATATTAAAAAAAAATATTATTGATATTTCTGATGAATAATTATTTTATTATGCCGAAAACCTAGGGTCATCCTACGATGACCTTTCATAATTTTTACGGTTAAATTAAAAAATGAAATTTTTAAAAATAAATAATAAATTCGTTCATTTTACATCATAAAAATATTAAAAAAATATATTATTCATATTTCTTACTAAAAATTATTTTTTTATGCCGAAAACCTAGGGTCATCCTACGATGACCTTTCATAATTTTTACGGGAAAATTAAAAAATGAAATTTTTATAAATAAATAATAAATTCGTTCATTTTACATCATAAAAATATTAAAAAAATATATTATTGATATTTCTGATAAATAATTATTTTTTTCTGCCGAAAATCTAGGGTCATCCTACGATGACCTTTCATAATTTTTACGGTTAAATTAAAAAATGAAATTTTTAAAAATAAATAATAAATTCGTTCATTTTACATCATAAAAATATTAAAAAAATATATTATTCATATTTCTTACAAAAATTATTTTTTTATGCCGAAAACCTAGGGTCATCCTACGATGACCTTTCATAATTTTTACGGGAAAATTAAAAAATGAAATTTTTATAAATAAATAATAAATTCGTTCATTTTGCATCATAAAAATATTAAAAAAATATATTATTGATATTTCTGATAAATAATTATTTTTTTATGCCGAAAATCTAGGGTCATCCTACGATGACCTTTCATAATTTTTACGGTTAAATTAAAAAATGAAATTTTTAAAAATAAATAATAAATTCGTTCATTTTACATCATAAAAATATTAAAAAAATATATTATTCATATTTCTTACTAAAAATTTTTTTTTTATGCCGAAAACCTAGGGTCATCCTACGATGACCTTTCATAATTTTTACGGGAAAATTAAAAAATGAAATTTTTATAAATAAATAATAAATTCGTTCATTTTACATCATAAAAATATTAAAAAAATATATTATTGATATTTCTGATAAATAATTATTTTTTTATGGCGTAAATCTAGGGTCATCCTACGATGACCTTTCATAATTTTTACGGAAAAATTAAAAAATGAAATTTTTAAAAATAAATAATAAATTCGTTCATTTTACATCATAAAAATATTCAAAAGATATATTTTTCATATTTCTTACTAATAATTATTTTTTTATGCCGAAAACCTAGGGTCATCCTACGATGACCTTTCATAATTTTTACGGGAAAATTAAAAAATGAAATTTTTAAAAATAAATAATAAATTCGTTCATTTTACATCATAAAAATATTAAAAAAATATATTATTGATATTTCTGATAAATAATTATTTTTTTATGCCGAAAATCTAGGGTCATCCTACGATGACCTTTCATAATTTTTACGGTTAAATTAAAAAATGAAATTTTTAAAAATAAATAATAAATTCGTTCATTTTACATCATAAAAATATTAAAAAAATATATTATTCATATTTCTTACTAAAAATTATTTTTTTATGCCGAAAACCTAGGGTCATCCTACGATGACCTTTCATAATTTTTACGGGAAAATTAAAAAATGAAATTTTTATAAATAAATAATAAATTCGTTCATTTTACATCATAAAAATATTAAAAAAATATATTATTGATATTTCTGATAAATAATTATTTTTTTATGGCGAAAATCTAGGGTCATCCTACGATGACCTTTCATAATTTTTACGGGAAAATTAAAAAATGAAATTTTTAAAAATAAATAATAAATTCGTTCATTTTACATCATAAAAATATTAAAAAAATATATTATTCATATTTCTTACTAAAAATTATTTTTTTATGCCGAAAACCTAGGGTCATCCTACGATGACCTTTCATAATTTTTACGGGAAAATTAAAAAATGAAATTTTTATAAATAAATAATAAATTCATTCATTTTACATCATAAAAATATTAAAAAAATATATTATTGATATTTCTGATAAATAATTATTTTTTTATGGCGAAAATCTAGGGTCATCCTACGATGACCTTTCATAATTTTTACGGGAAAATTAAAAAATGAAATTTTTATAAATAAATAATAAATTCGTTCATTTTACATCATAAAAATATTAAAAAAATATATTATTGATATTTCTGATAAATAATTATTTTTTTATGGCGAAAATCTAGGGTCATCCTACGATGACCTTTCATAATTTTTACGGGAAAATTAAAAAATGAAATTTTTAAAAATAAATAATAAATTCGTTCATTTTACATCATAAAAATATTAAAAAAATATATTATTCATATTTCTTACTAAAAATTATTTTTTTATGCCGAAAACCTAGGGTCATCCTACGATGACCTTTCATAATTTTTACGGGAAAATTAAAAAATGAAATTTTTATAAATAAATAATAAATTCGTTCATTTTACATCATAAAAATATTAAAAAAATATATTATTGATATTTCTGATAAATAATTATTTTTTTATGGCGAAAATCTAGGGTCATCCTACGATGACCTTTCATAATTTTTACGGGAAAATTAAAAAATGAAATTTTTAAAAATAAATAATAAATTCGTTCATTTTACATCATAAAAATATTAAAAAAATATATTATTCATATTTCTTACTAAAAATTATTTTTTTATGCCGAAAACCTAGGGTCATCCTACGATGACCTTTCATAATTTTTACGGGAAAATTAAAAAATGAAATTTTTATAAATAAATAATAAATTCATTCATTTTACATCATAAAAATATTAAAAAAATATATTATTGATATTTCTGATAAATAATTATTTTTTTATGGCGAAAATCTAGGGTCATCCTACGATGACCTTTCATAATTTTTACGGGAAAATTAAAAAATGAAATTTTTATAAATAAATAATAAATTCGTTCATTTTACATCATAAAAATATTAAAAAAAAATATTATTGATATTTCTGATGAATAATTATTTTATTATGCCGAAAACCTAGGGTCATCCTACGATGACCTTTCATAATTTTTACGGTTAAATTAAAAAATGAAATTTTTAAAAATAAATAATAAATTCGTTCATTTTACATCATAAAAATATTAAAAAAATATATTATTCATATTTCTTACTAAAAATTATTTTTTTATGCCGAAAACCTAGGGTCATCCTACGATGACCTTTCATAATTTTTACGGAAAAATTAAAAAATGAAATTTTTAAAAATAAATAATAAATTCGTTCATTTTACATCATAAAAATATTCAAAAGATATATTTTTCATATTTCTTACTAATAATTATTTTTTTATGCCGAAAACCTAGGGTCATCCTACGATGACCTTTCATAATTTTTACGGGAAAATTAAAAAATGAAATTCTTAAAAATAAATAATAAATTCGTTCATTTTACATCATAAAAATATTAAAAAAATATATTATTGATATTTCTGATGAATAATTATTTTTTTATGGCGAAAATCTAGGGTCATCCTACGATGACCTTTCATAATTTTTACGGGAAAATTAAAAAATGAAATTTTTATAAATAAATAATAAATTCGTTCATTTTACATCATAAAAATATTAAAAAAAAATATTATTGATATTTCTGATGAATAATTATTTTATTATGCCGAAAACCTAGGGTCATCCTACGATGACCTTTCATAATTTTTACGGTTAAATTAAAAAATGAAATTTTTAAAAATAAATAATAAATTCGTTCATTTTACATCATAAAAATATTAAAAAAATATATTATTCATATTTCTTACTAAAAATTATTTTTTTATGCCGAAAACCTAGGGTCATCCTACGATGACCTTTCATAATTTTTACGGGAAAATTAAAAAATGAAATTTTTATAAATAAATAATAAATTCGTTCATTTTACATCATAAAAATATTAAAAAAATATATTATTGATATTTCTGATAAATAATTATTTTTTTCTGCCGAAAATCTAGGGTCATCCTACGATGACCTTTCATAATTTTTACGGTTAAATTAAAAAATGAAATTTTTAAAAATAAATAATAAATTCGTTCATTTTACATCATAAAAATATTAAAAAAATATATTATTCATATTTCTTACAAAAATTATTTTTTTATGCCGAAAACCTAGGGTCATCCTACGATGACCTTTCATAATTTTTACGGGAAAATTAAAAAATGAAATTTTTATAAATAAATAATAAATTCGTTCATTTTGCATCATAAAAATATTAAAAAAATATATTATTGATATTTCTGATAAATAATTATTTTTTTATGCCGAAAATCTAGGGTCATCCTACGATGACCTTTCATAATTTTTACGGTTAAATTAAAAAATGAAATTTTTAAAAATAAATAATAAATTCGTTCATTTTACATCATAAAAATATTAAAAAAATATATTATTCATATTTCTTACTAAAAATTATTTTTTTATGCCGAAAACCTAGGGTCATCCTACGATGACCTTTCATAATTTTTACGGGAAAATTAAAAAATGAAATTTTTATAAATAAATAATAAATTCGTTCATTTTACATCATAAAAATATTAAAAAAATATATTATTGATATTTCTGATAAATAATTATTTTTTTATGCCGAAAATCTAGGGTCATCCTACGATGACCTTTCATAATTTTTACGGGAAAATTAAAAAATGAAATTTTTATAAATAAATAATAAATTCGTTCATTTTACATCATAAAAATATTAAAAAAATATATTATTGATATTTCTGATAAATAATTATTTTTTTATGGCGAAAATCTAGGGTCATCCTACGATGACCTTTCATAATTTTTACGGGAAAATTAAAAAGTGAAATTTTTAAAAATAAATAATAAATTCGTTCATTTTACATCATAAAAATATTAAAAAAATATATTATTCATATTTCTTACTAAAAATTATTTTTTTATGCCGAAAACCTAGGGTCATCCTACGATGACCTTTCATAATTTTTACGGGAAAATTAAAAAATGAAATTTTTATAAATAAATAATAAATTCGTTCATTTTACATCATAAAAATATTAAAAAAATATATTATTGATATTTCTGATAAATAATTATTTTTTTATGGCGAAAATCTAGGGTCATCCTACGATGACCTTTCATAATTTTTACGGGAAAATTAAAAAATGAAATTTTTAAAAATAAATAATAAATTCGTTCATTTTACATCATAAAAATATTAAAAAAATATATTATTCATATTTCTTACTAAAAATTATTTTTTTATGCCGAAAACCTAGGGTCATCCTACGATGACCTTTCATAATTTTTACGGGAAAATTAAAAAATGAAATTTTTATAAATAAATAATAAATTCATTCATTTTACATCATAAAAATATTAAAAAAATATATTATTGATATTTCTGATAAATAATTATTTTTTTATGGCGAAAATCTAGGGTCATCCTACGATGACCTTTCATAATTTTTACGGGAAAATTAAAAAATGAAATTTTTATAAATAAATAATAAATTCGTTCATTTTACATCATAAAAATATTAAAAAAAAATATTATTGATATTTCTGATGAATAATTATTTTATTATGCCGAAAACCTAGGGTCATCCTACGATGACCTTTCATAATTTTTACGGGAAAATTAAAAAATGAAATTTATAAAAATAAATAATAAATTCGTTCATTTTACATCATAAAAATATTAAAAAAATATATTATTGATATTTCTGATAAATAATTATTTTTTTATGCCGAAAATCTAGGGTCATCCTACGATGACCTTTCATAATTTTTACGGTTAAATTAAAAAATGAAATTTTTAAAAATAAATAATAAATTCGTTCATTTTACATCATAAAAATATTAAAAAAATATATTATTCATATTTCTTACTAAAAATTATTTTTTTATGCCGAAAACCTAGGGTCATCCTACGATGACCTTTCATAATTTTTACGGGAAAATTAAAAAATGAAATTTTTATAAATAAATAATAAATTCGTTCATTTTACATCATAAAAATATTAAAAAAATATATTATTGATATTTCTGATAAATAATTATTTTTTTCTGCCGAAAATCTAGGCTCATCCTACGATGACCTTTCATAATTTTTACGGGAAAATTAAAAAATGAAATTTTTAAAAATAAATAATAAATTCGTTCATTTTACATCATAAAAATATTAAAAAAATATATTATTCATATTTCTTACTAAAAATTATTTTTTTATGCCGAAAACCTAGGGTCATCCTACGATGACCTTTCATAATTTTTACGGGAAAATTAAAAAATGAAATTTTTATAAATAAATAATAAATTCGTTCATTTTACATCATAAAAATATTAAAAAAATATATTATTGATATTTCTGATAAATAATTATTTTTTTATGGCGAAAATCTAGGGTCATCCTACGATGACCTTTCATAATTTTTACGGGAAAATTAAAAAATGAAATTTTTAAAAATAAATAATAAATTCGTTCATTTTACATCATAAAAATATTAAAAAAATATATTATTCATATTTCTTACTAAAAATTATTTTTTTATGCCGAAAACCTAGGGTCATCCTACGATGACCTTTCATAATTTTTACGGGAAAATTAAAAAATGAAATTTTTATAAATAAATAATAAATTCGTTCATTTTACATCATAAAAATATTAAAAAAATATATTATTGATATTTCTGATAAATAATTATTTTTTTATGGCGAAAATCTAGGGTCATCCTACGATGACCTTTCATAATTTTTACGGGAAAATTAAAAAATGAAATTTTTAAAAATAAATAATAAATTCGTTCATTTTACATCATAAAAATATTAAAAAAATATATTATTCATATTTCTTACTAAAAATTATTTTTTTATGCCGAAAACCTAGGGTCATCCTACGATGACCTTTCATAATTTTTACGGGAAAATTAAAAAATGAAATTTTTATAAATAAATAATAAATTCATTCATTTTACATCATAAAAATATTAAAAAAATATATTATTGATATTTCTGATAAATAATTATTTTTTTATGGCGAAAATCTAGGGTCATCCTACGATGACCTTTCATAATTTTTACGGGAAAATTAAAAAATGAAATTTTTATAAATAAATAATAAATTCGTTCATTTTACATCATAAAAATATTAAAAAAAAATATTATTGATATTTCTGATGAATAATTATTTTATTATGCCGAAAACCTAGGGTCATCCTACGATGACCTTTCATAATTTTTACGGTTAAATTAAAAAATGAAATTTTTAAAAATAAATAATAAATTCGTTCATTTTACATCATAAAAATATTAAAAAAATATATTATTCATATTTCTTACTAAAAATTATTTTTTTATGCCGAAAACCTAGGGTCATCCTACGATGACCTTTCATAATTTTTACGGAAAAATTAAAAAATGAAATTTTTAAAAATAAATAATAAATTCGTTCATTTTACATCATAAAAATATTCAAAAGATATATTTTTCATATTTCTTACTAATAATTATTTTTTTATGCCGAAAACCTAGGGTCATCCTACGATGACCTTTCATAATTTTTACGGGAAAATTAAAAAATGAAATTCTTAAAAATAAATAATAAATTCGTTCATTTTACATCATAAAAATATTAAAAAAATATATTATTGATATTTCTGATGAATAATTATTTTTTTATGGCGAAAATCTAGGGTCATCCTACGATGACCTTTCATAATTTTTACGGGAAAATTAAAAAATGAAATTTTTATAAATAAATAATAAATTCGTTCATTTTACATCATAAAAATATTAAAAAAAAATATTATTGATATTTCTGATGAATAATTATTTTATTATGCCGAAAACCTAGGGTCATCCTACGATGACCTTTCATAATTTTTACGGTTAAATTAAAAAATGAAATTTTTAAAAATAAATAATAAATTCGTTCATTTTACATCATAAAAATATTAAAAAAATATATTATTCATATTTCTTACTAAAAATTATTTTTTTATGCCGAAAACCTAGGGTCATCCTACGATGACCTTTCATAATTTTTACGGGAAAATTAAAAAATGAAATTTTTATAAATAAATAATAAATTCGTTCATTTTACATCATAAAAATATTAAAAAAATATATTATTGATATTTCTGATAAATAATTATTTTTTTCTGCCGAAAATCTAGGGTCATCCTACGATGACCTTTCATAATTTTTACGGTTAAATTAAAAAATGAAATTTTTAAAAATAAATAATAAATTCGTTCATTTTACATCATAAAAATATTAAAAAAATATATTATTCATATTTCTTACAAAAATTATTTTTTTATGCCGAAAACCTAGGGTCATCCTACGATGACCTTTCATAATTTTTACGGGAAAATTAAAAAATGAAATTTTTATAAATAAATAATAAATTCGTTCATTTTGCATCATAAAAATATTAAAAAAATATATTATTGATATTTCTGATAAATAATTATTTTTTTATGCCGAAAATCTAGGGTCATCCTACGATGACCTTTCATAATTTTTACGGTTAAATTAAAAAATGAAATTTTTAAAAATAAATAATAAATTCGTTCATTTTACATCATAAAAATATTAAAAAAATATATTATTCATATTTCTTACTAAAAATTATTTTTTTATGCCGAAAACCTAGGGTCATCCTACGATGACCTTTCATAATTTTTACGGGAAAATTAAAAAATGAAATTTTTATAAATAAATAATAAATTCGTTCATTTTACATCATAAAAATATTAAAAAAATATATTATTGATATTTCTGATAAATAATTATTTTTTTATGCCGAAAATCTAGGGTCATCCTACGATGACCTTTCATAATTTTTACGGGAAAATTAAAAAATGAAATTTTTATAAATAAATAATAAATTCGTTCATTTTACATCATAAAAATATTAAAAAAATATATTATTGATATTTCTGATAAATAATTATTTTTTTATGGCGAAAATCTAGGGTCATCCTACGATGACCTTTCATAATTTTTACGGGAAAATTAAAAAGTGAAATTTTTAAAAATAAATAATAAATTCGTTCATTTTACATCATAAAAATATTAAAAAAATATATTATTCATATTTCTTACTAAAAATTATTTTTTTATGCCGAAAACCTAGGGTCATCCTACGATGACCTTTCATAATTTTTACGGGAAAATTAAAAAATGAAATTTTTATAAATAAATAATAAATTCGTTCATTTTACATCATAAAAATATTAAAAAAATATATTATTGATATTTCTGATAAATAATTATTTTTTTATGGCGAAAATCTAGGGTCATCCTACGATGACCTTTCATAATTTTTACGGGAAAATTAAAAAATGAAATTTTTAAAAATAAATAATAAATTCGTTCATTTTACATCATAAAAATATTAAAAAAATATATTATTCATATTTCTTACTAAAAATTATTTTTTTATGCCGAAAACCTAGGGTCATCCTACGATGACCTTTCATAATTTTTACGGGAAAATTAAAAAATGAAATTTTTATAAATAAATAATAAATTCATTCATTTTACATCATAAAAATATTAAAAAAATATATTATTGATATTTCTGATAAATAATTATTTTTTTATGGCGAAAATCTAGGGTCATCCTACGATGACCTTTCATAATTTTTACGGGAAAATTAAAAAATGAAATTTTTATAAATAAATAATAAATTCGTTCATTTTACATCATAAAAATATTAAAAAAAAATATTATTGATATTTCTGATGAATAATTATTTTATTATGCCGAAAACCTAGGGTCATCCTACGATGACCTTTCATAATTTTTACGGGAAAATTAAAAAATGAAATTTATAAAAATAAATAATAAATTCGTTCATTTTACATCATAAAAATATTAAAAAAATATATTATTGATATTTCTGATAAATAATTATTTTTTTATGCCGAAAATCTAGGGTCATCCTACGATGACCTTTCATAATTTTTACGGTTAAATTAAAAAATGAAATTTTTAAAAATAAATAATAAATTCGTTCATTTTACATCATAAAAATATTAAAAAAATATATTATTCATATTTCTTACTAAAAATTATTTTTTTATGCCGAAAACCTAGGGTCATCCTACGATGACCTTTCATAATTTTTACGGGAAAATTAAAAAATGAAATTTTTATAAATAAATAATAAATTCGTTCATTTTACATCATAAAAATATTAAAAAAATATATTATTGATATTTCTGATAAATAATTATTTTTTTCTGCCGAAAATCTAGGCTCATCCTACGATGACCTTTCATAATTTTTACGGTTAAATTAAAAAATGAAATTTTTAAAAATAAATAATAAATTCGTTCATTTTACATCATAAAAATATTAAAAAAATATATTATTCATATTTCTTACAAAAATTATTTTTTTATGCCGAAAACCTAGGGTCATCCTACGATGACCTTTCATAATTTTTACGGGAAAATTAAAAAATGAAATTTTTATAAATAAATAATAAATTCGTTCATTTTGCATCATAAAAATATTAAAAAAATATATTATTGATATTTCTGATAAATAATTATTTTTTTATGCCGAAAATCTAGGGTCATCCTACGATGACCTTTCATAATTTTTACGGTTAAATTAAAAAATGAAATTTTTAAAAATAAATAATAAATTCGTTCATTTTACATCATAAAAATATTAAAAAAATATATTATTCATATTTCTTACTAAAAATTATTTTTTTATGCCGAAAACCTAGGGTCATCCTACGATGACCTTTCATAATTTTTACGGGAAAATTAAAAAATGAAATTTTTATAAATAAATAATAAATTCGTTCATTTTACATCATAAAAATATTAAAAAAATATATTATTGATATTTCTGATAAATAATTATTTTTTTATGCCGAAAATCTAGGGTCATCCTACGATGACCTTTCATAATTTTTACGGTTAAATTAAAAAATGAAATTTTTAAAAATAAATAATAAATTCGTTCATTTTACATCATAAAAATATTAAAAAAATATATTATTCATATTTCTTACTAAAAATTATTTTTTTATGCCGAAAACCTAGGGTCATCCTACGATGACCTTTCATAATTTTTACGGGAAAATTAAAAAATGAAATTTTTATAAATAAATAATAAATTCGTTCATTTTACATCATAAAAATATTAAAAAAATATATTATTGATATTTCTGATAAATAATTATTTTTTTATGGCGAAAATCTAGGGTCATCCTACGATGACCTTTCATAATTTTTACGGGAAAATTAAAAAATGAAATTTTTAAAAATAAATAATAA
Source organism: Labia minor (assembly GCA_963082975.1). Taxonomy (NCBI): domain Eukaryota; kingdom Metazoa; phylum Arthropoda; class Insecta; order Dermaptera; family Spongiphoridae; genus Labia; species Labia minor. The sequence goes on from OY720348.1 coordinate 70,317,295, forward strand.
ATTCGTTCATTTTACATCATAAAAATATTAAAAAGATATATTTTTCATATTTCTTACTAAAAATTATTTTTTTATGCCGAAAACCTAGGGTCATCCTACGATGACCTTTCATAATTTTTACGGGAAAATTAAAAAATGAAATTTTTAAAAATAAATAATAAATTCGTTCATTTTACATCATAAAAATATTAAAAAAATATATTATTCATATTTCTGATAAATAATTATTTTTTTATGGCGAAAATCTAGGGTCATCCTACGATGACCTTTCATAATTTTTACGAGAAAATTAAAAAATGAAATTTATAAAAATAAATAATAAATTCGTTCATTTTACATCATAAAAATATTAAAAAAATATATTATTGATATTTCTGATAAATAATTATTTTTTTATGCCGAAGATCTAGGGTCATCCTACGATGACCTTTCATAATTTTTACGGTTAAATTAAAAAATGAAATTTTTAAAAAGAAATAATAAATTCGTTCATTTTACATCATAAAAATATTAAAAAAATATATTATTCATATTTCTTACTAAAAATTATTAGTTTATGCCGAAAAACTAGGGTCATCCTACGATGACCTTTCATAATTTTTACGGGAAAATTAAAAAATGAAATTTTTATAAATAAATAATAAATTCGTTCATTTTACATCATAAAAATATTAAAAAAATATATTATTGATATTTATGATAAATAATTATTTTTTTATGGCGAAAATCTAGGGTCATCCTACGATGACCTTTCATAATTTTTACGGGAAAATTAAAAAATGAAATTTTTAAAAATAAATAATAAATTCGTTCATTTTACATCATAAAAATATTAAAAAGATATATTTTTCATATTTCTTACTAAACATTATTTTTTTATGCCGAAAACCTAGGGTCATCCTACGATGACCTTTCATAATTTTTACGGGAAAATTAAAAAATGAAATTTTTAAAAATAAATAATAAATTCGTTCATTTTACATCATAAAAATATTAAAAAAATATATTATTCATATTTCTCACTAAAAATTATTTTTTTATGCCGAAAACCTAGGGTCATCCTACGATGACCTTTCATAATTTTTACGGTTAAATTAAAAAATGAAATTTTTAAAAATAAATAATAAATTCGTTCATTTTACATCATAAAAATATTAAAAAAATATATTATTCATATTTCTTACTAAAAATTATTTTTTTATGCCGAAAACCTACGGTCATCCTACGATGACCTTTCATAATTTTTACGGGAAAATTAAAAAATGAAATTTTTATAAATAAATAATAAATTCGTTCATTTTACATCATAAAAATATTAAAAAAATATATTATTCATATTTCTTACTAAAAATTATTTTTTTATGCCGAAAACCTAGGGTCATCCTACGATGACCTTTCATAATTTTTACGGGAAAATTAAAAAATGAAATTTTTAAAAATAAATAATAAATTCGTTCATTTTACATCATAAAAATATTAAAAAAATATATTATTCATATTTCTGATAAATAATTATTTTTTTATGGCGAAAATCTAGGGTCATCCTACGATGACCTTTCATAATTTTTACGAGAAAATTAAAAAATGAAATTTATAAAAATAAATAATAAATTCGTTCATTTTACATCATAAAAATATTAAAAAAATATATTATTGATATTTCTGATAAATAATTATTTTTTTATGCCGAAGATCTAGGGTCATCCTACGATGACCTTTCATAATTTTTACGGTTAAATTAAAAAATGAAATTTTTAAAAAGAAATAATAAATTCGTTCATTTTACATCATAAAAATATTAAAAAAATATATTATTCATATTTCTTACTAAAAATTATTAGTTTATGCCGAAAAACTAGGGTCATCCTACGATGACCTTTCATAATTTTTACGGGAAAATTAAAAAATGAAATTTTTATAAATAAATAATAAATTCGTTCATTTTACATCATAAAAATATTAAAAAAATATATTATTGATATTTATGATAAATAATTATTTTTTTATGGCGAAAATCTAGGGTCATCCTACGATGACCTTTCATAATTTTTACGGGAAAATTAAAAAATGAAATTTTTAAAAATAAATAATAAATTCGTTCATTTTACATCATAAAAATATTAAAAAGATATATTTTTCATATTTCTTACTAAACATTATTTTTTTATGCCGAAAACCTAGGGTCATCCTACGATGACCTTTCATAATTTTTACGGGAAAATTAAAAAATGAAATTTTTAAAAATAAATAATAAATTCGTTCATTTTACATCATAAAAATATTAAAAAAATATATTATTCATATTTCTTACTAAAAATTATTTTTTTATGCCGAAAACCTAGGGTCATCCTACGATGACCTTTCATAATTTTTACGGTTAAATTAAAAAATGAAATTTTTATAAATAAATAATAAATTCGTTCATTTTACATCATAAAAATATTAAAAAAATATATTATTGATATTTCTGATAAATAATTATTTTTTTATGGCGAAAATCTAGGGTCATCCTACGATGACCTTTCATAATTTTTACGGGAAAATTAAAAAATGAAATTTTTATAAATAAATAATAAATTCGTTCATTTTACATCATAAAAATATTAAAAAAATATATTATTGATATTACTGATAAATAATTATTTTTTTATGGCGAAAATCTAGGGTCATCCTACGATGACCTTTCATAATTTTTACGGGAAAATTAAAAAATGAAATTTTTAAAAATAAATAATAAATTCGTTCATTTTACATCATAAAAATATTAAAAAAATATATTATTCATATTTCTTACTAAAAATTATTTTTTTATGCCGAAAACCTAGGGTCATCCTACGATGACCTTTCATAATTTTTACGGGAAAATTAAAAAATGAAATTTTTATAAATAAATAATAAATTCGTTCATTTTACATCATAAAAATATTAAAAAAATATATTATTGATATTTCTGATAAATAATTATTTTTTTATGGCGAAAATCTAGGGTCATCCTACGATGACCTTTCATAATTTTTACGGGAAAATTAAAAAATGAAATTTTTATAAATAAATAATAAATTCGTTCATTTTACATCATAAAAATATTAAAAAAAAATATTATTGATATTTCTGATGAATAATTATTTTATTATGCCGAAAACCTAGGGTCATCCTACGATGACCTTTCATAATTTTTACGGGAAAATTAAAAAATGAAATTTATAAAAATAAATAATAAATTCGTTCATTTTACATCATAAAAATATTAAAAAAATATATTATTGATATTTCTGATAAATAATTATTTTTTTATGCCGAAAATCTAGGGTCATCCTACGATGTCCTTTCATAATTTTTACGGTTAAATTAAAAAATGAAATTTTTAAAAATAAATAATAAATTCGTTCATTTTACATCATAAAAATATTAAAAAAATATATTATTCATATTTCTTACTAAAAATTATTTTTTTATGCTGAAAACCTAGGGTCATCCTACGATGACCTTTCATAATTTTTACGGGAAAATTAAAAAATGAAATTTTTATAAATAAATAATAAATTCGTTCATTTTACATCATAAAAATATTAAAAAAATATATTATTGATATTTCTGATAAATAATTATTTTTTTATGGTGAAAATCTAGGGTCATCCTACGATGACCTTTCATAATTTTTACGGGAAAATTAAAAAATGAAATTTTTAAAAATAAATAATAAATTCGTTCATTTTACATCATAAAAATATTAAAAAAATATATTATTCATATTTCTTACTAAAAATTATTTTTTTATGCCGAAAACCTAGGGTCATCCTACGATGACCTTTCATAATTTTTACGGGAAAATTAAAAAATGAAATTTTTATAAATAAATAATAAATTCGTTCATTTTACATCATAAAAATATTAAAAAAATATATTGATATTTCTGATAAATAATTATTTTTTTATGGCGAAAATCTAGGGTCATCCTACGATGACCTTTCATAATTTTTACGGGAAAATTAAAAAATGAAATTTTTATAAATAAATAATAAATTCGTTCATTTTACATCATAAAAATATTAAAAAAATATATTATTGATATTTCTGATAAAAAATTATTTTTTTATGGCGAAAATCTAGGGTCATCCTACGATGACCTTTCATAATTTTTACGGGAAAATTAAAAAATGAAATTTATAAAAATAAATAATAAATTCGTTCATTTTACATCATAAAAATATTAAAAAAATATATTATTGATATTTCTGATAAATAATTATTTTTTTATGGTGAAAATCTAGGGTCATCCTACGATGACCTTTCATAATTTTTACGGGAAAATTAAAAAATGAAATTTTTAAAAATAAATAATAAATTCGTTCATTTTACATCATAAAAATATTAAAAAAATATATTATTCATATTTCTTACTAAAAATTATTTTTTTATGCCGAAAACCTAGGGTCATCCTACGATGACCTTTCATAATTTTTACGGGAAAATTAAAAAATGAAATTTTTATAAATAAATAATAAATTCGTTCATTTTACATCATAAAAATATTAAAAAAATATATTATTGATATTTCTGATAAATAATTATTTTTTTATGGCGAAAATCTAGGGTCATCCTACGATGACCTTTCATAATTTTTACGGGAAAATTAAAAAATGAAATTTTTATAAATAAATAATAAATTCGTTCATTTTACATCATAAAAATATTAAAAAAATATATTATTGATATTTCTGATAAAAAATTATTTTTTTATGGCGAAAACCTAGGGTCATCCTACGATGACCTTTCATAATTTTTACGGGAAAATTAAAAAATGAAATTTTTAAAAATAAATAATAAATTCGTTCATTTTACATCATAAAAATATTAAAAAAATATATTATTCATATTTCTTACTAAAAATTATTTTTTTATGCCGAAAACCTAGGGTCATCCTACGATGACCATTCATAATTTTTACGGGAAAATTAAAAAATGAAATTTTTATAAATAAATAATAAATTCGTTCATTTTAAATCATAAAAATATTAAAAAAAAATATTATTGATATTTCTGATGAATAATTATTTTATTATGCCGAAAACCTAGGGTCATCCTACGATGACCTTTCATAATTTTTACGGTTAAATTAAAAAATGAAATTTTTAAAAATAAATAATAAATTCGTTCAGTTTACATCATAAAAATATTAAAAAAATATATTATTCATATTTCTTACTAAAAATTATTTTTTTATGCCGAAAACCTAGGGTCATCCTACGATGACCTTTCATAATTTTTACGGGAAAATTAAAAAATGAACTTTTTATAAATAAATAATAAATTCGTTCATTTTACATCATAAAAATATTAAAAAAATATATTATTGATATTTCTGATAAATAATTATTTTTTTATGCCGAAAATCTAGGGTCATCCTACGATGACCTTTCATAATTTTTACGGTTAAATTAAAAAATGAAATTTTTAAAAATAAATAATAAATTCGTTCATTTTACATCATAAAAATATTAAAAAAATATATTATTCATATTTCTTACTAAAAATTATTTTTTTATGCCGAAAATCTAGGGTCATCCTACGATGACCTTTCATAATTTTTACGGGAAAATTAAAAAATGAAATTTTTAAAAATAAATAATAAATTCGTTCATTTTACATGATAAAAATATTAAAAAGATATATTTTTCATATTTCTTACTAAAAATTATTTTTTTATGCCGAAAACCTAGGGTCATCCTACGATGACCTTTCAAAATTTTTACGGGAAAATTAAAAAATGAAATTTTTAAAAATAAATAATAAATTCGTTCATTTTACATCATAAAAATATTAAAAAAATATATTATTCATATTTCTTACTAAAAATTATTTTTTTATGCCGAAAACCTATGGTCATCCTACGATGACCTTTCATAATTTTTACGGGAAAATTAAAAAATGAAATTTTTATAAATAAATAATAAATTCGTTCATTTTACATCATAAAAATATTAAAAAAATATATTATTGATATTTCTGATAAATAATTATTTTTTTATGCCGAAAATCTAGGGTCATCCTACGATGACCTTTCATAATTTTTACGGTTAAATTAAAAAATGAAATTTTAAAAATAAATAATAAATTCGTTCATTTTACATCATAAAAATATTAAAAAAATATATTATTCATATTTCTTACTAAAAATTATTTTTTTATGCCGAAAACCTAGGGTCATCCTACGATGACCTTTCATAATTTTTACGGGAAAATTAAAAAATGAAATTTATAAAAATAAATAATAAATTCGTTCATTTTACATCATAAAAATATTAAAAAAATATATTATTCATATTTCTTACTAAAAATTATTTTTTTATGCAGAAAACCTAGGGTCATCCTACGATGTCCTTTCATAATTTTTACGGTTAAATTAAAAAATGAAATTTTTAAAAATAAATAATAAATTCGTTCATTTTACATCATAAAAATATTAAAAAAATATATTATTCATATTTCTTACTAAAAATTATTTTTTTATGCCGAAAACCTAGGGTCATCCTACGATGACCTTTCATAATTTTTACGGGAAAATTAAAAAATGAAATTTTTATAAATAAATAATAAATTCGTTCATTTTACATCATAAAAATATTAAAAAAATATATTATTGATATTTCTGATAAATAATTATTTTTTTATGCTGAAAACCTAGGGTCATCCTACGATGACCTTTCATAATTTTTACGGGAAAATTAAAAAATGAAATTTTTATAAATAAATAATAAATTCGTTCATTTTACATCATAAAAATATTAAAAAAATATATTATTGATATTTCTGATAAATAATTATTTTTTTATGGTGAAAATCTAGGGTCATCCTACGATGACCTTTCATAATTTTTACGGGAAAATTAAAAAATGAAATTTTTAAAAATAAATAATAAATTCGTTCATTTTACATCATAAAAATATTAAAAAAATATATTATTCATATTTCTTACTAAAAATTATTTTTTTATGCCGAAAACCTAGGGTCATCCTACGATGACCTTTCATAATTTTTACGGGAAAATTAAAAAATGAAATTTTTATAAATAAATAATAAATTCGTTCATTTTACATCATAAAAATATTAAAAAAATATATTATTGATATTTCTGATAAATAATTATTTTTTTATGGCGAAAATCTAGGGTCATCCTACGATGACCTTTCATAATTTTTACGGGAAAATTAAAAAATGAAATTTTTATAAATAAATAATAAATTCGTTCATTTTACATCATAAAAATATTAAAAAAATATATTATTCATATTTCTTACTAAAAATTATTTTTTTATGCCGAAAACCTAGGGTCATCCTACGATGACCTTTCATAATTTTTACGGGAAAATTAAAAAATGAAATTTTTATAAATAAATAATAAATTCGTTCATTTTACATCATAAAAATATTAAAAAAATATATTATTGATATTTCTGATAAATAATTATTTTTTTATGGCGAAAATCTAGGGTCATCCTACGATGACCTTTCATAATTTTTACGGGAAAATTAAAAAATGAAATTTTTAAAAATAAATAATAAATTCGTTCATTTTACATCATAAAAATATTAAAAAGATATATTTTTCATATATCTTACTAAAAATTATTTTTTTATGCCGAAAACCTAGGGTCATCCTACGATGACCTTTCATAATTTTTACGGGAAAATTAAAAAATGAAATTTTTAAAAATAAATAATAAATTCGTTCATTTTACATCATAAAAATATTAAAAAAATATATTATTCATATTTCTTACTAAAAATTATTTTTTTATGCCGAAAACCTAGGGTCATCCTACGATGACCTTTCATAATTTTTACGGGAAAATTAAAAAATGAAATTTTTATAAATAAATAATAAATTCGTTCATTTTACATCATAAATATATTAAAAAAATATATTATTGATATTTCTGTTAAATAATTATTTTTTTATGGCGAAAATCTAGGGTCATCCTACTATGACCTTTCATAATTTTTACGAGAAAATTAAAAAATGAAATTTATAAAAATAAATAATAAATTCGTTCATTTTACATCATAAAAATATTAAAAAAATATATTATTGATATTTCTTACTAAAAATTATTTTTTTATGCCGAAAACCTAGGGTCATCCTACGATGACCTTTCATAATTTTTACGGGAAAATTAAAAAATGAAATTTTTATAAATAAATAATAAATTCGTTCATTTTACATCATAAAAATATTAAAAAAATATATTATTGATATTTCTGATAAATAATTATTTTTTTATGGCGAAAATCTAGGGTCATCCTACGATGACCTTTCATAATTTTTACGGGAAAATTAAAAAATGAAATTTTTAAAAATAAATAATAAATTCGTTCATTTTACATCATAAAAATATTAAAAAAATATATTATTCATATTTCTTACTAAAAATTATTTTTTTATGCCGAAAACCTAGGGTCATCCTACGATGACCTTTCATAATTTTTACGGGAAAATTAAAAAATGAAATTTTTAAAAATAAATAATAAATTCGTTCATTTTACATCATAAAAATATTAAAAAGATATATTTTTCATATTTCTTACTAAAAATTATTTTTTTATGCCGAAAACCTAGGGTCATCCTACGATGACCTTTCATAATTTTTACGGGAAAATTAAAAAATGAAATTTTTAAAAATAAATAATAAATTCGTTCATTTTACATCATAAAAATATTAAAAAAATATATTATTCATATTTCTTACTAAAAATTATTTTTTTATGCCGAAAACCTAGGGTCATCCTACGATGACCTTTCATAATTTTTACGGGAAAATTAAAAAATGAAATTTTTATAAATAAATAATAAATTCGTTCATTTTACATCATAAATATATTAAAAAAATATATTATTGATATTTCTGATAAATAATTATTTTTTTATGGCGAAAATCTAGGGTCATCCTACGATGACCTTTCATAATTTTTACGGGAAAATTAAAAAATGAAATTTTTAAAAATAAATAATAAATTCGTTCATTTTACATCATAAAAATATTAAAAAGATATATTTTTCATATTTCTTACTAAAAATTATTTTTTTATGCCGAAAACCTAGGGTCATCCTACGATGACCTTTCATAATTTTTACGGGAAAATTAAAAAATGAAATTTTTAAAAATAAATAATAAATTCGTTCATTTTACATCATAAAAATATTAAAAAAATATATTATTCATATTTCATACTAAAAATTATTTTTTTATGCCGAAAACCTAGGGTCATCCTACGATGACCTTTCATAATTTTTACGGGAAAATTAAAAAATGAAATTTTTATAAATAAATAATAAATTCGTTCATTTTACATCATAAATATATTAAAAAAATATATTATTGATATTTCTGATAAATAATTATTTTTTTATGGCGAAAATCTAGGGTCATCCTACGATGACCTTTCATAATTTTTACGAGAAAATTAAAAAATGAAATTTATAAAAATAAATAATAAATTCGTTCATTTTACATCATAAAAATATTAAAAAAATATATTATTGATATTTCTTAATAAAAATTATTTTTTTATGCCGAAAACCTAGGGTCATCCTACGATGACCTTTCATAATTTTTACGGGAAAATTAAAAAATGAAATTTTTATAAATAAATAATAAATTCGTTCATTTTACATCATAAAAATATTAAAAAAATATATTATTGATATTTCTGATAAATAATTATTTTTTTATGGCGAAAATCTAGGGTCATCCTACGATGACCTTTCATAATTTTTACGGGAAAATTAAAAAATGAAATTTTTATAAATAAATAATAAATTCGTTCATTTTACATCATAAATATATTAAAAAAATATATTATTGATATTTCTGTTAAATAATTATTTTTTTATGGCGAAAATCTAGGGTCATCCTACTATGACCTTTCATAATTTTTACGAGAAAATTAAAAAATGAAATTTATAAAAATAAATAATAAATTCGTTCATTTTACATCATAAAAATATTAAAAAAATATATTATTGATATTTCTTACTAAAAATTATTTTTTTATGCCGAAAACCTAGGGTCATCCTACGATGACCTTTCATAATTTTTACGGGAAAATTAAAAAATGAAATTTTTATAAATAAATAATAAATTCGTTCATTTTACATCATAAAAATATTAAAAAAATATATTATTGATATTTCTGATAAATAATTATTTTTTTATGGCGAAAATCTAGGGTCATCCTACGATGACCTTTCATAATTTTTACGGGAAAATTAAAAAATGAAATTTTTAAAAATAAATAATAAATTCGTTCATTTTACATCATAAAAATATTAAAAAGATATATTTTTCATATATCTTACTAAAAATTATTTTTTTATGCCGAAAACCTAGGGTCATCCTACGATGACCTTTCATAATTTTTACGGGAAAATTAAAAAATGAAATTTTTAAAAATAAATAATAAATTCGTTCATTTTACATCATAAAAATATTAAAAAAATATATTATTCATATTTCTTACTAAAAATTATTTTTTTATGCCGAAAACCTAGGGTCATCCTACGATGACCTTTCATAATTTTTACGGGAAAATTAAAAAATGAAATTTTTATAAATAAATAATAAATTCGTTCATTTTACATCATAAATATATTAAAAAAATATATTATTGATATTTCTGTTAAATAATTATATTTTTATGGCCTAAATCTAGGGTCATCCTACTATGACCTTTCATAATTTTTACGAGAAAATTAAAAAATGAAATTTATAAAAATAAATAATAAATTCGTTCATTTTACATCATAAAAATATTAAAAAAATATATTATTGATATTTCTTACTAAAAATTATTTTTTTATGCCGAAAACCTAGGGTCATCCTACGATGACCTTTCATAATTTTTACGGGAAAATTAAAAAATGAAATTTTTATAAATAAATAATAAATTCGTTCATTTTACATCATAAAAATATTAAAAAAATATATTATTGATATTTCTGATAAATAATTATTTTTTTATGGCGAAAATCTAGGGTCATCCTACGATGACCTTTCATAATTTTTACGGGAAAATTAAAAAATGAAATTTTTAAAAATAAATAATAAATTCGTTCATTTTACATCATAAAAATATTAAAAAAATATATTATTCATATTTCTTACTAAAAATTATTTTTTTATGCCGAAAACCTAGGGTCATCCTACGATGACCTTTCATAATTTTTACGGGAAAATTAAAAAATGAAATTTTTAAAAATAAATAATAAATTCGTTCATTTTACATCATAAAAATATTAAAAAGATATATTTTTCATATTTCTTACTAAAAATTATTTTTTTATGCCGAAAACCTAGGGTCATCCTACGATGACCTTTCATAATTTTTACGGGAAAATTAAAAAATGAAATTTTTAAAAATAAATAATAAATTCGTTCATTTTACATCATAAAAATATTAAAAAAATATATTATTCATATTTCTTACTAAAAATTATTTTTTTATGCCGAAAACCTAGGGTCATCCTACGATGACCTTTCATAATTTTTACGGGAAAATTAAAAAATGAAATTTTTATAAATAAATAATAAATTCGTTCATTTTACATCATAAATATATTAAAAAAATATATTATTGATATTTCTGATAAATAATTATTTTTTTATGGCGAAAATCTAGGGTCATCCTACGATGACCTTTCATAATTTTTACGGGAAAATTAAAAAATGAAATTTTTAAAAATAAATAATAAATTCGTTCATTTTACATCATAAAAATATTAAAAAGATATATTTTTCATATTTCTTACTAAAAATTATTTTTTTATGCCGAAAACCTAGGGTCATCCTACGATGACCTTTCATAATTTTTACGGGAAAATTAAAAAATGAAATTTTTAAAAATAAATAATAAATTCGTTCATTTTACATCATAAAAATATTAAAAAAATATATTATTCATATTTCATACTAAAAATTATTTTTTTATGCCGAAAACCTAGGGTCATCCTACGATGACCTTTCATAATTTTTACGGGAAAATTAAAAAATGAAATTTTTATAAATAAATAATAAATTCGTTCATTTTACATCATAAATATATTAAAAAAATATATTATTGATATTTCTGATAAATAATTATTTTTTTATGGCGAAAATCTAGGGTCATCCTACGATGACCTTTCATAATTTTTACGGGAAAATTAAAAAATGAAATTTTTATAAATAAATAATAAATTCGTTCATTTTACATCATAAATATATTAAAAAAATATATTATTGATATTTCTGTTAAATAATTATTTTTTTATGGCGAAAATCTAGGGTCATCCTACTATGACCTTTCATAATTTTTACGAGAAAATTAAAAAATGAAATTTATAAAAATAAATAATAAATTCGTTCATTTTACATCATAAAAATATTAAAAAAATATATTATTGATATTTCTTACTAAAAATTATTTTTTTATGCCGAAAACCTAGGGTCATCCTACGATGACCTTTCATAATTTTTACGGGAAAATTAAAAAATGAAATTTTTATAAATAAATAATAAATTCGTTCATTTTACATCATAAAAATATTAAAAAAATATATTATTGATATTTCTGATAAATAATTATTTTTTTATGGCGAAAATCTAGGGTCATCCTACGATGACCTTTCATAATTTTTACGGGAAAATTAAAAAATGAAATTTTTAAAAATAAATAATAAATTCGTTCATTTTACATCATAAAAATATTAAAAAAATATATTATTCATATTTCTTACTAAAAATTATTTTTTTATGCCGAAAACCTAGGGTCATCCTACGATGACCTTTCATAATTTTTACGGGAAAATTAAAAAATGAAATTTTTAAAAATAAATAATAAATTCGTTCATTTTACATCATAAAAATATTAAAAAGATATATTTTTCATATTTCTTACTAAAAATTATTTTTTTATGCCGAAAACCTAGGGTCATCCTACGATGACCTTTCATAATTTTTACGGGAAAATTAAAAAATGAAATTTTTAAAAATAAATAATAAATTCGTTCATTTTACATCATAAAAATATTAAAAAAATATATTATTCATATTTCTTACTAAAAATTATTTTTTTATGCCGAAAACCTAGGGTCATCCTACGATGACCTTTCATAATTTTTACGGGAAAATTAAAAAATGAAATTTTTATAAATAAATAATAAATTCGTTCATTTTACCTTCATAAATATATTAAAAAAATATATTATTGATATTTCTGATAAATAATTATTTTTTTATGGCGAAAATCTAGGGTCATCCTACGATGACCTTTCATAATTTTTACGGGAAAATTAAAAAATGAAATTTTTAAAAATAAATAATAAATTCGTTCATTTTACATCATAAAAATATTAAAAAGATATATTTTTCATATTTCTTACTAAAAATTATTTTTTTATGCCGAAAACCTAGGGTCATCCTACGATGACCTTTCATAATTTTTACGGGAAAATTAAAAAATGAAATTTTTAAAAATAAATAATAAATTCGTTCATTTTACATCATAAAAATATTAAAAAAATATATTATTCATATTTCATACTAAAAATTATTTTTTTATGCCGAAAACCTAGGGTCATCCTACGATGACCTTTCATAATTTTTACGGGAAAATTAAAAAATGAAATTTTTATAAATAAATAATAAATTCGTTCATTTTACATCATAAATATATTAAAAAAATATATTATTGATATTTCTGATAAATAATTATTTTTTTATGGCGAAAATCTAGGGTCATCCTACGATGACCTTTCATAATTTTTACGAGAAAATTAAAAAATGAAATTTATAAAAATAAATAATAAATTCGTTCATTTTACATCATAAAAATATTAAAAAAATATATTATTGATATTTCTTAATAAAAATTATTTTTTTATGCCGAAAACCTAGGGTCATCCTACGATGACCTTTCATAATTTTTACGGGAAAATTAAAAAATGAAATTTTTATAAATAAATAATAAATTCGTTCATTTTACATCATAAAAATATTAAAAAAATATATTATTGATATTTCTGATAAATAATTATTTTTTTATGGCGAAAATCTAGGGTCATCCTACGATGACCTTTCATAATTTTTACGGGAAAATTAAAAAATGAAATTTTTAAAAATAAATAATAAATTCGTTCATTTTACATCATAAAAATATTAAAAAAATATATTATTCATATTTCTTACTAAAAATTATTTTTTTATGCCGAAAACCTAGGGTCATCCTACGATGACCTTTCATAATTTTTACGGGAAAATTAAAAAATGAAATTTTTAAAAATAAATAATAAATTCGTTCATTTTACATCATAAAAATATTAAAAAGATATATTTTTCATATTTCTTACTAAAAATTATTTTTTTATGCCGAAAACCTAGGGTCATCCTACGATGACCTTTCAGAATTTTTACGGGAAAATTAAAAAATGAAATTTTTAAAAATAAATAATAAATTCGTTCATTTTACATCATAAAAATATTAAAAAAATATATTATTCATATTTCTTACTAAAAATTATTTTTTTATGCGGAAAACCTAGGGTCATCCTACGATGACCTTTCATAATTTTTACGGGAAAATTAAAAAATGAAATTTTTATAAATAAATAATAAATTCGTTCATTTTACATCATAAATATATTAAAAAAATATATTATTGATATTTCTGATAAATAATTATTTTTTTATGGCGAAAATCTAGGGTCATCCTACGATGACCTTTCATAATTTTTAAGGGAAAATTAAAAAATGAAATTTTTAAAAATAAATAATAAATTCGTTCATTTTACATCATAAAAATATTAAAAAGATATATTTTTCATATTTCTTACTAAAAATTATTTTTTTATGTCGAAAACCTAGGGTCATCCTACGATGACCTTTCATAATTTTTACGGGAAAATTAAAAAATGAAATTTTTAAAAATAAATAATAAATTCGTTCATTTTACATCATAAAAATATTAAAAAGATATATTTTTCATATTTCTTACTAAAAATTATTTTTTTATGCCGAAAACCTAGGGTCATCCTACGATGACCTTTCATAATTTTTACGGGAAAATTAAAAAATGAAATTTTTAAAAATAAATAATAAATTCGTTCATTTTACATCATAAAAATATTAAAAAAATATATTATTGATATTTCTGATAAATAATTATTTTTTTATGCCGAAAATCTAGGGTCATCCTACGATGACCTTTCATAATTTTTACGGTTAAATTAAAAAATGAAATTTTTAAAAATAAATAATATATTCGTTCATTTTACATCATAAAAATATTAAAAAAATATATTATTCATATTTCTTACTAAAAATTATTTTTTTATGCCGAAAACCTAGGGTCATCCTATGATGACCTTTCATAATTTTTACGGGAAAATTAAAAAATGAAATTTTTATAAATAAATAATAAATTCGTTCATTTTACATCATAAAAATATTAAAAAAATATATTATTGATATTTCTGATAAATAATTATTTTTTTATGGCGAAAATCTAGGGTCATCCTACGATGACCTTTCATAATTTTTACGAGAAAATTAAAAAATGAAATTTATAAAAATAAATAATAAATTCGTTCATTTTACATCATAAAAATATTAAAAAAATATATTATTCATATTTCTTACTAAAAATTATTTTTTTATGCCGAAAATCTAGGGTCATCCTACGATGACCTTTCATAATTTTTACGGGAAAATTAAAAAATGAAATTTTTAAAAATAAATAATAAATTCGTTCATTTTACATCATAAAAATATTAAAAAGATATATTTTTCATATTTCTTACTAAAAATTATTTTTTTATGCCGAAAACCTAGGGTCATCCTACGATGACCTTTCATAATTTTTACGGGAAAATTAAAAAATGAAATTTTTAAAAATAAATAATAAATTCGTTCATTTTACATCATAAAAATATTAAAAAAATATATTATTGATATTTCTGATAAATAATTATTTTTTTATGCCGAAAATCTAGGGTCATCCTACGATGACCTTTCATAATTTTTACGGGAAAATTAAAAAATGAAATTTTTAAAAATAAATAATAAATTCGTTCATTTTACATCATAAAAATATTAAAAAGATATATTTTTCATATTTCTTACTAAAAATTATTTTTTTATGCCGAAAACCTAGGGTCATCCTACGATGACCTTTCATAATTTTTACGGGAAAATTAAAAAATGAAATTTTTATAAATAAATAATAAATTCGTTCATTTTACATCATAAAAATATTAAAAAAATATATTATTCATATTTCTTACTAAAAATTATTTTTTTATGCCGAAAACCTAGGGTCATCCTACGATGACCTTTCATAATTTTTACGGGAAAATTAAAAAATGAAATTTATAAAAATAAATAATAAATTCGTTCATTTTCCATCATAAAAATATTAAAAAAATATATTATTCATATTTCTTACTAAAAATTATTTTTTTATGCCGAAAACCTAGGGTCATCCTACGATTACCTTTCATAATTTTTACGGGAAAATTAAAAAATGAAATTTATAAAAATAAATAATAAATTCGTTCATTTTACATCAAAAAATATTAAAAAAATATATTATTGATATTTCTGATAAATAATTATTTTTTTATGCCGAAAATCTAGGGTCATCCTACGATGACCTTTCATAATTTTTACGGTTAAATTAAAAAATGAAATTTTTAAAAATAAATAATATATTCGTTCATTTTACATCATAAAAATATTAAAAAAATATATTATTCATATTTCTTACTAAAAATTATTTTTTTATGCCGAAAACCTAGGGTCATCCTATGATGACCTTTCATAATTTTTACGGGAAAATTAAAAAATGAAATTTATAAAAATAAATAATAAATTCGTTCATTTTACATCATAAAAATATTAAAAAATTATATTATTCATATTTCTTACTAAAAATTATTTTTTTATGCCGAAAACCTAGGGTCATCCTACGATGACCTTTCATAATTTTTACGGGAAAATTAAAAAATGAAATTTTTATAAATAAATAATAAATTCGTTCATTTTACATCATAAAAATATTAAAAAAATATATTATTCATATTTCTTACTAAAAATTATTTTTTTATGCCGAAAACCTAGGGTCATCCTACGATGACCTTTCATAATTTTTACGGGAAAATTAAAAAATGAAATTTTTATAAATAAATAATAAATTCGTTCATTTTACATCATAAAAATATTAAAAAAATATATTATTGATATTTCTGATAAATAATTATTTTTTTATGGCGAAAATCTAGGGTCATCCTACGATGACCTTTCATAATTTTTACGAGAAAATTAAAAAATGAAATTTATAAAAATAAATAATAAATTCGTTCATTTTACATCATAAAAATATTAAAAAAATATATTATTCATATTTCTTACTAAAAATTATTTTTTTATGCCGAAAATCTAGGGTCATCCTACGATGACCTTTCATAATTTTTACGGTTAAATTAAAAAATGAAATTTTTAAAAATAAATAATAAATTCGTTCATTTTACATCATAAAAATATTAAAAAAATATATTATCCATATTTCTTACTAAAAATTATTTTTTTATGCCGAAAACCTAGGGTCATCCTACGATGACCTTTCATAATTTTTACGGGAAAATTAAAAAATGAAATTTATAAAAATAAATAATAAATTCGTTCATTTTACATCATAAAAATATTAAAAAAATATATTATTGATATTTCTGATAAATAATTATTTTTTTATGCCGAAAATCTAGGGTCATCCTACGATGACCTTTCATAATTTTTACGAGAAAATTAAAAAATGTAATTTATAAAAATAAATAATAAATTCGTTCATTTTACATCATAAAAATATTAAAAAAATATATTATTGATATTTCTGATAAATAATTATTTTTTTATGCCGAAAATCTAGGGTCATCCTACGATGACCTTTCATAATTTTTACGGGAAAATTAAAAAATGAAATTTTTATAAATAAATAATAAATTCGTTCATTTTACATCATAAAAATATTAAAAAAATATATTATTGATATTTCTGATAAATAATTATTTTTTTATGGCGAAAATCTAGGGTCATCCTACGATGACCTTTCATAATTTTTACGAGAAAATTTAAAAATGAAATTTATAAAAATAAATAATAAATTCGTTCATTTTACATCATAAAAATATTAAAAAAATATATTATTCATATTTCTTACTAAAAATTATTTTTTTATGCCGAAAATCTAGGGTCATCCTACGATGACCTTTCATAATTTTTACGGTTAAATTAAAAAATGAAATTTTTAAAAATAAATAATAAATTCGTTCATTTTACATCATAAAAATATTAAAAATTATATTATTGATATTTCTGATAAATACTTATTTTTTTATGCCGAAAATCTAGGGTCATCCTACGATGACCTTTCATAATTTTTACGAGAAAATTAAAAAATGAAATTTATAAAAATAAATAATAAATTCGTTCATTTTACATCATAAAAATATTAAAAAAATATATTATTGATATTTCTGATAAATAATTATTTTTTTATGCCGAAAATCTAGGGTCATCCTACGATGACCTTTCATAATTTTTACGGTTAAATTAAAAAATGAAATTTTTAAAAATAAATAATAAATTCGTTCATTTTACATCATAAAAATATTAAAAAAATATATTATTCATATTTCTTACTAAAAATTATTTTTTTATGCCGAAAACCTAGGGTCATCCTACGATGACCTTTCATAATTTTTACGGGAAAATTAAAAAATGAAATTTATAAAAATAAATAATAAATTCGTTCATTTTCCATCATAAAAATATTAAAAAAATATATTATTCATATTTCTTACTAAAAATTATTTTTTTATGCCGAAAACCTAGGGTCATCCTACGATGACCTTTCATAATTTTTACGGGAAAATTAAAAAATGAAATTTATAAAAATAAATAATAAATTCGTTCATTTTACATCATAAAAATATTAAAAAAATATATTATTGATATTTCTGATAAATAATTATTTTTTTATGCCGAAAATCTAGGGTCATCCTACGATGACCTTTCATAATTTTTACGAGAAAATTAAAAAATGTAATTTATAAAAATAAATAATAAATTCGTTCATTTTACATCATAAAAATATTAAAAAAATATATTATTGATATTTCTGATAAATAATTATTTTTTTATGCCGAAAATCTAGGGTCATCCTACGATGACCTTTCATAATTTTTACGGTTAAATTAAAAAATGAAATTTTTAAAAATAAATAATAAATTCGTTCATTTTACATCATAAAAATATTAAAAAAATATATTATTCATATTTCTTACTAAAAATTATTTTTTTATGCCGAAAACCTAGGGTCATCCTACGATGACCTTTCATAATTTTTACGGGAAAATTAAAAAATGAAATTTTTATAAATAAATAATAAATTCGTTCATTTTACATCATAAAAATATTAAAAAAATATATTATTGATATTTCTGATAAATAATTATTTTTTTATGGCGAAAATCTAGGGTCATCCTACGATGACCTTTCATAATTTTTACAAGAAAATTAAAAAATGAAATTTATAAAAATAAATAATAAATTCGTTCATTTTACATCATAAAAATATTAAAAAAATATATTATTGATATTTCTGATAAATAATTATTTTTTTATGCCGAAAATCTAGGGTCATCCTACGATGACCTTTCATAATTTTTACGGTTAAATTAAAAAATGAAATTTTTAAAAATAAATAATAAATTCGTTCATTTTACATCATAAAAATATTAAAAAAATATATTATTGATATTTCTGATAAATAATTATTTTTTTATGCCGAAAATCTAGGGTCATCCTACGATGACCTTTCATAATTTTTACGAGAAAATTAAAAAATGAAATTTATAAAAATAAATAATAAATTCGTTCATTTTACATCATAAAAATATTAAAAAAATATATTATTGATATTTCTGATAAATAATTATTTTTTTATGGCGAAAATCTAGGGTCATCCTACGATGACCTTTCATAATTTTTACGAGAAAATTAAAAAATGAAATTTATAAAAATAAATAATAAATTCGTTCATTTTACATCATAAAAATATTAAAAAAATATATTATTGATATTTCTTAATAAAAATTATTTTTTTATGCCGAAAACCTAGGGTCATCCTACGATGACCTTTCATAATTTTTACGGGAAAATTAAAAAATGAAATTTTTATAAATAAATAATAAATTCGTTCATTTTAAATCATAAAAATATTAAAAAAATATATTATTGATATTTCTGATAAATAATTATTTTTTTATGGCGAAAATCTAGGGTCATCCTACGATGACCTTTCATAATTTTTACGGGAAAATTAAAAAATGAAATTTTTAAAAATAAATAATAAATTCGTTCATTTTACATCATAAAAATATTAAAAAAATATATTATTCATATTTCTTACTAAAAATTATTTTTTTATGCCGAAAACCTAGGGTCATCCTACGATGACCTTTCATAATTTTTACGGGAAAATTAAAAAATGAAATTTTTAAAAATAAATAATAAATTCGTTCATTTTACATCATAAAAATATTAAAAAGATATATTTTTCATATTTCTTACTAAAAATTATTTTTTTATGCCGAAAACCTAGGGTCATCCTACGATGACCTTTCAGAATTTTTACGGGAAAATTAAAAAATGAAATTTTTAAAAATAAATAATAAATTCGTTCATTTTACATCATAAAAATATTAAAAAAATATATTATTCATATTTCTTACTAAAAATTATTTTTTTATGCGGAAAACCTAGGGTCATCCTACGATGACCTTTCATAATTTTTACGGGAAAATTAAAAAATGAAATTTTTATAAATAAATAATAAATTCGTTCATTTTACATCATAAATATATTAAAAAAATATATTATTGATATTTCTGATAAATAATTATTTTTTTATGGCGAAAATCTAGGGTCATCCTACGATGACCTTTCATAATTTTTAAGGGAAAATTAAAAAATGAAATTTTTAAAAATAAATAATAAATTCGTTCATTTTACATCATAAAAATATTAAAAAGATATATTTTTCATATTTCTTACTAAAAATTATTTTTTTATGTCGAAAACCTAGGGTCATCCTACGATGACCTTTCATAATTTTTACGGGAAAATTAAAAAATGAAATTTTTAAAAATAAATAATAAATTCGTTCATTTTACATCATAAAAATATTAAAAAGATATATTTTTCATATTTCTTACTAAAAATTATTTTTTTATGCCGAAAACCTAGGGTCATCCTACGATGACCTTTCATAATTTTTACGGGAAAATTAAAAAATGAAATTTTTAAAAATAAATAATAAATTCGTTCATTTTACATCATAAAAATATTAAAAAAATATATTATTGATATTTCTGATAAATAATTATTTTTTTATGCCGAAAATCTAGGGTCATCCTACGATGACCTTTCATAATTTTTACGGTTAAATTAAAAAATGAAATTTTTAAAAATAAATAATATATTCGTTCATTTTACATCATAAAAATATTAAAAAAATATATTATTCATATTTCTTACTAAAAATTATTTTTTTATGCCGAAAACCTAGGGTCATCCTATGATGACCTTTCATAATTTTTACGGGAAAATTAAAAAATGAAATTTTTATAAATAAATAATAAATTCGTTCATTTTACATCATAAAAATATTAAAAAAATATATTATTGATATTTCTGATAAATAATTATTTTTTTATGGCGAAAATCTAGGGTCATCCTACGATGACCTTTCATAATTTTTACGAGAAAATTAAAAAATGAAATTTATAAAAATAAATAATAAATTCGTTCATTTTACATCATAAAAATATTAAAAAAATATATTATTCATATTTCTTACTAAAAATTATTTTTTTATGCCGAAAATCTAGGGTCATCCTACGATGACCTTTCATAATTTTTACGGGAAAATTAAAAAATGAAATTTTTAAAAATAAATAATAAATTCGTTCATTTTACATCATAAAAATATTAAAAAGATATATTTTTCATATTTCTTACTAAAAATTATTTTTTTATGCCGAAAACCTAGGGTCATCCTACGATGACCTTTCATAATTTTTACGGGAAAATTAAAAAATGAAATTTTTAAAAATAAATAATAAATTCGTTCATTTTACATCATAAAAATATTAAAAAAATATATTATTGATATTTCTGATAAATAATTATTTTTTTATGCCGAAAATCTAGGGTCATCCTACGATGACCTTTCATAATTTTTACGGGAAAATTAAAAAATGAAATTTTTAAAAATAAATAATAAATTCGTTCATTTTACATCATAAAAATATTAAAAAGATATATTTTTCATATTTCTTACTAAAAATTATTTTTTTATGCCGAAAACCTAGGGTCATCCTACGATGACCTTTCATAATTTTTACGGGAAAATTAAAAAATGAAATTTTTATAAATAAATAATAAATTCGTTCATTTTACATCATAAAAATATTAAAAAAATATATTATTCATATTTCTTACTAAAAATTATTTTTTTATGCCGAAAACCTAGGGTCATCCTACGATGACCTTTCATAATTTTTACGGGAAAATTAAAAAATGAAATTTATAAAAATAAATAATAAATTCGTTCATTTTCCATCATAAAAATATTAAAAAAATATATTATTCATATTTCTTACTAAAAATTATTTTTTTATGCCGAAAACCTAGGGTCATCCTACGATTACCTTTCATAATTTTTACGGGAAAATTAAAAAATGAAATTTATAAAAATAAATAATAAATTCGTTCATTTTACATCAAAAAATATTAAAAAAATATATTATTGATATTTCTGATAAATAATTATTTTTTTATGCCGAAAATCTAGGGTCATCCTACGATGACCTTTCATAATTTTTACGGTTAAATTAAAAAATGAAATTTTTAAAAATAAATAATATATTCGTTCATTTTACATCATAAAAATATTAAAAAAATATATTATTCATATTTCTTACTAAAAATTATTTTTTTATGCCGAAAACCTAGGGTCATCCTATGATGACCTTTCATAATTTTTACGGGAAAATTAAAAAATGAAATTTATAAAAATAAATAATAAATTCGTTCATTTTACATCATAAAAATATTAAAAAATTATATTATTCATATTTCTTACTAAAAATTATTTTTTTATGCCGAAAACCTAGGGTCATCCTACGATGACCTTTCATAATTTTTACGGGAAAATTAAAAAATGAAATTTTTATAAATAAATAATAAATTCGTTCATTTTACATCATAAAAATATTAAAAAAATATATTATTCATATTTCTTACTAAAAATTATTTTTTTATGCCGAAAACCTAGGGTCATCCTACGATGACCTTTCATAATTTTTACGGGAAAATTAAAAAATGAAATTTTTATAAATAAATAATAAATTCGTTCATTTTACATCATAAAAATATTAAAAAAATATATTATTGATATTTCTGATAAATAATTATTTTTTTATGGCGAAAATCTAGGGTCATCCTACGATGACCTTTCATAATTTTTACGAGAAAATTAAAAAATGAAATTTATAAAAATAAATAATAAATTCGTTCATTTTACATCATAAAAATATTAAAAAAATATATTATTCATATTTCTTACTAAAAATTATTTTTTTATGCCGAAAATCTAGGGTCATCCTACGATGACCTTTCATAATTTTTACGGTTAAATTAAAAAATGAAATTTTTAAAAATAAATAATAAATTCGTTCATTTTACATCATAAAAATATTAAAAAAATATATTATCCATATTTCTTACTAAAAATTATTTTTTTATGCCGAAAACCTAGGGTCATCCTACGATGACCTTTCATAATTTTTACGGGAAAATTAAAAAATGAAATTTATAAAAATAAATAATAAATTCGTTCATTTTACATCATAAAAATATTAAAAAAATATATTATTGATATTTCTGATAAATAATTATTTTTTTATGCCGAAAATCTAGGGTCATCCTACGATGACCTTTCATAATTTTTACGAGAAAATTAAAAAATGTAATTTATAAAAATAAATAATAAATTCGTTCATTTTACATCATAAAAATATTAAAAAAATATATTATTGATATTTCTGATAAATAATTATTTTTTTATGCCGAAAATCTAGGGTCATCCTACGATGACCTTTCATAATTTTTACGGGAAAATTAAAAAATGAAATTTTTATAAATAAATAATAAATTCGTTCATTTTACATCATAAAAATATTAAAAAAATATATTATTGATATTTCTGATAAATAATTATTTTTTTATGGCGAAAATCTAGGGTCATCCTACGATGACCTTTCATAATTTTTACGAGAAAATTTAAAAATGAAATTTATAAAAATAAATAATAAATTCGTTCATTTTACATCATAAAAATATTAAAAAAATATATTATTCATATTTCTTACTAAAAATTATTTTTTTATGCCGAAAATCTAGGGTCATCCTACGATGACCTTTCATAATTTTTACGGTTAAATTAAAAAATGAAATTTTTAAAAATAAATAATAAATTCGTTCATTTTACATCATAAAAATATTAAAAATTATATTATTGATATTTCTGATAAATAATTATTTTTTTATGCCGAAAATCTAGGGTCATCCTACGATGACCTTTCATAATTTTTACGAGAAAATTAAAAAATGAAATTTATAAAAATAAATAATAAATTCGTTCATTTTACATCATAAAAATATTAAAAAAATATATTATTGATATTTCTGATAAATAATTATTTTTTATGCCGAAAATCTAGGGTCATCCTACGATGACCTTTCATAATTTTTACGGTTAAATTAAAAAATGAAATTTTTAAAAATAAATAATAAATTCGTTCATTTTACATCATAAAAATATTAAAAAAATATATTATTCATATTTCTTACTAAAAATTATTTTTTTATGCCGAAAACCTAGGGTCATCCTACGATGACCTTTCATAATTTTTACGGGAAAATTAAAAAATGAAATTTATAAAAATAAATAATAAATTCGTTCATTTTCCATCATAAAAATATTAAAAAAATATATTATTCATATTTCTTACTAAAAATTATTTTTTTATGCCGAAAACCTAGGGTCATCCTACGATGACCTTTCATAATTTTTACGGGAAAATTAAAAAATGAAATTTATAAAAATAAATAATAAATTCGTTCATTTTACATCATAAAAATATTAAAAAAATATATTATTGATATTTCTGATAAATAATTATTTTTTTATGCCGAAAATCTAGGGTCATCCTACGATGACCTTTCATAATTTTTACGAGAAAATTAAAAAATGTAATTTATAAAAATAAATAATAAATTCGTTCATTTTACATCATAAAAATATTAAAAAAATATATTATTGATATTTCTGATAAATAATTATTTTTTTATGCCGAAAATCTAGGGTCATCCTACGATGACCTTTCATAATTTTTACGGTTAAATTAAAAAATGAAATTTTTAAAAATAAATAATAAATTCGTTCATTTTACATCATAAAAATATTAAAAAAATATATTATTCATATTTCTTACTAAAAATTATTTTTTTATGCCGAAAACCTAGGGTCATCCTACGATGACCTTTCATAATTTTTACGGGAAAATTAAAAAATGAAATTTTTATAAATAAATAATAAATTCGTTCATTTTACATCATAAAAATATTAAAAAAATATATTATTGATATTTCTGATAAATAATTATTTTTTTATGGCGAAAATCTAGGGTCATCCTACGATGACCTTTCATAATTTTTACAAGAAAATTAAAAAATGAAATTTATAAAAATAAATAATAAATTCGTTCATTTTACATCATAAAAATATTAAAAAAATATATTATTGATATTTCTGATAAATAATTATTTTTTTATGCCGAAAATCTAGGGTCATCCTACGATGACCTTTCATAATTTTTACGGTTAAATTAAAAAATGAAATTTTTAAAAATAAATAATAAATTCGTTCATTTTACATCATAAAAATATTAAAAAAATATATTATTGATATTTCTGATAAATAATTATTTTTTTATGCCGAAAATCTAGGGTCATCCTACGATGACCTTTCATAATTTTTACGAGAAAATTAAAAAATGAAATTTATAAAAATAAATAATAAATTCGTTCATTTTACATCATAAAAATATTAAAAAAATATATTATTGATATTTCTGATAAATAATTATTTTTTTATGCCGAAAATCTAGGGTCATCCTACGATGACCTTTCATAATTTTTACGGTTAAATTAAAAAATGAAATTTTTAAAAATAAATAATAAATTCGTTCATTTTACATCATAAAAATATTAAAAAAATATATTATTCATATTTCTTACTAAAAATTATTTTTTTATGCCGAAAACCTAGGGTCATCCTACGATGACCTTTCATAATTTTTACGGGAAAATTAAAAAATGAAATTTATAAAAATAAATAATAAATTCGTTCATTTTACATCATAAAAATATTAAAAAAATATATTATTGATATTTCTGATAAATAATTATTTTTTTATGCGGAAAACCTAGGGTCATCCTACGATGACCTTTCATAATTTTTACGGGAAAATTAAAAAATGAAATTTTTATAAATAAATAATAAATTCGTTCATTTTACATCATAAATATATTAAAAAAATATATTATTGATATTTCTGATAAATAATTATTTTTTTATGGCGAAAATCTAGGGTCATCCTACGATGACCTTTCATAATTTTTAAGGGAAAATTAAAAAATGAAATTTTTAAAAATAAATAATAAATTCGTTCATTTTACATCATAAAAATATTAAAAAGATATATTTTTCATATTTCTTACTAAAAATTATTTTTTTATGTCGAAAACCTAGGGTCATCCTACGATGACCTTTCATAATTTTTACGGGAAAATTAAAAAATGAAATTTTTAAAAATAAATAATAAATTCGTTCATTTTACATCATAAAAATATTAAAAAGATATATTTTTCATATTTCTTACTAAAAATTATTTTTTTATGCCGAAAACCTAGGGTCATCCTACGATGACCTTTCATAATTTTTACGGGAAAATTAAAAAATGAAATTTTTAAAAATAAATAATAAATTCGTTCATTTTACATCATAAAAATATTAAAAAAATATATTATTGATATTTCTGATAAATAATTATTTTTTTATGCCGAAAATCTAGGGTCATCCTACGATGACCTTTCATAATTTTAACGGTTAAATTAAAAAATGAAATTTTTAAAAATAAATAATAAATTCGTTCATTTTACATCATAAAAATATTAAAAAGATATATTTTTCATATTTCTTACTAAACATTATTTTTTTATGCCGAAAACCTAGGGTCATCCTACGATGACCTTTCATAATTTTTACGGGAAAATTAAAAAATGAAATTTATAAAAATAAATAATAAATTCGTTCATTTTACATCATAAAAATATTAAAAAAATATATTATTCATATTTCTTACTAAAAATTATTTTTTTATGCCGAAAATCTAGGTTCATCCTACGATGACCTTTCATAATTTTTACGGTTAAATTAAAAAATGAAATTTTTAAAAATAAATAATAAATTCGTTCATTTTACATCATAAAAATATTAAAAAAATATATTATTGATATTTCTGATAAATAATTATTTTTTTATGCCGAAAATCTAGGGTCATCCTACGATGACCTTTCATAATTTTTACGAGAAAATTAAAAAATGAAATTTATAAAAATATATAATAAATTCGTTCATTTTACATCATAAAAATATTAAAAAAATATATTATTCATATTTCTTACTAAAAATTATTTTTTTATGCCGAAAATCTAGGGTCATCCTACGATGACCTTTCATAATTTTTACGAGAAAATTAAAAAATGTAATTTATAAAAATAAATAATAAATTCGTTCATTTTACATCATAAAAATATTAAAAAAATATATTATTGATATTTCTGATAAATAATTATTTTTTTATGCCGAAAATCTAGGGTCATCCTACGATGACCTTTCATAATTTTTACGGTTAAATTAAAAAATGAAATTTTTAAAAATAAATAATAAATTCGTTCATTTTACATCATAAAAATATTAAAAATTATATTATTGATATTTCTGATAAATAATTATTTTTTTATGCCGAAAATCTAGGGTCATCCTACGATGACCTTTCATAATTTTTACGAGAAAATTAAAAAATGAAATTTATAAAAATAAATAATAAATTCGTTCATTTTACATCATAAAAATATTAAAAAAATATATTATTGATATTTCTGATAAATAATTATTTTTTTATGCCGAAAATCTAGGGTCATCCTACGATGACCTTTCATAATTTTTACGGTTAAATTAAAAAATGAAATTTTTAAAAATAAATAATAAATTCGTTCATTTTACATCATAAAAATATTAAAAAAATATATTATTCATATTTCTTACTAAAAATTATTTTTTTATGCCGAAAACCTAGGGTCATCCTACGATGACCTTTCATAATTTTTACGGGAAAATTAAAAAATGAAATTTATAAAAATAAATAATAAATTCGTTCATTTTCCATCATAAAAATATTAAAAAAATATATTATTCATATTTCTTACTAAAAATTATTTTTTTATGCCGAAAACCTAGGGTCATCCTACGATGACCTTTCATAATTTTTACGGGAAAATTAAAAAATGAAATTTATAAAAATAAATAATAAATTCGTTCATTTTACATCATAAAAATATTAAAAAAATATATTATTGATATTTCTGATAAATAATTATTTTTTTATGCCGAAAATCTAGGGTCATCCTACGATGACCTTTCATAATTTTTACGGTTAAATTAAAAAATGAAATTTTTAAAAATAAATAATATATTCGTTCATTTTACATCATAAAAATATTAAAAAAATATATTATTCATATTTCTTACTAAAAATTATTTTTTTATGCCGAAAACCTAGGGTCATCCTACGATGACCTTTCATAATTTTTACGGGAAAATTAAAAAATGAAATTTATAAAAATAAATAATAAATTCGTTCATTTTACATCATAAAAATATTAAAAAAATATATTATCCATATTTCTTACTAAAAATTATTTTTTTATGCCGAAAACCTAGGGTCATCCTACGATGACCTTTCATAATTTTTACGGGAAAATTAAAAAATGAAATTTATAAAAATAAATAATAAATTCGTTCATTTTACATCATAAAAATATTAAAAAAATATATTATTGATATTTCTGATAAATAATTATTTTTTTATGCCGAAAATCTAGGGTCATCCTACGATGACCTTTCATAATTTTTACGAGAAAATTAAAAAATGTAATTTATAAAAATAAATAATAAATTCGTTCATTTTACATCATAAAAATATTAAAAAAATATATTATTGATATTTCTGATAAATAATTATTTTTTTATGCCGAAAATCTAGGGTCATCCTACGATGACCTTTCATAATTTTTACGGGAAAATTAAAAAATGAAATTTTTATAAATAAATAATAAATTCGTTCATTTTACATCATAAAAATATTAAAAAAATATATTATTGATATTTCTGATAAATAATTATTTTTTTATGGCGAAAATCTAGGGTCATCCTACGATGACCTTTCATAATTTTTACGAGAAAATTTAAAAATGAAATTTATAAAAATAAATAATAAATTCGTTCATTTTACATCATAAAAATATTAAAAAAATATATTATTCATATTTCTTACTAAAAATTATTTTTTTATGCCGAAAATCTAGGGTCATCCTACGATGACCTTTCATAATTTTTACGGTTAAATTAAAAAATGAAATTTTTAAAAATAAATAATAAATTCGTTCATTTTACATCATAAAAATATTAAAAATTATATTATTGATATTTCTGATAAATAATTATTTTTTTATGCCGAAAATCTAGGGTCATCCTACGATGACCTTTCATAATTTTTACGAGAAAATTAAAAAATGAAATTTATAAAAATAAATAATAAATTCGTTCATTTTACATCATAAAAATATTAAAAAAATATATTATTGATATTTCTGATAAATAATTATTTTTTTATGCCGAAAATCTAGGGTCATCCTACGATGACCTTTCATAATTTTTACGGTTAAATTAAAAAATGAAATTTTTAAAAATAAATAATAAATTCGTTAATTTTACATCATAAAAATATTAAAAAAATATATTATTGATATTTCTGATAAATAATTATTTTTTTATGGCGAAAATCTAGGGTCATCCTACGATGACCTTTCATAATTTTTACGGGAAAATTAAAAAATGAAATTTTTAAAAATAAATAATAAATTCGTTCATTTTACATCATAAAAATATTAAAAAGATATATTTTTCATATTTCTTACTAAAAATTATTTTTTTATGCCGAAAACCTAGGGTCATCCTACGATGACCTTTCATAATTTTTACGGGAAAATTAAAAAATGAAATTTATGAAAATAAATAATAAATTCGTTCATTTTACATCATAAAAATATTAAAAAAATATATTATTGATATTTCTGATAAATAATTATTTTTTTATGCCGAAAATCTAGGGTCATCCTACGATGACCTTTCATAATTTTTACGAGAAAATTAAAAAATGTAATTTATAAAAATAAATAATAAATTCGTTCATTTTACATCATAAAAATATTAAAAAAATATATTATTGATATTTCTGATAAATAATTATTTTTTTATGCCGAAAATCTAGGGTCATCCTACGATGACCTTTCATAATTTTTACGGTTAAATTAAAAAATGAAATTTTTAAAAATAAATAATAAATTCGTTCATTTTACATCATAAAAATATTAAAAAAATATATTATTCATATTTCTTACTAAAAATTATTTTTTTATGCCGAAAACCTAGGGTCATCCTACGATGACCTTTCATAATTTTTACGGGAAAATTAAAAAATGAAATTTTTATAAATAAATAATAAATTCGTTCATTTTACATCATAAAAATATTAAAAAAATATATTATTGATATTTCTGATAAATAATTATTTTTTTATGGCGAAAATCTAGGGTCATCCTACGATGACCTTTCATAATTTTTACAAGAAAATTAAAAAATGAAATTTATAAAAATAAATAATAAATTCGTTCATTTTACATCATAAATATTAAAAAAATATATTATTGATATTTCTGATAAATAATTATTTTTTTATGCCGAAAATCTAGGGTCATCCTACGATGACCTTTCATAATTTTTACGGTTAAATTAAAAAATGAAATTTTTAAAAATAAATAATAAATTCGTTCATTTTACATCATAAAAATATTAAAAAAATATATTATTGATATTTCTGATAAATAATTATTTTTTTATGCCGAAAATCTAGGGTCATCCTACGATGACCTTTCATAATTTTTACGAGAAAATTAAAAAATGAAATTTATAAAAATAAATAATAAATTCGTTCATTTTACATCATAAAAATATTAAAAAAATATATTATTGATATTTCTGATAAATAATTATTTTTTTATGCCGAAAATCTAGGGTCATCCTACGATGACCTTTCATAATTTTTACGGTTAAATTAAAAAATGAAATTTTTAAAAATAAATAATAAATTCGTTCATTTTACATCATAAAAATATTAAAAAAATATATTATTCATATATCTTACTAAAAATTATTTTTTATGCCGAAAACCTAGGGTCATCCTACGATGACCTTTCATAATTTTTACGGGAAAATTAAAAAATGAAATTTATAAAAATAAATAATAAATTCGTTCATTTTACATCATAAAAATATTAAAAAAATATATTATTGATATTTCTGATAAATAATTATTTTTTTATGCCGAAAACCTAGGGTCATCCTACGATGACCTTTCATAATTTTTACGGGAAAAAAAAAAATGAAATTTTTAAAAATAAATAATAAATTCGTTCATTTTACATCATAAAAATATTAAAAAATTATATTATTCATATTTCTTACTAAAAATTATTTTTTTATGCCGAAAACCTAGGGTCATCCTACGATGACCTTTCATAATTTTTACGGGAAAATTAAAAAATGAAATTTTTATAAATAAATAATAAATTCGTTCATTTTACATCATAAAAATATTAAAAAAATATATTATTCATATTTCTTACTAAAAATTATTTTTTTATGCCGAAAACCTAGGGTCATCCTACGATGACCTTTCATAATTTTTACGGGAAAATTAAAAAATGAAATTTTTATAAATAAATAATAAATTCGTTCATTTTACATCATAAAAATATTAAAAAAATATATTATTGATATTTCTGATAAATAATTATTTTTTTATGGCGAAAATCTAGGGTCATCCTACGATGACCTTTCATAATTTTTACGAGAAAATTAAAAAATGAAATTTATAAAAATAAATAATAAATTCGTTCATTTTACATCATAAAAATATTAAAAAAATATATTATTGATATTTCTGATAAATAATTATTTTTTTATGCCGAAAATCTAGGGTCATCCTACGATTACCTTTCATAATTTTTACGGTTAAATTAAAAAATGAAATTTTTAAAAATAAATAATAAATTCGTTCATTTTACATCATAAAAATATTAAAAAAATATATTATTGATATTTCTGATAAATAATTATTTTTTTATGCCGAAAATCTAGGGTCATCCTACGATGACCTTTCATAATTTTTACGAGAAAATTAAAAAATGAAATTTATAAAAATAAATAATAAATTCGTTCATTTTAAATCATAAAAATATTAAAAAAATATATTATTGATATTTCTGATAAATAATTATTTTTTTATGCCGAAAATCTAGGGTCATCCTACGATGACCTTTCATAATTTTTACGGTTAAATTAAAAAATGAAATTTTTAAAAATAAATAATAAATTCGTTCATTTTATATCATAAAAATATTAAAAAAATATATTATTCATATTTCTTACTAAAAATTATTTTTTTATGCCGAAAACCTAGGGTCATCCTACGATGACCTTTCATAATTTTTACGGGAAAATTAAAAAATGAAATTTTTATAAATAAATAATAAATTCGTTCATTTTACATCATAAAAATATTAAAAAAATATATTATTGATATTTCTGATAAATAATTATTTTTTTATGGCGAAAATCTAGGGTCATCCTACGATGACCTTTCATAATTTTTACGGGAAAATTAAAAAATGAAATTTTTAAAAATGAATAATAAATTCGTTCATTTTACATCATAAAAATATTAAAAAGATATATTTTTCATATTTCTTACTAAACATTATTTTTTTATGCCGAAAACCTAGGGTCATCCTACGATGACCTTTCATAATTTTTACGGGAAAATTAAAAAATGAAATTTTTAAAAATAAATAATAAATTCGTTCATTTTACATCATAAAAATATTAAAAAAATATATTATTCATATTTCTTACTAAAAATTTTTTTTTTATGCCGAAAACCTAGGGTCATCCTACGATGACCTTTCATAATTTTTACGGGAAAATTAAAAAATGAAATTTTTAAAAATAAATAATAAATTCGTTCATTTTACATCATAAAAATATTAAAAAGATATATTATTGATATTTCTGATGAATAATTATTTTATTATGCCGAAAACCTAGGGTCATCCTACGATGACCTTTCATAATTTTTACGGTTAAATTAAAAAATGAAATTTTTAAAAATAAATAATAAATTCGTTCATTTTACATCATAAAAATATTAAAAAAATATATTATTCATATTTCTTACTAAAAATTATTTTTTTATGCCGAAAACCTAGGGTCATCCTACGATGACCTTTCATAATTTTTACGGGAAAATTAAAAAATGAAATTTTTATAAATAAATAATAAATTCGTTCATTTTACATCATAAATATATTAAAAAAATATATTATTGATATTTCTGATAAATAATTATTTTTTTATGGCGAAAATCTAGGGTCATCCTACGATGACCTTTCATAATTTTTACGAGAAAATTAAAAAATGAAATTTATAAAAATAAATAATAAATTCGTTCATTTTACATCATAAAAATATTAAAAAAATATATTATTGATATTTCTGATAAATAATTATTTTTTTATGGCGAAAATCTAGGGTCATCCTACGATGACCTTTCATAATTTTTACGGGAAAATTAAAAAATGAAATTTTTAAAAATAAATAATAAATTCGTTCATTTTACATCATAAAAATATTAAAAAGATATATTTTTCATATTTCTTACTAAACATTATTTTTTTATGCCGAATCCTAGGGTCATCCTACCATGACCTTTCATAATTTTTACGGGAAAATTAAAAAATGAAATTTTTAAAAATAAATAATAAATTCGTTCATTTTACATCATAAAAATATTAAAAAAATATATTATTCATATTTCTTACTAAAAATTATTTTTTTATGCCGAAAATCTAGGGTCATCCTAAGATGACCTTTCATAATTTTTACGGTTAAATTAAAAAATGAAATTTTTAAAAATAAATAATAAATTCGTTCATTTTACATCATAAAAATATTAAAAAAATATATTATTCATATTTCTTACTAAAAATTATTTTTTTATGCCGAAAACCTAGGGTCATCCTACGATGACCTTTCATAATTTTTACGGGCAAATTAAAAAATGAAATTTTTATAAATAAATAATAAATTCGTTCATTTTACATCATAAAAATATTAAAAAAATATATTATTGATATTTCTGATAAATAATTATTTTTTTATGGCGAAAATCTAGGGTCATCCTACGATGACCTTTCATAATTTTTACAAGAAAATTAAAAAATGAAATTTATAAAAATAAATAATAAATTCGTTCATTTTACATCATAAATATTAAAAAAATATATTATTGATATTTCTGATAAATAATTATTTTTTTATGCCGAAAATCTAGGGTCATCCTACGATGACCTTTCATAATTTTTACGGTTAAATTAAAAAATGAAATTTTTAAAAATAAATAATAAATTCGTTCATTTTACATCATAAAAATATTAAAAAAATATATTATTGATATTTCTGATAAATAATTATTTTTTTATGCCGAAAATCTAGGGTCATCCTACGATGACCTTTCATAATTTTTACGAGAAAATTAAAAAATGAAATTTATAAAAATAAATAATAAATTCGTTCATTTTACATCATAAAAATATTAAAAAAATATATTATTGATATTTCTGATAAATAATTATTTTTTTATGCCGAAAATCTAGGGTCATCCTACGATGACCTTTCATAATTTTTACGGTTAAATTAAAAAATGAAATTTTTAAAAATAAATAATAAATTCGTTCATTTTACATCATAAAAATATTAAAAAAATATATTATTCATATTTCTTACTAAAAATTATTTTTTATGCCGAAAACCTAGGGTCATCCTACGATGACCTTTCATAATTTTTACGGGAAAATTAAAAAATGAAATTTATAAAAATAAATAATAAATTCGTTCATTTTACATCATAAAAATATTAAAAAAATATATTATTGATATTTCTGATAAATAATTATTTTTTTATGCCGAAAACCTAGGGTCATCCTACGATGACCTTTCATAATTTTTACGGGAAAAAAAAAAATGAAATTTTTAAAAATAAATAATAAATTCGTTCATTTTACATCATAAAAATATTAAAAAATTATATTATTCATATTTCTTACTAAAAATTATTTTTTTATGCCGAAAACCTAGGGTCATCCTACGATGACCTTTCATAATTTTTACGGGAAAATTAAAAAATGAAATTTTTATAAATAAATAATAAATTCGTTCATTTTACATCATAAAAATATTAAAAAAATATATTATTCATATTTCTTACTAAAAATTATTTTTTTATGCCGAAAACCTAGGGTCATCCTACGATGACCTTTCATAATTTTTACGGGAAAATTAAAAAATGAAATTTTTATAAATAAATAATAAATTCGTTCATTTTACATCATAAAAATATTAAAAAAATATATTATTGATATTTCTGATAAATAATTATTTTTTTATGGCGAAAATCTAGGGTCATCCTACGATGACCTTTCATAATTTTTACGAGAAAATTAAAAAATGAAATTTATAAAAATAAATAATAAATTCGTTCATTTTACATCATAAAAATATTAAAAAAATATATTATTGATATTTCTGATAAATAATTATTTTTTTATGCCGAAAATCTAGGGTCATCCTACGATTACCTTTCATAATTTTTACGGTTAAATTAAAAAATGAAATTTTTAAAAATAAATAATAAATTCGTTCATTTTACATCATAAAAATATTAAAAAAATATATTATTGATATTTCTGATAAATAATTATTTTTTTATGCCGAAAATCTAGGGTCATCCTACGATGACCTTTCATAATTTTTACGAGAAAATTAAAAAATGAAATTTATAAAAATAAATAATAAATTCGTTCATTTTAAATCATAAAAATATTAAAAAAATATATTATTGATATTTCTGATAAATAATTATTTTTTTATGCCGAAAATCTAGGGTCATCCTACGATGACCTTTCATAATTTTTACGGTTAAATTAAAAAATGAAATTTTTAAAAATAAATAATAAATTCGTTCATTTTATATCATAAAAATATTAAAAAAATATATTATTCATATTTCTTACTAAAAATTATTTTTTTATGCCGAAAACCTAGGGTCATCCTACGATGACCTTTCATAATTTTTACGGGAAAATTAAAAAATGAAATTTTTATAAATAAATAATAAATTCGTTCATTTTACATCATAAAAATATTAAAAAAATATATTATTGATATTTCTGATAAATAATTATTTTTTTATGGCGAAAATCTAGGGTCATCCTACGATGACCTTTCATAATTTTTACGGGAAAATTAAAAAATGAAATTTTTAAAAATAAATAATAAATTCGTTCATTTTACATCATAAAAATATTAAAAAGATATATTTTTCATATTTCTTACTAAACATTATTTTTTTATGCCGAAAACCTAGGGTCATCCTACGATGACCTTTCATAATTTTTACGGGAAAATTAAAAAATGAAATTTTTAAAAATAAATAATAAATTCGTTCATTTTACATCATAAAAATATTAAAAAAATATATTATTCATATTTCTTACTAAAAATTTTTTTTTTATGCCGAAAACCTAGGGTCATCCTACGATGACCTTTCATAATTTTTACGGGAAAATTAAAAAATGAAATTTTTAAAAATAAATAATAAATTCGTTCATTTTACATCATAAAAATATTAAAAAGATATATTATTGATATTTCTGATGAATAATTATTTTATTATGCCGAAAACCTAGGGTCATCCTACGATGACCTTTCATAATTTTTACGGTTAAATTAAAAAATGAAATTTTTAAAAATAAATAATAAATTCGTTCATTTTACATCATAAAAATATTAAAAAAATATATTATTCATATTTCTTACTAAAAATTATTTTTTTATGCCGAAAACCTAGGGTCATCCTACGATGACCTTTCATAATTTTTACGGGAAAATTAAAAAATGAAATTTTTATAAATAAATAATAAATTCGTTCATTTTACATCATAAATATATTAAAAAAATATATTATTGATATTTCTGATAAATAATTATTTTTTTATGGCGAAAATCTAGGGTCATCCTACGATGACCTTTCATAATTTTTACGAGAAAATTAAAAAATGAAATTTATAAAAATAAATAATAAATTCGTTCATTTTACATCATAAAAATATTAAAAAAATATATTATTGATATTTCTGATAAATAATTATTTTTTTATGGCGAAAATCTAGGGTCATCCTACGATGACCTTTCATAATTTTTACGGGAAAATTAAAAAATGAAATTTTTAAAAATAAATAATAAATTCGTTCATTTTACATCATAAAAATATTAAAAAGATATATTTTTCATATTTCTTACTAAACATTATTTTTTTATGCCGAATCCTAGGGTCATCCTACCATGACCTTTCATAATTTTTACGGGAAAATTAAAAAATGAAATTTTTAAAAATAAATAATAAATTCGTTCATTTTACATCATAAAAATATTAAAAAAATATATTATTCATATTTCTTACTAAAAATTATTTTTTTATGCCGAAAATCTAGGGTCATCCTAAGATGACCTTTCATAATTTTTACGGTTAAATTAAAAAATGAAATTTTTAAAAATAAATAATAAATTCGTTCATTTTACATCATAAAAATATTAAAAAAATATATTATTCATATTTCTTACTAAAAATTATTTTTTTATGCCGAAAACCTAGGGTCATCCTACGATGACCTTTCATAATTTTTACGGGAAAATTAAAAAATGAAATTTTTATAAATAAATAATAAATTCGTTCAATTTACATCATAAAAATATTAAAAAAATATATTATTGATATTTCTGATAAATAATTATTTTTTTATGCCGAAAATCTAGGGTCATCCTACGATGACCTTTCATAATTTTAACGGGAAAATTAAAAAATGAAATTTTTAAAAATAAATAATAAATTCGTTCATTTTACATCATAAAAATATTAAAAACATATATTATTCATATTTCTTACTAAAAATTATTTTTTTATGCCGAAAACCTAGGGTCATCCTACGATGACCTTTCATAATTTTTACGGGAAAAAAAAAAATGAAATTTTTAAAAATAAATAATAAATTCGTTCATTTTACATCATAAAAATATTAAAAAATTATATTATTCATATTTCTTACTAAAAATTATTTTTTTATGCCGAAAACCTAGGGTCATCCTACGATGACCTTTCATAATTTTTACGGGAAAATTAAAAAATGAAATTTTTATAAATAAATAATAAATTCGTTTTTTTTACATCATAAAAATATTAAAAAAATATATTATTGATATTTCTGATAAATAATTATTTTTTTATGCCGAAAATCTAGGGTCATCCTACGATGACCTTTCATAATTTTTACGGTTAAATTAAAAAATGAAATTTTTAAAAATAAATAATAAATTCGTTCATTTTACATCATAAAAATATTAAAAAAATATATTATTCATATTTCTTACTAAAAATTATTTTTTTATGCCGAAAATCTAGGGTCATCCTACGATGACCTTTCATAATTTTTACGGTTAAATTAAAAA
This sequence comes from Labia minor, assembly GCA_963082975.1. NCBI lineage: Eukaryota > Metazoa > Arthropoda > Insecta > Dermaptera > Spongiphoridae > Labia > Labia minor. The sequence goes on from OY720348.1 coordinate 70,356,532, forward strand.
ATGAAATTTTTAAAAATAAATAATAAATTCGTTCATTTTACATCATAAAAATATTAAAAAAATATATTATTCATATTTCTTACTAAAAATTATTTTTTTTATGCCGAAAACCTAGGGTCATCCTACGATGACCTTTCATAATTTTTACGGGAAAATTAAAAAATGAAATTTTTAAAAATAAATAATAAATTCGTTCATTTTACATCATAAAAATATTAAAAAGATATATTTTTCATATTTCTTACTAAAAATTATTTTTTTATGCCGAAAACCTAGGGTCATCCTACGATGACCTTTCATAATTTTTACGGGAAAATTAAAAAATGAAATTTTTAAAAATAAATAATAAATTCGTTCATTTTACATCATAAAAATATTAAAAAAATATATTATTCATATTTCTTACTAAAAATTATTTTTTTATGCCGAAAACCTAGGGTCATCCTACGATGACCTTTCATAATTTTTACGGGAAAATTAAAAAATGAAATTTTTATAAATAAATAATAAATTCGTTCATTTTACATCATAAATATATTAAAAAAATATATTATTGATATTTCTGATAAATAATTATTTTTTTATGGCGAAAATCTAGGGTCATCCTACGATGACCTTTCATAATTTTTACGAGAAAATTAAAAAATGAAATTTATAAAAATAAATAATAAATTCGTTCATTTTACATCATAAAAATATTAAAAAAATATATTATTGATATTTCTGATAAATAATTATTTTTTTATGGCGAAAATCTAGGGTCATCCTACGATGACCTTTCATAATTTTTACGGGAAAATTAAAAAATGAAATTTTTAAAAATAAATAATAAATTCGTTCATTTTACATCATAAAAATATTAAAAAGATATATTTTTCATATTTCTTACTAAACATTATTTTTTTATGCCGAATCCTAGGGTCATCCTACCATGACCTTTCATAATTTTTACGGGAAAATTAAAAAATGAAATTTTTAAAAATAAATAATAAATTCGTTCATTTTACATCATAAAAATATTAAAAAAATATATTATTCATATTTCTTACTAAAAATTATTTTTTTATGCCGAAAATCTAGGGTCATCCTAAGATGACCTTTCATAATTTTTACGGTTAAATTAAAAAATGAAATTTTTAAAAATAAATAATAAATTCGTTCATTTTACATCATAAAAATATTAAAAAAATATATTATTCATATTTCTTACTAAAAATTATTTTTTTATGCCGAAAACCTAGGGTCATCCTACGATGACCTTTCATAATTTTTACGGGAAAATTAAAAAATGAAATTTTTATAAATAAATAATAAATTCGTTCAATTTACATCATAAAAATATTAAAAAAATATATTATTGATATTTCTGATAAATAATTATTTTTTTATGCCGAAAATCTAGGGTCATCCTACGATGACCTTTCATAATTTTAACGGGAAAATTAAAAAATGAAATTTTTAAAAATAAATAATAAATTCGTTCATTTTACATCATAAAAATATTAAAAACATATATTATTCATATTTCTTACTAAAAATTATTTTTTTATGCCGAAAACCTAGGGTCATCCTACGATGACCTTTCATAATTTTTACGGGAAAAAAAAAAATGAAATTTTTAAAAATAAATAATAAATTCGTTCATTTTACATCATAAAAATATTAAAAAATTATATTATTCATATTTCTTACTAAAAATTATTTTTTTATGCCGAAAACCTAGGGTCATCCTACGATGACCTTTCATAATTTTTACGGGAAAATTAAAAAATGAAATTTTTATAAATAAATAATAAATTCGTTTTTTTTACATCATAAAAATATTAAAAAAATATATTATTGATATTTCTGATAAATAATTATTTTTTTATGCCGAAAATCTAGGGTCATCCTACGATGACCTTTCATAATTTTTACGGTTAAATTAAAAAATGAAATTTTTAAAAATAAATAATAAATTCGTTCATTTTACATCATAAAAATATTAAAAAAATATATTATTCATATTTCTTACTAAAAATTATTTTTTTATGCCGAAAATCTAGGGTCATCCTACGATGACCTTTCATAATTTTTACGGTTAAATTAAAAAATGAAATTTTTAAAAATAAATAATAAATTCGTTCATTTTACATCATAAAAATATTAAAAAAATATATTATTCATATTTCTTACTAAAAATTATTTTTTTTATGCCGAAAACCTAGGGTCATCCTACGATGACCTTTCATAATTTTTACGGGAAAATTAAAAAATGAAATTTTTAAAAATAAATAATAAATTCGTTCATTTTACATCATAAAAATATTAAAAAGATATATTTTTCATATTTCTTACTAAAAATTATTTTTTTATGCCGAAAACCTAGGGTCATCCTACGATGACCTTTCATAATTTTTACGGGAAAATTAAAAAATGAAATTTTTAAAAATAAATAATAAATTCGTTCATTTTACATCATAAAAATATTAAAAAAATATATTATTCATATTTCTTACTAAAAATTATTTTTTTATGCCGAAAACCTAGGGTCATCCTACGATGACCTTTCATAATTTTTACGGGAAAATTAAAAAATGAAATTTTTATAAATAAATAATAAATTCGTTCATTTTACATCATAAATATATTAAAAAAATATATTATTGATATTTCTGATAAATAATTATTTTTTTATGGCGAAAATCTAGGGTCATCCTACGATGACCTTTCATAATTTTTACGAGAAAATTAAAAAATGAAATTTATAAAAATAAATAATAAATTCGTTCATTTTACATCATAAAAATATTAAAAAAATATATTATTGATATTTCTGATAAATAATTATTTTTTTATGCCGAAAATCTAGAGTCATCCTACGATGACCTTTCATAATTTTTACGGTTAAATTAAAAAATGAAATTTTTAAAAATAAATAATAAATTCGTTCATTTTACATCATAAAAATATTAAAAAAATATATTATTCATATTTCTTACTAAAAATTATTTTTTTATGCCGAAAACCTAGTGTCATCCTACGATGACCTTTCATAATTTTTACTGGAAAATTAAAAAATGAAATTTTTATAAATAAATAATAAATTCGTTCATTTTGCATCATAAAAATATTAAAAAAATATATTATTGATATTTCTGATAAATAATTATTTTTTTATGGCGAAAATCTAGGGTCATCCTACGATGACCTTTCATAATTTTTACGGGAAAATTAAAAAATGAAATTTTTAAAAATAAATAATAAATTCGTTCATTTTACATCATAAAAATATTAAAAAGATATATTTTTCATATTTCTTACTAAACATTATTTTTTTATGCCGAAAACCTAGGGTCATCCTACGATGACCTTTCATAATTTTTACGGGAAAATTAAAAAATGAAATTTTTATAAATAAATAATAAATTCGTTCATTTTACATCATAAAAATATTAAAAAAATATATTATTGATATTTCTGATAAATAATTATTTTTTTATGCCGAAAATCTAGGGTCATCCTACGATGACCTTTCATAATTTTTACGGGAAAATTAAAAAATGAAATTTTTAAAAATAAATAATAAATTCGTTCATTTTACATCATAAAAATATTAAAAAGATATATTATTCATATTTCTTACTAAAAATTATTTTTTTATGCCGAAAACCTAGGGTCATCCTACGATGACCTTTCATAATTTTTACGGGAAAATTAAAAAATGAAATTTTTAAAAATAAATAATAAATTCGTTCATTTTACATCATAAAAATATTAAAAAAATATATTATTGATTTTTCTGATGAATAATTATTTTATTATGCCGAAAACCTAGGGTCATCCTACGATGACCTTTCATAGTTTTTACGGGAAAATTAAAATATGACATTTTTAAAAATAAATAATAAATTCGTTCATTTTACATCATAAAAATATTAAAAAAATATATTATTCATATTTCTTACTAAAAATTATTATTTTATGCCGAAAACCTAGGGTCATCCTACGATGACCTTTCATAATTTTTACGGGAAAATTAGAAAATGAAATTTTTAAAAATAAATAATAATTTCGTTCATTTCACATCATAAAAATATTAAAAAAATATATTATTGATATTTCTGATGAATAATTATGTTATTATGCCGAAAACCTAGGGTGACCTTTCATAATTTTTACGGTAAAATTAAAAAATGAAATTTTTAAAAATAAATAATAAATTCGTTCATTTTACATCATAAAAATATTAAAAAAATATATTATTGATATTTCTGATGAATAATTATTTTATTATGCCGAAAACCTAGGGTCATCCTACGATGACCTTTCATAATTTTTACGGGAAAATTAAAAAAAGAAATTTTTAAAAATAAATAATAAATTCGTTCATTTTACATCATAAAAATATTAAAAAAATATATTATTGATATTTCTGATGAATAATTATTTTTTTATGCCGAAAACCTAGGGTCATCCTAAGATGACCTTTCATAATTTTTACGGTAAAATTAAAAAATGAAATTTTTAAAAATAAATAATAAATTCGTTCATTTTACATCATAAAAATATTAAAAAAATATATTATTAATATTTCTGATGAATAATTATTTTATTATGCCGAAAACCTAGGGTCATCCTACGATGACCTTTCATAATTTTTACGGGAAAATTAAAAAATGAAATTTTTAAAAATAAATAATAAATTCGTTCATTTTACATCATAAAAATATTAAAAAAATATATTATTCATATTTCTTACTAAAAATTATTTTTTTATGCCGAAAATCTAGGGTCATCCTACGATGCCCTTTCATAATTTTTACGGTTAAATTAAAAAATGAAATTTTTAAAAATAAATAATAAATTCGTTCATTTTATATCATAAAAATATTAAAAAAATATATTATTCATATTTCTTACTAAAAATTATTTTTTTATGCCGAAAACCTAGGGTCATCCTACGATGACCTTTCATAATTTTTACGGGAAAATTAAAAAATGAAATTTTTATAAATAAATAATAAATTCGTTCATTTTACATCATAAAAATATTAAAAAAATATATTATTGATATTTCTGATAAATAATTATTTTTTTATGGCGAAAATCTAGGGTCATCCTACGATGACCTTTCATAATTTTTACGGGAAAATTAAAAAATGAAATTTTTAAAAATAAATAATAAATTCGTTCATTTTACATCATAAAAATATTAAAAAGATATATTTTTCATATTTCTTACTAAACATTATTTTTTTATGCCGAAAACCTAGGGTCATCCTACGATGACCTTTCATAATTTTTACGGGAAAATTAAAAAATGAAATTTTTAAAAATAAATAATAAATTCGTTCATTTTACATCATAAAAATATTAAAAAAATATATTATTCATATTTCTTACTAAAAATTTTTTTTTTATGCCGAAAACCTAGGGTCATCCTACGATGACCTTTCATAATTTTTACGGGAAAATTAAAAAATGAAATTTTTAAAAATAAATAATAAATTCGTTCATTTTACATCATAAAAATATTAAAAAGATATATTATTGATATTTCTGATGAATAATTATTTTATTATGCCGAAAACCTAGGGTCATCCTACGATGACCTTTCATAATTTTTACGGTTAAATTAAAAAATGAAATTTTTAAAAATAAATAATAAATTCGTTCATTTTACATCATAAAAATATTAAAAAAATATATTATTCATATTTCTTACTAAAAATTATTTTTTTATGCCGAAAACCTAGGGTCATCCTACGATGACCTTTCATAATTTTTACGGGAAAATTAAAAAATGAAATTTTTATAAATAAATAATAAATTCGTTCATTTTACATCATAAATATATTAAAAAAATATATTATTGATATTTCTGATAAATAATTATTTTTTTATGGCGAAAATCTAGGGTCATCCTACGATGACCTTTCATAATTTTTACGAGAAAATTAAAAAATGAAATTTATAAAAATAAATAATAAATTCGTTCATTTTACATCATAAAAATATTAAAAAAATATATTATTGATATTTCTGATAAATAATTATTTTTTTATGGCGAAAATCTAGGGTCATCCTACGATGACCTTTCATAATTTTTACGGGAAAATTAAAAAATGAAATTTTTAAAAATAAATAATAAATTCGTTCATTTTACATCATAAAAATATTAAAAAGATATATTTTTCATATTTCTTACTAAACATTATTTTTTTATGCCGAATCCTAGGGTCATCCTACCATGACCTTTCATAATTTTTACGGGAAAATTAAAAAATGAAATTTTTAAAAATAAATAATAAATTCGTTCATTTTACATCATAAAAATATTAAAAAAATATATTATTCATATTTCTTACTAAAAATTATTTTTTTATGCCGAAAATCTAGGGTCATCCTAAGATGACCTTTCATAATTTTTACGGTTAAATTAAAAAATGAAATTTTTAAAAATAAATAATAAATTCGTTCATTTTACATCATAAAAATATTAAAAAAATATATTATTCATATTTCTTACTAAAAATTATTTTTTTATGCCGAAAACCTAGGGTCATCCTACGATGACCTTTCATAATTTTTACGGGAAAATTAAAAAATGAAATTTTTATAAATAAATAATAAATTCGTTCAATTTACATCATAAAAATATTAAAAAAATATATTATTGATATTTCTGATAAATAATTATTTTTTTATGCCGAAAATCTAGGGTCATCCTACGATGACCTTTCATAATTTTAACGGGAAAATTAAAAAATGAAATTTTTAAAAATAAATAATAAATTCGTTCATTTTACATCATAAAAATATTAAAAACATATATTATTCATATTTCTTACTAAAAATTATTTTTTTATGCCGAAAACCTAGGGTCATCCTACGATGACCTTTCATAATTTTTACGGGAAAAAAAAAAATGAAATTTTTAAAAATAAATAATAAATTCGTTCATTTTACATCATAAAAATATTAAAAAATTATATTATTCATATTTCTTACTAAAAATTATTTTTTTATGCCGAAAACCTAGGGTCATCCTACGATGACCTTTCATAATTTTTACGGGAAAATTAAAAAATGAAATTTTTATAAATAAATAATAAATTCGTTTTTTTTACATCATAAAAATATTAAAAAAATATATTATTGATATTTCTGATAAATAATTATTTTTTTATGCCGAAAATCTAGGGTCATCCTACGATGACCTTTCATAATTTTTACGGTTAAATTAAAAAATGAAATTTTTAAAAATAAATAATAAATTCGTTCATTTTACATCATAAAAATATTAAAAAAATATATTATTCATATTTCTTACTAAAAATTATTTTTTTATGCCGAAAATCTAGGGTCATCCTACGATGACCTTTCATAATTTTTACGGTTAAATTAAAAAATGAAATTTTTAAAAATAAATAATAAATTCGTTCATTTTACATCATAAAAATATTAAAAAAATATATTATTCATATTTCTTACTAAAAATTATTTTTTTTATGCCGAAAACCTAGGGTCATCCTACGATGACCTTTCATAATTTTTACGGGAAAATTAAAAAATGAAATTTTTAAAAATAAATAATAAATTCGTTCATTTTACATCATAAAAATATTAAAAAGATATATTTTTCATATTTCTTACTAAAAATTATTTTTTTATGCCGAAAACCTAGGGTCATCCTACGATGACCTTTCATAATTTTTACGGGAAAATTAAAAAATGAAATTTTTAAAAATAAATAATAAATTCGTTCATTTTACATCATAAAAATATTAAAAAAATATATTATTCATATTTCTTACTAAAAATTATTTTTTTATGCCGAAAACCTAGGGTCATCCTACGATGACCTTTCATAATTTTTACGGGAAAATTAAAAAATGAAATTTTTATAAATAAATAATAAATTCGTTCATTTTACATCATAAATATATTAAAAAAATATATTATTGATATTTCTGATAAATAATTATTTTTTTATGGCGAAAATCTAGGGTCATCCTACGATGACCTTTCATAATTTTTACGAGAAAATTAAAAAATGAAATTTATAAAAATAAATAATAAATTCGTTCATTTTACATCATAAAAATATTAAAAAAATATATTATTGATATTTCTGATAAATAATTATTTTTTTATGCCGAAAATCTAGAGTCATCCTACGATGACCTTTCATAATTTTTACGGTTAAATTAAAAAATGAAATTTTTAAAAATAAATAATAAATTCGTTCATTTTACATCATAAAAATATTAAAAAAATATATTATTCATATTTCTTACTAAAAATTATTTTTTTATGCCGAAAACCTAGTGTCATCCTACGATGACCTTTCATAATTTTTACTGGAAAATTAAAAAATGAAATTTTTATAAATAAATAATAAATTCGTTCATTTTGCATCATAAAAATATTAAAAAAATATATTATTGATATTTCTGATAAATAATTATTTTTTTATGGCGAAAATCTAGGGTCATCCTACGATGACCTTTCATAATTTTTACGGGAAAATTAAAAAATGAAATTTTTAAAAATAAATAATAAATTCGTTCATTTTACATCATAAAAATATTAAAAAGATATATTTTTCATATTTCTTACTAAACATTATTTTTTTATGCCGAAAACCTAGGGTCATCCTACGATGACCTTTCATAATTTTTACGGGAAAATTAAAAAATGAAATTTTTATAAATAAATAATAAATTCGTTCATTTTACATCATAAAAATATTAAAAAAATATATTATTGATATTTCTGATAAATAATTATTTTTTTATGCCGAAAATCTAGGGTCATCCTACGATGACCTTTCATAATTTTTACGGGAAAATTAAAAAATGAAATTTTTAAAAATAAATAATAAATTCGTTCATTTTACATCATAAAAATATTAAAAAGATATATTATTCATATTTCTTACTAAAAATTATTTTTTTATGCCGAAAACCTAGGGTCATCCTACGATGACCTTTCATAATTTTTACGGGAAAATTAAAAAATGAAATTTTTAAAAATAAATAATAAATTCGTTCATTTTACATCATAAAAATATTAAAAAAATATATTATTGATTTTTCTGATGAATAATTATTTTATTATGCCGAAAACCTAGGGTCATCCTACGATGACCTTTCATAGTTTTTACGGGAAAATTAAAATATGACATTTTTAAAAATAAATAATAAATTCGTTCATTTTACATCATAAAAATATTAAAAAAATATATTATTCATATTTCTTACTAAAAATTATTATTTTATGCCGAAAACCTAGGGTCATCCTACGATGACCTTTCATAATTTTTACGGGAAAATTAGAAAATGAAATTTTTAAAAATAAATAATAATTTCGTTCATTTCACATCATAAAAATATTAAAAAAATATATTATTGATATTTCTGATGAATAATTATGTTATTATGCCGAAAACCTAGGGTGACCTTTCATAATTTTTACGGTAAAATTAAAAAATGAAATTTTTAAAAATAAATAATAAATTCGTTCATTTTACATCATAAAAATATTAAAAAAATATATTATTGATATTTCTGATGAATAATTATTTTATTATGCCGAAAACCTAGGGTCATCCTACGATGACCTTTCATAATTTTTACGGGAAAATTAAAAAAAGAAATTTTTAAAAATAAATAATAAATTCGTTCATTTTACATCATAAAAATATTAAAAAAATATATTATTGATATTTCTGATGAATAATTATTTTTTTATGCCGAAAACCTAGGGTCATCCTAAGATGACCTTTCATAATTTTTACGGTAAAATTAAAAAATGAAATTTTTAAAAATAAATAATAAATTCGTTCATTTTACATCATAAAAATATTAAAAAAATATATTATTAATATTTCTGATGAATAATTATTTTATTATGCCGAAAACCTAGGGTCATCCTACGATGACCTTTCATAATTTTTACGGGAAAATTAAAAAATGAAATTTTTAAAAATAAATAATAAATTCGTTCATTTTACATCATAAAAATATTAAAAAAATATATTATTCATATTTCTTACTAAAAATTATTTTTTTATGCCGAAAATCTAGGGTCATCCTACGATGACCTTTCATAATTTTTACGGTTAAATTAAAAAATGAAATTTTTAAAAATAAATAATAAATTCGTTCATTTTACATCATAAAAATATTAAAAAAATATATTATTCATATTTCTTACTAAAAATTATTTTTTTATGCCGAAAACCTAGGGTCATCCTACGATGACCTTTCATAATTTTTACGGGAAAATTAAAAAATGAAATTTTTATAAATAAATAATAAATTCGTTCATTTTACATCATAAAAATATTAAAAAAATATATTATTGATATTTCTGATAAATAATTATTTTTTTATGCCGAAAATCTAGGGTCATCCTACGATGACCTTTCATAATTTTTACGGGAAAATTAAAAAATGAAATTTTTAAAAATAAATAATAAATTCGTTCATTTTACATCATAAAAATATTAAAAAGATATATTATTCATATTTCTTACTAAAAATTATTTTTTTATGCCGAAAACCTAGGGTCATCCTACGATGACCTTTCATAATTTTTACGGGAAAAAAAAAATGAAATTTTTAAAAATAAATAATAAATTCGTTCATTTTACATCATAATAATATTAAAAAATTATATTATTCATATTTCTTACTAAAAATTATTTTTTTATGCCGAAAACCTAGGGTCATCCTACGATGACCTTTCATAATTTTTACGGGAAAATTAAAAAATGAAATTTTTATAAATAAATAATAAATTCGTTCATTTTACATCATAAAAATATTAAAAAAATATATTATTGATATTTCTGATAAATAATTATTTTTTTATGCCGAAAACCTAGGGTCATCCTACGATGACCTTTCATAATTTTTACGGTTAAATTAAAAAATGAAATTTTTAAAAATAAATAATAAATTCGTTCATTTTACATCATAAAAATATTAAAAAGATATATTTTTCATATTTCTTACTAAAAATTATTTTTTTATGCCGAAAACCTAGGGTCATCCTACGATGACCTTTCATAATTTTTACGGGAAAATTAAAAAAAGAAATTTTTAAAAATAAATAATAAATTCGTTCATTTTACATCATAAAAATATTAAAAAAATATATTATTGATATTTCTGATGAATAATTATTTTTTTATGCCGAAAACCTAGGGTCATCCTAAGATGACCTTTCATAATTTTTACGGTAAAATTAAAAAATGAAATTTTTAAAAATAAATAATAAATTCGTTCATTTTACATCATAAAAATATTAAAAAAATATATTATTAATATTTCTGATGAATAATTATTTTATTATGCCGAAAACCTAGGGTCATCCTACGATGACCTTTCATAATTTTTACGGGAAAATTAAAAAATGAAATTTTTAAAAATAAATAATATATTCGTTCATTTTACATCATAAAAATATTAAAAAAATATATTATTGATATTTCTGATGAATAATTATTTTATTATGCCGAAAACCTAGGGTCATCCTACGATGACCTTTCATAATTTTTACGGTAAAATTAAAAAATGAAATTTTTAAAAATAAATAATAAATTCGTTCATTTTACATCATAAAAATATTAAAAAAATATATTATTCATATTTCTTACTAAAAATTATTTTTTTATGCCGAAAACCTAGGGTCATCCTACGATAGAAATATAAAATTTATGAATTATATATCATTCTTATTTATTTCTTATTCTAAACACGAATAAATTCAAATTTCATCGATATCTCAATTATTTTCGTGGATTTCATAGAAAAAACGACATTTTTCATTAAGATTTTAGCGAAAATGCTACTTTTTTAAATAGAAATATAAAATTTATGAATTATATATCATTCTTATTTATTTCTTATTCTAAACACGAATAAATTCAAATTTCATCGATATCTCAATTATTTTCGTGGATTTCATAGAAAAAACGACATCTTTCATTAAGATTTTAGCGAAAATGCTACTTTTTTAAATAGAAATATAAAATTTATGAATTATATATCATTCTTATTTATTTCTTATTCTAAACACGAATAAATTCAAATTTCATCGATATCTCAATTATTTTCGTGGATTTCATAGAAAAAACGACATTTTTCATTAAGATTTTTGCGAAAATGCTACTTTTTTAAATAGAAATATAAAATTTTTACGGCTGCACGCGCGCATTCACCACCCACTTTCCTCCCGCTTTTCATATATATATCACTATAATTTCTATATTTTTCATCCAATTTCAAGCAAATTTGAGATATATACATAATATACAATTTTCAATCCAATTGATATGTTTATAGAGAGGGAACCTCTGGAGTTGTTTTTGCAACGACATTTCAAGTCCAACTGATTGTATTGGATATCTTTCAACTTACCTGTAATAGAAAAATAATTTATCGATTCCTATTTCAACACTAATCCGATAATTATTCTCTTTTGTTATAGAAAAATAGATTCGTTTTTTTTTTATTAAACACATTTATACATGTTTCACTGGGTTTATTCTTATTGTTTTTATAATTGTATATCAGCAATTAAAATTATATAATTAGAAATGGAAGAAAATGAAATATAATAACTTAGGTTTTTGATTTTTCTATCTATAAATGTCGAATCTAATTAATGTTTAATATTTTATTTTCTTATTATTATAATAGAATCAATTAACTGTTGTTTCTTTTTATTTTATTTCATTACTATTTTAATAAAATAATATATTCATTGTATATATAGTTTCAAGAGAATAAAAAAATCTATTTTATTTTTTTAAACAAAAACCTTATTTCATTTTCATATTTCATTTTCAAATTTCATTTCATTAATAACTCATCATTGATCAATATATTTGGTCCCTATCGTATTATAATATGCAAAAATAATATTTTTTCATCCAAAATATCAAAAATATAATTTTTTAATATTGTTATAATGTAAAATAAATGAATTTATTATTTTTTTTAAAAAAATTCAATTTTTATTTTTACCGTCAATATTATGAAAAGTTGGCGGAAGATGACCCTCCGATTAGGGGTATCAACTTTGCTCAGCGGTCGGAGTCGACAAATTAACAAAAATTCACGCTTTTTCTATGAAATCAATGAAAAAAATTATGATATCGATGAAATATGAATATATTCTAATTTAGAACTAAAAATCGAAGAAAATTATATATAATAAATAAATTTTAGATTTGTATTTAAAATAGTAGCATTTTCCCTCAAATACAAATACTGATTCCAGCTTTTTTATGAAATCAATGAAAAAAATGATTATATCGGTAAAATATGAATTGATTCGTGTTTAGTATCAGAAATGGAAGACAATGATATATAATAAATACATTTTACATTTGTATTTAAAAAAGTATCATTTTGCCTAAACTATTAATTAAAATTCACGCTTTTTTTTAATTTGAATGTAATCAATTAAGGGTTTAAATTTATCCTAAAGAAATTGGAATTTAAAAAAATGACCAAACCATTGTCAATTCAAGGACCTAGATAAGATTAAACTCTAGAGAATGAAATTAATTCAATTATTTCTAAGAGAAATTTCAATAAATTGAAAAAAGTGTGTTTTTCTAAGAAAAAACGTATTTCGGGGTGAGTTTGAGCAAAATGGAAGAAATTTTTATTCCCCCTATACACCCCCTTTGTTAAATATCAATTAAAACAATATCCAATCATAAAAAATAGGGGTTGATTGTTATAAAATTTCATTCATTTTTTTATAGTTATATTTTACTTTGCCCCTTGGAGTTAGGCAATTGACCTTACGGCTGCTTGCGCGCATTCAACACCCACCTTCCATCCCTTTTTCATATTTATCATTAAAATTTCGATCTTCATAATATATAAATTTTAGATGTATTCTATTTTAATTATATTATTAATCTTATTAATTTCCTTTCTTCTGATTCTGTTGTCTCAGCACATCCTATAGATATTTTCTTCTTAGCATACCACTCCTATTAACATATTATTATTTTTTTTCTTTTTTTTTTCACATCCATTAATTTTATATAATAATAAAAATGACAATCTCCTCTCTCATTTTAATTATTATACTAAAACTAATATTACATATTTATTTTTTCTTATTTTGATCTTTTTTTCTATCCGATGTTCTATTTTATTTCTCTATTATATTTATTCTAATATTATTTAGATTTTTATAGCAAGCTTTATTTGGAATTCCCCATACAGAGAATTAATTATTATTATATTAAGTTCACGTACTGACGCGTGATTTGCAGTCGTGTTAAAAAATTAATTCCGGTGCTTTCAGCGATTGAATCAAGCTGGAATTCTATATATAGCAGTTTTATACAATTTTCAATCATGTGAAAAATTATCAAACATCTATCTTTACTTTTACGGTCAGTTTAGAGGAAAAAAAATAAAAGGTGGTAGGTAATGGTCCTCTTCCGAATGGTCTACGTTTCTCAAAAGTTGAAAGAACACTACGAATATTGAATAATACCTGTGTACCAAATTTCATGATTCTAGTTTAAAGCGTTTTTGCGTAATCTAGTCTACATAAATACACACACACACACACAGACACACAGACATTTTTCTCAACCTTAGTGAAAATGATTCAGGTATTTTCAAAACGTATAAAAACATCAAAATCAAGACATCGAAAATTTTCGTGATCGCAATACTATCTCTGGCGAGATAGTAAAAATGAGAGATGGGATTTTCATTTTTATTATTAATTATTATAGATCTAAAAATAGAAGCGAATAGCAGGTAAGAAAATGTGGTGGTATTATACAAAGGTTCATGAAAGATTTTAAATCTTTAATTCGATCCAATCCTATTTATCTACACTTGAAATAAGATAGAAAAAAATTATAATTCTATAGTATATTAATTAATATAAAATAGGCATATTTGTGAAATAAAAATGTTGAGTTAGAAAGTGAGAGAAGTGAAAGATAAAAATTAAAGATGAGATATACATTCTTATTATTATTATATATTATAGTATTAAATGAATTGATGTGAAAAAATATTATTTTAATATATAAGTGATATGATAATAAGAAAATATAAATAGGATACTGAGACAATAGAAAATTAATAAGATTAATAATAGAATTAAATTTATAGTATATCTAAGTAAATGAAGTTGAAAGATTAAAATAAGATAAAGAATAATATTTAATAAATAGAAATAAAATTTGGTGGAAATTGGACGAAAAATATAGATATTATAGTGATAAATATGAAAAGCGGGTGGAAAGTGGGTGGTGCCTGCGTGCGTGCAGCCGAAAGGCCAATTGCCTAACTCCAAGGAGCAAAGCAAAATTTTTATTATTTTTATTATTATTGTTATCCAAGGATTTGTGATTGGATTTGATTTCTCTCAATCTTTCCATTTCTGCTATCCCACCCTTCATCTCCTTGCTTTCTGAAAATAAATAAATCTTTCCTATTTTCCATCTCTTGAAATTATTAATGTTATTTTTAGGTTTTTCCCCAAAGCCAGTTTCCTAAAATTTATATATAATTAAAAAATTGTTACGTTTCTTTCACTTGATCTGATAGAAATGAATGTTTTTATGAAAATACCTTCTTTATATTCTCTTTTAATCTAAATATATAATTAGAATAATTAAAAGTAACTGGTTCATTGAGCCGCCGCTCGGTACGTTAAAAAAATTATTCCTTATGACTATGAATATTTAAGATTAAGAGATCATTATTTAAAATAAATAAACGACAAAATATAAGAACGAATTTCAAATAAAATAAAAGAACATAAGGATAAGCAAAGCATTGGAGGTACCCGCCGATCGACATGGCGCCGAAATTTATAAATCGTATATAATTAATATAGCAGTAAAAAGTTATAAAACTATAATTTAAAAAATTAAATTTTTATTAGAATCTTTTCTAAAATTTAATAAATTTCATTTAAATTAATAGGAATAAATAAATTTAAAATTAATTCTTGATTGAGGGATGATTTCGGTGGTGAGGCCGGTCAACGTCTTCCACTGGAAAAGGAATGGGAACTGAATCAACTGAATGCGCTCGAAGCAGGCAGGCAGGCCAGGAGGGAGGGTGGGTGGGAGGTGAGAGGAGGTGGCGGAGGGGTAAACATGGCGGCAAATATTTGCGATCTGTCAAAATTCAATAATTAATATTTAATTAACGAAGCACCGTAAAATTATCTGAAAGTAATCTGAAAGTAATCTGAAGGGGGGTTAATTCAAATATATATAGGAGACTCTTATAGAGTCTCCTATAAGAGACAAGATTTCATTTTTTTTTTCTTTTTAATGAATCTATGTTAGGTATTCTCCTTCATCCAAATAAACTTGATTTTTTGAAGGGTCAGGGGTGGGGGGAGTAAGAATAAGGGAATGGATGGAAAGGAGTCAACGGGTAAAGGACATGATTCCCCTCCTATGCAAGAAAGGAATCATGAGCTCACGTGAGGGCAGGGACGCTACTCCCTGAAGTAGAAATCTTTTCTATTGGGATCATAGAGAAGAGTCTACCCGTTACCCGTCAAAATCTTTCTAATAAGTCTTACTATATATTTTTTCTATTATTTATTGATATTTATAAGATATAATAATTATTTTCTACTTATAATTGTTTATTATCTATTCTATTGTGTGGTTCTGCAAATTCTTCAAAGAGTACAATAAATAGGAGTTCCAAGTTTTGTACTAATGAGAAGCGTTGGAGAGGTGGGTCCTCTCAGAAGCACTTATAACTAGGGCTCCGATTTCGATCTATATGCTTTTTTACCGACCGACGATAGTAAGGGAGGTATTGTTTTCACACCAAATTTCACATTTGGAGATTTTTACATATCTCCACGAATCATGCATTTTCTTAACAGAAAAAAGTATTTTTAGCATGATGTCTGTCCGTCCGTCCGTCCGTCCGTCCGTCCGTATAGATGTGTACAGCCTGAACGGCTTAACCGATTTTGATGAAATTTGGTAGATTTACTTAAGGCATCAGTGGGATGAATTGATCAACTTTTGGTGCAAATCCGGAAACCGGAAGTGGTAGTATTAGCGATCGATGATAGGAAGGGAAGGGTTATTTTCACAACAAATTTCACATGAGGAGATTTTTTTACATATCACCACGAATGTATTGGTTTTATCCTCGGGAAAAATCATCTTCATTATGTTTTTCTTAATTTAAAATTATATGACGTCACACAGTCCTTCATGACGTCACAGCCTCGGGTAACGCCGGCAACGCCGGCTATTTCAGCTATATATTATAAATAAAATAAAATTAAAAATATTTATGTTATATTTATATCTGTTTTTTATTACATTAATAGATATATTAAAATTATTTGAAATTGTTTCTGTAGCTGGAAATTAATTTATTTCAAACCGTCGGTCGGTTCGGACCTGGCCACAGGTCAACTTATTTAATTTATGGCTTAAAATTTAGGCCAATATATTATGTATACGTTTCATGAAATTCCGAATAAAATAAGAGGCATTTGGTAGTGGCTATCATGCCTATTTTGGCTGATTCTGGTTTTTAATGTCTATTTCATCTATAAATGGCTTTTTTAGTACCTTTTTTAAGTTCAAATAGCCAATTTTCATCTTATACGAGCTATACATTAAAATTTAAAATCTTTTTGGGTAGACCCCCTAAATTGATTTTTTGTAAAAAAATTTTACCTTTTCTTTTAGAACCTGAAAAATCAAGAAAGAGCCATGTAGGAAAATCAATTTAACTTTTTTTTAAGAGCCATATTGCATTGTAAGATAGTATAATATAAGTAAATAGACTTGAGATCCACTATGGTAGACCCTCATTTTCATTTCATGGACCCACAAATTATTTATTCGCTGACGTAGACCCTTTGTAGGCGGCGATAGACCCCTGGGGTCGATAGAGAACTTTGGGAACCTCTGGGTTTGATGAACAAATTAAAGCCCATTTTTGGGGAGTTCACATTAACTATTCTCATTGCAACCAGTAAGTCAAATTTGTAAGAGAAAAGCAATGCCGAAACCTAAATCAACCAAAGAAGTCTTATTTCGTTATTGGATAAAAGGTGATTTTACAACGAATTTAGCATATATAAAGTGAAATTTTAATAATATCCCTGTAACCATTACAGAATTAAAGGCAAGAAATCTCTCTTTGATTGAGTCTGTAAAAATATTACAGATATTTTAAGAAAATATCAAAAACCTGGTCCTATAGCCTTCGATCTCACTAAAAAAATTGAGAAAATATTGACACAATAATAGACAATAATAGACAATAATGGACAATAATAGAAAGAATAGGCAGGAATTTAGGAGGGTATAGTTGTACAAAAGTAGAAAATTTAACACCATCTTAAAATTTTGTCCATTAACCTCAATATATAAAACAATTCTTTCAGATAATAGAGAAATAGAGCATATTTTACCAGTGAGAATCTTGAAAAATACATAATAATAAATTGTAATGCCAAATAAATATTTAAACAATTAAACATATTTTAAAATTCACTCAATATTTTACTATTATTTTTAACTTTCACTTTGTTTTTAAAAGGCCTATTTAAGTGCCTATTTTTACAATAAATGCCTTTTTAACAGCCTATTTTAATAATTTTTAGTGCTTAATTGCCTGCCTATTCTAAAGATTTTTAGTGCCTATAAATCCGAGTCCTACTTATTAATGAGAACCCCAAGATCCATTCTTTTAATTAGATTGATACAATATTGTAACATTTAATAATTGCTATAAATAATTAAAGAATTGTATATCAATAATTTTTAAAGGGTCGAGCGATAGGTACTGTTTAAATAAGGCACCAAAAGTTTTATTTGGAAACTGAATCGTTGCTATCTTAAAGACGATGGTTGTTATTTTAAATCAAAAACGTTTATTTTACTTATTTCCAAGTATATATTTTATAAGTGATAAGTCATTAATCAAATAAAAATGGATCTTGATTCACAAGAAGACAGAAAATATCCAATATATATAGGTAATTTTTATTTCTATGTTTTTTCCATGTTAATTATCACTAAAATGGTAATTATATAAAAAAGTTACTCCATCATGGATTTGGATAAAACTTTACCAGTGGGGTATATAATTTCTTTATTCTAATAAACTTTTCTTATGAAATTTTTGCGGGACGCTCCTAGTTTACGAGATAAAAACTATTAAATTTTGAATATAAATCTGTGGCGTCGGTTAAATTTAAAATATTTTCTAAAAAAATTAAATTCAATATAAATTAAATTAAATATTATAATAAATAAAAAATATTATTTTAAACAAAATTAAATATTATTTTTAAAAGGATTAAATATTATTTGAATAAAAATAAAATATTTTTATAGCTAAAATTAAATATTTTTTTATAATGAAAATTATATATTTTATCTAAAAATATTACTATAATCATAAATCCCTATCAGCAGGTTGTGCCTTTAAGGACAGTGGCGTCGAAGCGGGGGGGGGGGGCACGTGCCCATCCAAAAATTGTTCAAAAAATAAATTTAAAATTGATTAGTTTTGTAACAGAGAACCCAAAAGTAAAAACCATCTTTAAATTAAGTATAAGTATAGTCTAAACGTTATGAATAAATAATTTATTTTGTCAAAATTTTTCGGGGGGAGACCCCCGGACCCCCGTAACCCCCATAATACATCATTCTACGCCACTGTTCAAGATTGCTGAGTTGTTTTTAATTATTCAACCTACACACATTTAGATATATATTCTATTATTATTATTATTATTATTAACAAGTAACATATTTTATAAAATATGAATGTGTTTTATTAATAAATAACCTTCTGCTTATAACCGTGAAGGAGTCATTGCATTTAACAAAAGACAAATCCAAAATCCATTTATATTCTATTTAGATTTAGCTAGCATGTTTTATCAATTGACCACCTGAGCACGCCACTTATTATCGGTTTTTCTAAGTTCGGTTTGGATTTATGAAAGTTAAAAAATTAATTAATTATATAATTTCTCTGTATCCAAAGCGAAAATTAGTGAATTAGTGAATAAAACATTATTTGAAGGCACATTTCCCCGTAAATAACCAACTAATCTAAGAGATTTCAAAAATCTTCATTAATCTCGTAAACTAGGAAGCTTCCCGCAAAAATTTCATAAGACAACTTTATTGGAAACAAAAAAGAACGCACTGGTAAAGTTTTATCCAATTCCATGTTGGGGTAACTTTTTTGTATAATTACCAGAAATAGGATGATTTAAAATAACGAAAACAATTCTTTGTTTTAGGTCCTCTATATGCTTGTATATATTGTCGTACAAGTTTTATAAGTGAGGAATTTTTATCGAAACATCTGAAAAAATGTTTTCATAAAAAAATATTTTCCATTTTAAAAAATAAGTTAAATCTGAAAGAGGGTACAAAGAACGACGACAATTTTAAACAAGAAACTGATTCAAACCAAACAGAAAACAGGCGTTTTGAATGTAATTATTGTAAAAAGAAATTTAATGATAAATCAAAATTGAATAGACATTTATTAATTCATACAGGAGAAAAACAATTTGAATGTAATTATTGTAAAAAGAAATTTTATTTTAATTCAACTTTAAAAAGACATTTATTAATTCATACCGGAGAAAAACCTTTTGAATGTAATTATTGTAAAAAGAAATTTAAACGGAAATCTGACTTGAATAGTCATTTATTAATTCATACAGGAGAAAAACCTTTTGAATGTAATTATTGTAAAAAGAAATTTAATCGGAAATCTCATTTAAATCTACATTTATTAATTCATACAGGAGAAAAACCTTTTGAATGTAATTATTGTAAAAAGAAATTTAATCAGAAATCTCATTTAAAACAACATTTATTAATTCATACAGGAGAAAAACCTTTTGAATGTAATTATTGTAAAAAGAAATTTAATCAGAAATGTAGTTTAGATAGACATTTATCAATTCATACTGGAGAAAAACCATTTGAATGTAATTATTGTAAAAAGAAATTTTATTTTAATTCAACTTTAAAAAGACATTTATTAAGTCATACTGGAGAAAAACAATTTGAATGTAATTATTGTAAAAAGAAATTTAATATGAAATCTCATTTGGATATTCATTTATTAATTCATACTAGAGAAAAACAATTTGAATGTAATTATTGTAAAAAGAAATTTTATTTTAATTCAACTTTAAAAAGACATTTATTAATTCATACCGGAGAAAAACCTTTTGAATGTAATTATTGTAAAAAGAAATTTAAACGGAAATCTGACTTGAATAGTCATTTATTAATTCATACAGGAGAAAAACCTTTTGAATGTAATTATTGTAAAAAGAAATTTAATCGGAAATCTCATTTAAATCTACATTTATTAATTCATACAGGAGAAAAACCTTTTGAATGTAATTATTGTAAAAAGAAATTTAATCAGAAATCTCATTTAAAACAACATTTATTAATTCATACAGGAGAAAAACCTTTTGAATGTAATTATTGTAAAAAGAAATTTAATCAGAAATGTAGTTTAGATAGACATTTATCAATTCATACTGGAGAAAAACAATTTGAATGTAATTATTGTAAAAAGAAATTTAATATGAAATATCATTTGGATAGTCATTTCTTAATTCATACAGGAGAAAAACCTTTTGAATGTAATTATTGTAAAAAGAAATTTATTCTGAAATCTCAATTAAATAGACATTTATTAATTCATTCAGGAGAAAAACCCTTTGAATGTAATTATTGTAAAAAGAAATTTAAATGGAAATCGAATTTAGATCGACATTTATTAACACATAATGTTTGAAAAACAGGCTTAATAATGAAAACAACATATTCTTTGAATATAGCTTATATACTTTCTAGCACAAATTATAGTTTAAATCAATAAAAATATGACTTATTTATCTTAATATTGGTATTAATTATTTTATTTGGTCCTTTAATAAACACATTATTACTAATTATCCATTACATTTAAGAATCCTGTCATTTTATTTTTTAAATGTTAGTTTATTTATTATTTTTTATAAAAGTCTCGAATATTTCACATTTCTCATTAAAATTTCGATATTTTTCATCCAATTTCAATTAAATTTTACTTCTAATCATTAAACATCATTTTTTATCTTATTTTGCTATTTCAACTCTTCATAATATATATATATATTAGATATATAAATTAATTTAATTATATGAATAATCTGATTAATTTCCTTTCTTCTGATTCTCTGTTGTATCAACACACACACACACACACACACACACATCCTATATATATTATATTTTCTTCTAAGCATGCCACTCCAATTAATATATTTTTACTTTCACATCAATTAATTTTATATAATAATAAAAATGACAATCTCCTCTCTCATTTTAATTATTATACTAAAACTAATATTACATATTTATTTTTTCTTATTTTGATCTTTTTTTTCTATCCGATGTTCGATCCATCTGTCTATTTTATTTGTCTATTCTATTTTTTCTAATCATATTCTGATTTTTCTAGCAAGCTTTATTTAGAATTCCATAGCGAATGAATTATTCACTGATTAGTGAAAATTAGAAATGAAGAAGAATTCTTATTAAAGGGACTCTGGCCTCACCCCTACTTTTTTCAATATCTATTTTATTTAAAACTATTCGTCCTATTAATCGATAGAAAAACCTATTAATTGGAATGCGAACCAATTGGATTAGTTTCATCAATCATTGTTTTAACGTTCATCGAAAATTTTCATTTGCAACGGTTTCATTTCAAGAATCAAAAATATTAATTGAAAGGTGCAAACGAGTCCATCATTTTTTTAATCATTGGGCATTTCAAGACATTTCAGTTCTTTTTCAGCAGAATTGATACATAAAAATGAATTTGTCTTACTGGAAAAATATATTTTTATAAAAATCAAATGGAACGATAAATATGAATTTTTATATGTATATTATTATTATTATTATTGAATAAAATCTCACATCCTGTCTTCTAATCATTCCATTTCAATTAATATCTAAAAAGGAAAAAGAACGTTTTCTAAAATCATCTTAACAATTTATATTATAGAATTATAGAATATTTTTTCTTTCAATTCCATTCGAATTATTGAAATATTTATATTAAATGATAAATAAATAAAAAGTTTGTATTTTAATAATTATTTTCTTTCAATTAAAGTTATAATTGTTCTTATTATTAATTAACTAATTAATTTTAGTTTCCATGGAGACTATAATAGTGGAATGTTGTTGTCCATGGTGATGGTGATTGGCGTTGTTGTGAAACAGTGAAAGGCCTCACTCACTTCAGCTTAATTAGAAAAAAATAAAATATTAATATATTAAAAGGTTCTAATCCGATAATTGTCCTCTTTGGTTATTGAATAAAATAAAATAATTTCAATAGAAATAAATCTATTTTTTGAATAATAACAAATAAAAAAATGACAATCGGTTTATACCTGTATATCTATTAATGTTTCCTTTTATTCTTTATTTTTTTAAGTGAAATTTCTTGCTATCTCGATATATTATTTCTATTTTTTAATTTTCTATCTATAAGATGTTTTTTTTATAAAAATCTAATAATTGGATAAATACAAAAATAATTTCGATGTTTTATTATGAAATTTGAAAATGCTAATACACTTATCCCCCGATTTACACGGTACTTGTTTTACACGTTTTCGCTTTTACACGGTTTTCCAAATAAGTTTTTTTTTTGTTTTTATCCCACTCTACTAAATGCTACTGTGTTTGAACACGTGCGCTGTGTACACATCTCACGGGGAATCCCGAGCTTATGTGCTGACTTGCTGCACATGCACACTGTGTCTGTATTTCTTCGCATAAAATTTTAGTTTTATCTAGCAATTGTTAATAACCGATTTTATTACCACCTCTCAGAATGTAAATATTTCTGCTTCAAACATCGAATCGGCACAAATAACTTCGAGTGATGAAAGTGAATTCCAACCTTCGATTCCGAAAAAAAGAATGAGAGTAATTTCTAATAGTGATGAAGGATAATAAAACACCTTTGGTTTTATTTTTTGTTCTTCTGTTTAATGTATTGTAATTAAATAAAAAAACAGTGTTTCCGTAATATATTACATATTTTAACCTGTCAATGCATTTTATTTTTATTTCTGTGTACACCTAAAAATATTGAAAAAAATCACAACTGTTAAATAGCAAAATTATGCATTTTCTGCAAGCTTTTCGATTTACACGGTTTTGACTTGAAAATTTTTAATTTTCGATTTACACGTTTTTCTCAGGAACGTATCTACCGTGTAAATCGGGGGATAGGTGTACTTTTTAATGCTCTACCAACTAAAAGTAAGTTTCCATAACGAATATTTTTCAATTTTCTATTAAAATATTATAATTCACATCAATTCTTCTCCCTTCACTGTTTTCATATTTATTTATTATTTCAGTGATATATCCAAATATTTTATTATCAAAATAATTATATTTTTAGTTATTATTTTTATATTTTCTAATATTTTATATATTTAATATAGTTAACAAAAATTGGTCTAATCTTAATTTTTGATGTTTCAGAAAGTTAACTCCATACATCCATGAGAAAGATGAAGAATAAAAAAGAAGGGGAAGAAAGGATCTTTCAAGAAATATTGATGAATTTTTATGTTTTTATTTATGTATTTATTTATAATTATCATATATAACTTTTGCTGTAATTTGTGAATTACTATTAATAATAAAGCAAACCATTGTAAACAATTATGAATTTTTAATTTGAAGTTAAACTTCCTATCTTTTCCTTTTCTATTTTTATTCCTCACCCATATATACTCAATAAATAAATAAATAAATATATATATTTAGATATACTAGTAAAAATTAGAATGAATAAAATAGATACAAAAATAAATAGAAAAATGTAATACCCAAATAATAATAATTAAAGTATATACGTATATTAAAAGATAAAAAAATAATAAGAATATAAATATAGGTAAAACAAATATAGGAGAGACTATAATACAATTAAATATATATATATATATATATTATGTAGTCTAAAAACAATATGAAAAAAAGTAGTTAATACGAATAATTAAAAAATCAATAAAAATGAAAGATGAGATTTTTATTTTTATTATTTCATCGGTATTTAATTTGAGAACAGATAAGAAAAAAAGTTGACTTGTGGCCAGGTCCGAACCGACCGACGGTTTGAAGTAAATTAATTTCCAGCTACAGAAACAATTTCAAATAATTTTAATATATCTATTAATGTAATAAAAAACAGATATTGATGCATAAATAATAAATATAAACATTTTTAATTTTATTTTATTTATAATATATATGCAAGACCAGGCTGTGACGTCATGAATGGCTGGATGTCGTCATATAATTTTAAATCAAGAAAAAACTAATAAATATGATTTTTCTCGAGGATAAAACCAATACAAAGTGCATGATTCGTGGTGATATGTAAAAAATCTCCTCATGTGAAATTTGGTGTAAAAATAACCCTTCCCTTCCTATCGTCGATCGCTAATACTACCGTATTTGCACCAAAAGTTGATCAATTCATCCCACTGATGCATTAAGTAAATATACCAAATTTCATCAAAATCCGTTGAGCCGTTCAGGCTGTACACATCTATACGGACGGACAGACGGACGGACGGACGGACGGACAGACATCATGCTAAAAATACTTTTTTCTGTTAAGAAAATGCATGATTCGTGGAGATATGTAAAAATCTCCACATGTGAAATTTGGTGTGAAAACAATACCTCCCTTACTATCGTCGGTCGGTAAAAAGGATGTTAAGTGAAGAAAGAGAGAGAGGTTCAAATGAGATTGCATATTTTTAAAGATTATTACAAGAACATGTCCTTTTTTATAAAATAATTCATAAAACTCAACCCTTCTATTTAAGTTGGAATTTATATTTCTACTAAATATTAATTTATAGAAGATGGAAGAATTTCATTTTTTTATACGTCCTCACCATTAATGGCTACTTGTTTTTCAAAAACGAATTTTTTATTACTACTACTATTATGCCAATTACCAATCATCAGTGGAAAAAATCTCTATTGAATTCTAAATAAATAGGATAGAAAAATAAACCTAACATAAGAATAGAAAGAAATAAAAAAAGAATGTCTAATTATATATATATATATATATATATAATCTAAATAGAATAATAAAAATGAGAGATGAGATTTTCATTTTTATTATTTATTATTAATTATTTAAAAAATGATGATTGTATTATTAATAAGATGATGAGAGATTTTAATTCTTCATTTGTATCCAATCCTATAGATTCACACTTGAAATAAGAGAGAAAGACAGAAGATTTAAAAATATCGTTGTGTAGTATATTAACTTCTATAAAATAAGCATAATGGAGAAATAAAAATTAAGAGTAGAATTCTTTCTTTCAATTCAAGTTATAATTGTTATTATTAATTTGTTCTCGAAATCTTGGATTCAATGGAGACTAGAATTGGAATAGATTATAGAGAGATGTGTGTTTCCTAGATGACAATTCTTGGTCAAGTGACTCTGTGAAGGCCTCATTCCAGCTTATATTGACAAAAAAAACTATAAATATTAAAAATCTCATCCGTTAATTACTTCTTTTGTTAAAGAAATTAAAATATAATTCTAATTAATTATTATATTTGAATATTACTATATAATAATAATTTATTTACTTTTTTATTAAGGGTAAGTTTGATTATTTTTTAAATTTTCGAAAAACTAATGATAATAATAATATTAATACTATTAATATTTCAAAATAATTGCACCCTGAATGCAAGCGTAACTTCAGTTTCCTATATCCAAGGGACTAAAGAAAAAATAAATATTTCTTAAATTAATGAAAAACATGTCAATGGGAAAAATTATTATATAAAAAGATAAATTGTTTTAAATAATTTAAAAAAAAAAAAAGTTAAAAAATTTTATTGGGAATGTTATATTTTTTCAATTGAATATAAAAAATGAAGGGTTGAAATATATACCCTGATGCAATTGGAATTTTAAAAAAATAATAATTTTATATGAAACTATCATTATTTATAAATAATTAAAAAAAAAAAAAAAATTTTTTAAATATTATTGGAAATAATATTTTTTTAATTTGAATGTAAAGAATTAAGGGTTGAAATTTACCCTGATGTTGTTATTGAATAAAATAAAATATAATTCTAATTAATTATTATATTTGAATATTACTATATAATAATAATTTATTTACTTTTTTATTAAGGGTAAGTTTGATTATTTTTTAAATATTCGTTGTTAGCAAGGTTGTACAAAACTTAATGATAATAATAATATTAATACTATTAATATTTTAAAATAATACAAATTCAAAAGGCCTGATTCAGTATGGTTTGAAACAGTTACTTCTTTAAATTTGTCGTCTTAAATATTTCTCTCTATCCTTTTTGAGTTTTACATCATTTTTGAAAATGGAAAATATTATTTTATGAAAACATTTTTTTACATGTTTAGATAAAAATTCCTCGCTTATAAATTTCGTATGGTAATATACACAATAATTTTTGTGTCAATTAACATTACTTTACATGAAAAAAACATAGAAATAAAAATTACCATTAATTGAAATAAATAAATATTTAATTTTAGCTATAAAAAATATTTTATTTTTATTCAAATAATATTTAATTCTGTTTGAAATAATATTTTTTATATTTATAGAATATTTTTAATTTTTTTTTTATACCAACTTCCAATCATCAGAGGAAAAAATCTCTATCGAAAATTCTAACTAATTAGGATAGAAAAATAAACCTAACATAAGAATAGATAGAATAAATCAAAGTTATAGACAGATGATAGATAGATAGGAATAAAAAAAAGAATATGTTTAATTAATCTAAATAGAATAATAAAAATAAGAAATGAAATTTTCATTTTTATTATTTATTATTAACTATATATCTAAAAAATAGAAGTGAGATGCTGATAAGAAAAGGTAGGATAATAAATAAATAAAAAGTTTGTATTTTAATAATTATTTTTTTTTTCAATTAAAGTTATAATTGTTCTTATTATTAATTAGCTAAACATTTTAGTTTCCATGAATTGGAATGTTGTTATCCATGGTGATGGTGATTGGTAATGTTGCTTCCTTGGCATTTCAGAACAAGTGACTCACTTCAGCTTAATTAGAAAAAAATAAAATATTTATATATTCAAAGATTCTAAATACGATAATTGTCCTCTTTTGTTATTGAATAAAATAAAATATAATTCTAATTAATTATTAGATTTAAATATTACTATATAATAATAATTTATTTACTTTTTTATTAAGGGTATTTTAGTTACCTTCTTTCTATGGGCAACACTACGTGGGGGGGGGGGGGGTTGGCTAGTTCAGTGATGAGGGATTGGGTCGCGATGACGAGGGGAAGGGATAGGTGAGATGGAATATGGGGGAGTGGGCGCCACTTCGTTTCAAAAAAAAAAAAAATTATAATTTATGATAACAGGAAAGATGCCGGAAACGAAGAAAGTGGCAAATCTAATAATATATATATTATATTTACAAAACGATTAAAATATTATACAAATTAAGAATAATTATTTTTAATATTAAAAAAATAAAAATATTTATTGATTTTAAATATTTTTATAAAAATAAAAATTTAAAATATATATATAAATTCTAAGAAAATAAATTAACCAAGGAATATATTTTCGTTCAAAACTGTCTCTTATAATCAATATATATATATATATATATATATATATATATATGTCCTATTTAATACTATAATTCATTTTAAAAAAATATATATTTTCTTCTTGTACAAAAAAAAGGAAAGAGTAAAAAAGAATTTAATCGAATTTTAATAAAAAAAAAAAAAATATTTATAACTTACAATTATAAATTACAATTAATTACTTTTACCTTAAATCTAACTTAATTTTAACTTAATACCTAAATTTTCCTTTGCAAAGAAACCCAAAAAAAAATATATTCCCCTTTGGCCAAGAAAAATAAAACCATAAAAAAAAAAATTATTTCTTGTCTGTCTTCCTCGCACTTTTGTTTACAATCACCATGCACCAACCTGTGAGCTGTCTATAAATTTCTCTTTTTTACCGACCGACGATAGTAAGGGAGGTATTGTTTTCACACCAAATTTCACATGTGGAGATTTTTACATATCTCCACGAATCATGCATTTTCTTAACCGAAAAAAGTATTTTTAGCATGTCTGTCCGTCCGTCCGTCCGTCTGTCCGTATAGATGTGTACAGCCTGAACGGCTGAACGGATTTTGATGAAATTTGGTAAATTTACTTAATGCATCAGTGGGATGAATTGATCAACTTTTGGTGCAAATCCGGAAACCGGAAGTGGTAGTATTAGCGATCGACGATAGGAAGGGAAGGGTTATTTTCACACCAAAGGAGATTTTTTTATATATCACCACGAATCATGCACTTTGTATTGGTTTTATCCTCGAGAAAAATCATATTTATTAGTTTTTTCTTGATTTAAAATTATATGACGTCATCCAGCCATGCATGACATCACAGCCTGGTCTTGCATATATATTATAAATAAAATAAAATTAAAAATGTTTATATTTATTATTTATGTATCCATATCTGTTTTTTATTACATTAATAGATATATTAAAATTATTTGAAATTGTTTCTGTAGCTGGAAATTAATTTATTTCAAACAGTCGGTCGGTTCGGACCTGGCCACAGGTCAACTTATTTTTTCTTGAGGTCTTCTCCAAAACCTCTCCCGAGTATGGTACACGGTGTGCACTCCTTCGTATACTCCAATTTTACTAAGGCAGTAAGAAATGAAAAATGTTTTATATTTAATCCGGCCTGGCCGATATCAACACACTCTCTTCGTCTCGTCTTTTTCCAATGTCAACCGAGGAAAATAAAAAAATCACTCCCAACTGCCTCCCCTGGCAGCGCGCCCCACTCCTCACTTGAAGCAGTATACACTCCTCTTGTTCCCTTTTTGTTACACCTTTTTACATGTAACCAGTTTGATTATTTTTTAAATATTCATTGTAAGCATTACAAAAATTAATGAGAATAATAATATTAATCCTATTAATATTTCAAAATAATTGCACCCTGAATGCAAGCGTAACTTCAGTTTCCTATATCCAAGGGTCTAAAGAAAAAATGAATATTTCTTAAATTAATGAAAACATGTCAATGGGAAAATTCTATATATATAAAAGGGAATGTCTGTCTGTCTCGCCTAAACTCAAAAACTACCCGTCCGATTGGGATGAAACTTTCTGGGATTGTTGTGGGCATACCAAGGAAACTTTTAGTGTAGTTAAATTCAAAATTAATATATCCAAAATTAATTTAATTAGTAATATTTTGGTAAAAGTCTATTCATGGTTACCATCGTTACATTGGAAAAATTTACAATAAATAAATAAAAATAATTGGAAATCTTTTCAACTTATTATTTTTTGTTAAATAATATTAATATTTTTAATTTTTTTTAAACTGTCAAAAATAACATACCCATAATAACAGTTATAATAAAAATAAAAATATAAATCACAATGTAAGTAAAATATTGAATCGTTTGATTTATATTGTTTCAATTATTGTTTGAATATTTATTAAATTTAGATATAGATTGATTTTTACATATTTAATTGTATATTTAATAAATTTATTTGTTGATTCTTAATAATAATAATTCCAATTACTTTTTTGAATTTTTTTTTTATTTAAAAGCATATTCAGCATATCTCGCAATTTTATTTGGAATCATACAATGGTAATGAAATAATGGAGGTAGACTTGTGAGACAAACAATAAGAATTTCTATAATAAGAGAATATACTTATTCCGAAAACTGTTAATTAAAATGTAATAACTATTAACAATTAATAAAGTAGAAATAATTTTCCAACAAATAAAAATGTAATAATTATTAATAAAATAAAATAAAAAATAAAAATAAATTAATTAACAAAAAAAATAAAAATAAAAATGTAATAATAAAAAATAAAATTTCAATTATATTCATTTAATAAATTATTATTATTATTATTATTATTATTATTATTATTTTCACGTATTAAAAGGTATATTATTATTATTATTTGTAATAATTCCAATAAAAATAAATAAAAATAAAAAACAAAAAAAAGTCCAATTAAAACTAAAATTTCAATTATATTCATTTAATATATTATTATTATTATTATTATTAAGTGTTCAGTTATCACATACGTATATAAAAAAATAAATAAATAAATGAATAAATAGAGAACACCACCCTGAAGTAATACGTAAGTGGTACCGGGGTGGATGTTGTTTTTCAACCACGAAGTAGGTTTTTAGTGGGTGCAAGTCCCACATACCAAGTTTGTGACGACAATTTGAGATGTGTCAGACATTTTACTACCCTCACCGCAAAAAAAAAAAATAAAAAAATAACCACATAAGTATATATGTATACAGACACAAATGCAAAAGCGAAGCTTTGCCGGGTCTGCTAGTTATTATATAAAAAGTTAAATTGTTTTAAATAATTTAATTGAATTGAATTGAAAGAATTAATTAACCGTGACGAAAGTTCAAATCCATTCGGTTTCAAATCTTCCCTTTCCAATGATTACTTTTAGTTGATTTGTTGAATAGCCGTTTAAGTTATTGGATGCAATGGTATAATCCCGGGCAAATCTTTTTTGCAAACGGAAGACTGGAAAAGCGGCAAAGAATCCGGCTTTTTCGTGCTTTTGGTCCAGAGGGAGAGCCTGGCATGCTGTCTCTTCTGATCTTCCAATTACACTCGAATTCTCATTGGTATTCTCTTTCGTTCTGCTGAGGGTGCGTCCAGATTTCTCTCCTAGCCAATCCATTACCTAACCTCTTTCATCCAGCCCCTTTCAGCCACTCTCTTTACTTTCTTCCCAATTCCCTTAACTCTCTTGTCTTCTATCTTTCTTCATACCTCCCCGCCATTCTTCCACTCTCTCCAAAAGTATTGCTATTCTTTCTCATCAAATATATCCCTTTTTGTCCCCCCCCACACTCTCTTTTCATTCTGCCTTCACCTCGAAATTGATTTAAAAATCGAATCCTTCAAAAAAAAACTAAAAATATATGCACATAATTATAATATCAGATATCCTGAGTAGAAAATAAATATTGAAATAAACTATATTTTATACACATTTTTTTAAATTTATTTAATTATTTAAATTTATTAAATTTATTTAATTTATTTAATCAAATCAAATTAATTTAAACATTCCAAAAATTTTACTTCAGTAAAAAATTTTGAAATAAATTATGATTTTTTTTTTTGAATGGTCTAATATTATTTCACACGATATATATATATATATATATATAACTTATGATACATAAATCTAATTTAAAAGATCAACATTTAGTTGAATTATAAATTAAGATGGAATAAATATATAAATTAATATAATAAAATAATCAGAAGTCAGAAATCCCTCAGAAATCATAATTAATTATTATATATTTTTATAAAATATATTTAATTATATATATATACATATATATATCAGGCCCAGGGCCGTTCTTAGGGCATATGCCGCCCGAATGCAAGAATACTTTTGCCACCCCTTCCCTACCCAGTTGTTAAAAATTTACAAAAATGTATTTTTTTAAAAAAATTGAAAAAAATTGAAAGTATTTAAGATCCTGATCGCAAAATCATTTGACCTTTTTTTAAGAACCATATTGAAAAAAATTAAAAAATATAAAATGAATAAGTTGTTTTAAGGCGGCTCGCCCCCCCCCCCCTAGGCTTACCGCCCGGGTGCCCCGCAACCCCTGCACCACCGGGTCGGAACGGCCCTGATCATGCCTGTTTAGATGTTATAGTGATTCGTCCGGGGAACTTGATTTCGAATCTCATCAGGTTTTTATTTAAAATTTAATAATTAATTAATTAATTTAGAAAAAATCCCAAAATCTAATGAAATTTAAAAAAAAATATATTTAATTTATATTAAATTTAAAAAAAAAATAAAAAAATTATATTCTTTTTAATTACATTTTAAATGAAAAACAAAATAAGCTCTATTTGTGTTATAATTTATTTTTGAAAAAATTGAAATTAATAAAATATAAGAAATTTCAAGAATATTTATAAATAAATGGTTTCTCTTTAATAATCTGTATTTTAAATAATATTTATTACATACTGAATATTTATAATATATACTTTTGTATAAATGAATGCAATATAATCAATAAAATTGAAAATGAAATGAACTCAACTGGTGCATGTGGAGGGTGTGATAATGAGAGGAGGATTTTATTAATGAAATTATTATTCTTCTTCTTAAGGAGCCTTCCCCTTTCGGAGTTTAGCTATCATCATGACTAGGATAGCAGGGCTGCCAAGCCATGATGATTTTTCTTGGGAATGTTAATGCGGTGGTTTCCCGTTGCCTTCCGCATGTACAGAACCAGAAACTGACAGTTCCTGGAGCCGGAGGCAGCTGATGTTAAATTAAATTTTATTAGAAAAATTTGTTCTTAGTTGGAATCGAACGCCGATTGTGTAGAAAATTGCTACGCTACACTCTCGGCTAGCTGCCTCCTAAATTATTACTAATTAATAACAAATCAAAATATTGAATGTTGTTATATTCATAAAATTTTGTTTTTATTAATAGAAAAATTGGTATAATAAAAAATATATTATCGGTGATTTCATTTATTAAAATAAAAAAAAATAATTTAATAAATATTTAATAGGTATTTATAAGAAGATCGTTAAAAAAATTGATAGGTATGCAATGAGGCATGAAATTTCATGCAAATTTAATAATATAATAATATTTCAAGTATTTGAATGTATTTTTTTCATGAGAATAATGAATAATTGAATACATGTTGACTATAGAAAAAAAAAATGTTGGGAACAAAATCGAGCAATCAACTCCACAAAGTATGATATAGAATGAATATTACATTGAAAGTGGAAATGGAGAATGAATATGAACTTGAAAGGGAGAATAAAGGCGGAAGAAAGAATGAAAATCTCCCTTCTTTTCCACCTATTATAGTATGATCTCCCTCCTCAACTGTATATAAATTAGCTAATCTGATAATAAAATGAAACGAAAAATTTCTATGCAAGGAGATGAATTTCTATTAAAAAACTATTTCATTAAAATAAAGATAGATAATTAATTAAATTCAAATTAGTTGTATCATTTATCAAAAAAATCTTTTACAAATTAAATATTCCTAAATAACTTTTATAGTAAAAAAATGAATATATTAAGGATATAATTGAAAAATTGAGATATCTTGACAAATATAATCCTAAATAGGATTTTGGGGCATTTTAGAAATTATTGGCATGAACTTATTTTGAAACATTTTAAATATATGAAAATATCATTCATTCAAACGAAATAAAATGATCCTCAAGTATAATCAATTTTAAAAATATAATTTCAATAAAAATCTACAGAAATCATCTGGCATTAAGACTAATTTATAAAGATATCCTTTCAGAGGAGCGCCGGATAAAGGGGTAGGTAAGCCTGACGACTGCACGGGGCGCCAGATTTTGAGGGGCGCCGATATAAAATTAAAATATATTTTTACATTCATTTACGCACATACTATACCACCTACTTAGACATCCACCGTCTAAAATATATTAATTTTGTAACTTGTATATAAATCTTGAAAGTAATAAAAGAAATCTGTGTTACTTATTTTTTTTTTAAATGTATTCTTCAATCTTACAAAATACTTAATAGTTAAAAAAAACAATATAAAATAATTTGATCATAAATAGAGATATTTTTTAATTGAATGAAATTTCCAAACAACAAATTCATATATATACTATTAAGCGTAGATGAACTTTAAGACTTGATAAATTTTAAGTACCCTTCTTAATAATTCACACTTAAACTAATTATTTTCAGTGTAATTTAAAAATTAATTCATTTCCAAAATAATAATAATGATAATAATTATATTTATAAAAATTATAATGAATATCCACCGCATTCTTGAGCCAAATTCCAAGAAAATAAACTATTTGAATATATGTGGTAGCCCCCATACAACTTATCAATCGATATATAGGTATGTCTTTAGTTTTACGGTCAGTTTAGAGGGAAAAAATGAAAACGTGGGAGTTAATGGTCCTCTTCCCAATGAGCTACATTTCTCAAAAAAAAACTACGATTTTTGAATAATGCCCGTGTATCAAATTCCATTATTCTAGCTCAAACAGTTTTTGCGTAATCTTGAATACATTCACACACACACATAGTCTCACATACACACATACATTTTTCTCAACCTTATTGTTAGTGAAAATGACTCAGGGACCTTCAAATGTATAAAAACATTAAAATCTCGACATCAAAAATTTGACGAGAAAGTAAAAAGAGAATGAGAGATTTAAAGCTACGTGAGCGTGTGACGTAAAGATAAAGATTTGTGTTTGATAGTTTTTCTCATGATTAAAAATTGTATAAAACTGCTATATATAGAATTTCAGCTTGATTGAATCGCTGAAAGTACCAGAATTATTTTTTAACATTGCAAATCTCACGCGCCAACACGTGACGTGGTTCCATCAACAAAGAGCCAAACATGCGCTGGTTATATTAATTATTAATTTTAATTTATAATTTATAATTATTTAAATATAATCTATTATGTTATTTAATCCAATTCAAATTGCGAGATAGTCGAGTGGAGACACTCCAGCTAATTTTTTTCATAGTCTTTAGTATTATATTAATTTTTTTTTTTAATTTATAAAATACTTGTAAGAGAAACCCTCTTCAAAAAGGAACCGCCTGGTTCGGGAAAGAGACAAACGTCTTTGATAGTAGCCGCCTGGCTTGTCGGCAGGCAATGAAATATTCTTTAATATAATACTAAGGACTATATGAAAAAAAAGCTGGAGTGTCTCCACTCGACTATCTCGCATTTTGAATTGCATTAATTAACACTTATATTATATTTAAATTAAATTTAATTAATTATAAATGATAAATTAAAATTAATAAATAATATTTATTAAACCAGCGCATATTTGGCTCTTTGTTGATGTCACCAGGTCACGTGGTGGCACGTGATTTGCAGTCGTGTTAAAAAAATAATTCCGGTACTTTCAGCGATTCAATCAAGCTGAAATTCTATATATAGCAGTTTTATACAATTTTTAATCATGTAAAAAATTATCAAACATATATCTTTATTTTTACGGGTACTTTAGAGGAAAAAAAAATAAAAACGTTGTAGGTAATGATCCTCTTCCGGTTGAGCTACATTTCTCAAAAGTTGATAGAAAACGACGAATTTTGAATAATGCCCATGTACCAAATTTCATGATTCTAGCTCAAACCGTTTTTGCGTAATCTTGTTTACATACATACACACAGACAACCTTAGTGAAAATGATTCAGGAACCTTCAAAACGTATAAAAATATCAAAATCAAGACATCGAAAATTTTCGTGATAGCAATACTATCTCTGGCGGAAAAATTATTTAAATAAATACTATATATATATATAATTAATTACTTAAATATTATATTTGCTGGTGTTCGTATAGTAATATGGTTGGATCAAGGGATCAAGAAGAAAGTGATGGGTAAAGCGATTAAAACCCATTTTCAAAAACTGTCTTCCAGGTTATTAATGAAAGCGAAAGTTTTCTCTTTTCAACCTAAAGATGGCCATGAAAGCTTTCACTCAAGGATTAAAATATTCCACCATGAGTCGACTTGTATTAATTATTCTGTTTGTGGCAAGATTCCATTCCGGGATTCAAGTGGCGGAACAACTTCATTATGATAAGTAAAAGCCTCCTGGAAAAATGGTAATTAATAATATTAAAAAAAAACATAATAATAAGCTTGGACTAAATACATCGCCATCTTATAATTTTTAAATTATTAAATTATATATATAGAAAAGTTAATTTATGAAATATTAAATTATAATTTATTTATTAAAATAAGTAAACATAAGTCGATAAAATAAAGGTCAAATTTGGGATTAATACCAACTTAATTATATTAGAAAATCATATATATTGTCGATCAAAGATTACTACTGATAATAATATACATTCGGAAATTATATTGACACCTGTACTTGTCTATATTTTAATTAGGAATAGAGAATATATTTTTTTTCTTTTTATTTATAATAAACAAATCCAATTTATATTATTTATAATTTACTCCAAAAAAATATTTCAATTAGTAGAATATAATTTATTTAATATTATTAGATCAAATTTATTCAACAATTTATTTGAAATTCCTTCCTTTATATTTGTTTATATGTATTATATGTTGCTAACTACATGAATATTTTTTTTGTGGGGGAAGGATAAATATATTTCGTTAATTTAATCTAAAATATTATTAAAATAAATATTTTTAATTTTATTTCGAAATTAAATAAAAAATTGTAAAATATTTTAAATATAAAAAAATATTAATACAATATCAATTAAAAAAGAATAACAGAAAAATTGGTCATAAAACATACACCCCTTAAACGTATGTATAAATAAACTGGAAGAAAAAAAAGAATGACCTTAAAAATTATTTATTTAGAGATAAAATTAACATTTGAGTATTGATGCTATTATGCTTTTCTTAGATCATGCAAAAATAGTAATAAAAAATACAGCCCTTAAACGTCGCTATTAATGAACTGAAAGACAAAATAATGCCTGTGGATATAACATAATATATATTTTGTAATTTTATTTCAAGCTGTACACGTCTATTCGGACACAAAACGGGCGGACGGACAGACATCATGCTAAAAATAATTTTTTCTATTAACAAAATGCATAATTCGTGGAGATTTATAAAAATCTCCACATGTGAAACTTTGTGTGTAAACAATACCTTCCCTTCCTATCGTCGGTCGGTAAAAATGTAAAATGTAATTTGGTGACAGCAGCGCCATCTAACAATAATAAGAGTAAAAACACATAAAGTATCCGGAAGTCCGATTCACGTGTCACTCACCTGGTTGCTATCTTAAAGAGAAATATTTGGTTGTTAGTTTAATTGAAAATCAAAATCAAAATTTAAAACGTTTCTATCACAGACCATCTGGTTTATATTACTTATTACTCAATATATATTTTATAATTGATAATACATTAATCAATTAAAAATGAATCTTGATTCCCAACAAGACGCAAAATATCCAATTTATATAGGTTAGTTTTTTATTTCTGTTTTTTGCATCTAAAGTAATGTTAATTGTCATTAAAATTATTTTTTTTTAATATTATTTGTAACGATATTATTCCTTAAATTCAATTATAAAAATATATTGATTTAAAATAACGAAAACAATTCTTTTTTTAGGTCCTCTATATCCTTGTGTATATTGCCATACGAATTTTATAAGTGAGGAATTTTTATCTAAACATCTGAAAAAATGTTTTCATCAAAAAATATTTTGTATTTTCAAAAATGATGTAAAATTCAAAAAGGATGCAGAGAAATATTTAGACGAAAAAGTTAAAGAAGAAACTGATTCAAACCATTCTGAAGACAGACGTTTTCAATGTAATTATTGTAAAAAGAAATTTATTGATAAATCATCTTTAAATAAACATTTATTAATTCATACAGGAAAAAAACCAATTGAATGTAATTATTGTAAAAAGAAATTTAAATGGAAATCACATTTAAAATCACATTTATTATTTCATACAGGAGAAAAACGTTTTGAATGTAATTATTGTGAAAAAAAATTTAATCGGAAATCACATTTAAAATCACATTTATTAATTCATACAGGAGAAAAACCTTTTGAATGTAATTATTGTCAAAAGAAATTTAATCGGAAATCAACTTTAAAATCACATTTATTAATTCATACAGAAGGAAAACGTTTTCAATGTAATTATTGTCAAAAGAAATTTAAATGGAAATCAAATTTGGATAAACATATATTATTAATTCATACAGGAGAAAAACCTTTTGAATGTAATTATTGTGAAAAGAAATTTAAACTGAAATCACATTTAAAATCACATTTATTAATTCATACAGGAGAAAAACGTTTTCAATGTAATTATTGTCAAAACAAATTTAAATGGAAATCAAATTTGGATAAACATATATTAATTCATACAGGAGAAAATCCTTTTGAATGTAATTATTGTCAAAAGAAATTTAAATGGAAAACAAGTTTGGATCAACATATATTAATTCATACAGGAGAAAAACCTTTTGAATGTAATTATTGTGAAAAGAAATTTAAACTGAAATCACATTTAAAATCACATTTATTAATTCATACAGGAGAAAAAGCTTATGAATGTAATTATTGTGAAAAGAAATTTAATAATAAATCATCTTTAAATCAACATTTGTTAATTCATACAGGAGAAAAACCTTTTGAATGAAATTATTGTCAAAAGAAATTTAATCAGAAATCTTCTTTAAATACACATTTATTAATTCATACAGGAGAAAAACGTTTTCAATGTAATTATTGTCAAAAGAAATTTAAATGGAAATCAAATTTGGATCAACATATATTAATTCATACAGGAGAAAAACGTTTTGAATGTAATTATTGTGAAAAGAAATTTACTCAGAAATCACATTTAAAATCACATTTATTAATTCATACATGATTTTTCTCCTGTAAAAAACCTTTTGAATGTAATTATTGTGAAAAGAAATTTAATCAAAAATCAACTTTAAAATCACATTTATTAATTCATACAGGAGAAAAACCTTTTGAATGTTTTTATTGTGAAAAAAAATTTTGTCGGAAATCACATTTAAATAGACATTTATTAATTCATACAGGAGAAATACCTTTTGAATGTAATTATTGTAAAATGATATTTAATGATAAATCTTCTTTAAATACACATTTATTAATTCATACAGGAGAAAAACGTTTTCAATGTAATTATTGTCAAAAGAAATTTAATGTTAAATCAAATTTAAATACACATTTATTAATTCATACAGGAGAAAAACCTTTTGAATGTAATTATTGTGAAAAAAAATTTAGTCGGAAATCACATTTAAAAAGTCATTTATTAATTCATACAGGGGAAAAACCTTTTGAATGTAATTATTGTAAAAAGAAATTTAATCAGAAATCATATTTAAAATCACATTTATTAATTCATACAGGAGAAAAACCTTTTGAATGTAATTATTGTGAAAAGAAATTTACTCAGAAATCACATTTAAAATCACATTTATTAATTCATACATGATTTTTCTCCTGTAAAAAACCTTTTGAATGTAATTATTGTGAAAAGAAATTTAATCAAAAATCAACTTTAAAATCACATTTATTAATTCATACAGGAGAAAAACCTTTTGAATGTTTTTATTGTGAAAAAAAATTTTGTCGGAAATCACATTTAAATAGACATTTATTAATTCATACAGGAGAAATACCTTTTGAATGTAATTATTGTAAAATGATATTTAATGATAAATCTTCTTTAAATACACATTTATTAATTCATACAGGAGAAAAACGTTTTCAATGTAATTATTGTCAAAAGAAATTTAATGTTAAATCAAATTTAAATACACATTTATTAATTCATACAGGAGAAAAACCTTTTGAATGTAATTATTGTGAAAAAAAATTTAGTCGGAAATCACATTTAAAAAGTCATTTATTAATTCATACAGGGGAAAAACCTTTTGAATGTAATTATTGTAAAAAGAAATTTAATCAGAAATCATATTTAAAATCACATTTATTAATTCATACAGGAGAAAAACCTTTTGAATGTAATTATTGTGAAAAGAAATTTACTCAAATATCACATTTAAAAACTCATTTATTAATTCATACAGGGGAAAAACCTTTTGAATGTAATTATTGTAAAAAGAAATTTAAATTGAAATCACATTTAAAATCACATTTATTAATACATAATGTTTGAAAAATAGGTTTAATAATGAAAACAAGATTTTCTTTGAATATATCTTATAATCTGTATAGCACAAATTATACTCAATAAAAATCTGATTTATTTAACTTAGTATTTATATTTACTATTTTATTTGGACCATTAATAATTACACTATTACTAATTATTTATCTATTTCTGTGACTACGGAACTCGAAAGTTCTTGGCCGCAGCAACCACACCCCTCCAAGTGTCCCTATTCTGAGCCACAACCCTCCAATCCCTCTCCTCTCCCATCTCTCTCACGTCCCTTCCTACATTATCCACCCACCGCTTCCTTGGTCTTCCAAGCGGACGTTTCCCACTCGGTCCCCTACCAATCTATTTTTCGCCATTCTATTTTCTTCTTTTCTAGCCACGTGTCTTGCCCACCGCAGTCTTCTCGATTTTATAATTCTAACTATGTCTGGAGATGCATGGAGATCATGCAATTCCTCGTTATGCAATCTTCACCATTCGCCGGTGACCTTATCTTTCTTTGGCCCATAAATGCTTCGCAGAATCCTATTCTCAAATACTTTAAATCTACTCTCGTCACTTAAAGTCATAGACCATGCCTCACACCCATATAATAAAACCTGTGAAATAATTGTTTTATATATTTTAATTTTTATCCTCTTTGATAATAATTTTGACGCGATAGGCCCCTTTATTTCATGATAAATATGACATATACAATAATAATACTTAATTAATTTACTGATTAAATTAAAAATTAATTTTAAGTAAGAACACAAAAACAAATGAATGTTTTATGTAATATACTGATTGAAACAAAATGGATGGAAACCTTACACATATAAACATCCAACCAAATACAGGGATCTAGATGTGAAGAACGCCCAAGGCGGACTGAGCAGCTTGTATATAATATTTTGTATTTACAAGCCCCTGCATGACGAAATTGATGACGTCATTTCATTTTCCTATATTGAATAAAGATAAATCTTTTAAACGTCGTGAAACAATTTCAAATAATTTAAATGTATCTATTAAACAAATATGGATATAACATAAATATTTGTCAATTTTATTTTATTTATAATATAAAATAAGATATAATGAAGCTCTGGCTGTGACGTCATGAATGGCTGGGAGACGTGTTTATGACGTCATAAATTTAAATTAAGAAAAACGGTAATTATACAGGAGACTGGCGAAAGGAGGTAGGTGGTTGAAACTTACTTTGAGGTGTTCCTTGAATGATTCTGAACAACTTTATATGCAACTTTTTTATGATCTCTTTTAGTTTAATTAATAAAAATTAATTAATTTTACCGTGTACATATATACATATACATATAGCAACTTGTATTCTTTCTCGACGTTGGAGACTGGCGAAAGGAGGTAGGTGGTTGAAACTTACTTTGAGGTGTTCCTTGAATGATTCTGAACAACTTTATATGCAACTTTTTTTATGATCTCTTTTAGTTTAATTAATAAAAATTAATTGAAAAAAAAAATTTAGAATTCAAGCTGCTGTTTATCCAACTTGCAAAAATATATTCTCATCTAAACAGAGATACCCACCACCTTGCCCCCACCGAAAAGTCGTTGTAGGAATTCAACGTCGGGGTAGAATTCAAGTTGCTGTTTATCCAACTTATAAAAAATATAATCTCATCTAAAAGGGAGATACCCACCACCTTGCCCCCACCGAAAGGTTGTTGTCGGGATAAGTTGCAAGTCGTTGATGAAATCCAACGTCGAGAAAGAATACAAGTTGCTATATGTATATGTATATATGTACACGGTCAAATTAATTAATTTTTATTAATTAAACTAAAAGAGATCATAAAAAAGTTGCATATAAAGTTGTTCAGAATCATTCAAGGAACACCTCAAAGTAAGTTTCAACCACCTACCTCCTTTCGCCAGTCTCCTGTATAATTACCAGAAAAACTAATGACGATGATTTTTCCCGGGGATGAGACCAATACAGATCTAATTTTCTTTATAAATACTATCTATGATGTGAATTTCAGTTTCGTTAGAGCGGTTTCTGAGATCCCATTTACAAATATATATACAATTTTAGCTAGCATAATAAGATTAGATAAGATTTAGTATTTAATTAGTAATTGCATAATATTGGTAAGATACATAGCTCGGTGCACATAGAGATTCACGTAAGGATTCTTCGGGATTATTTCTTCCAGGTATCTAATACTGCATCTTCCATGGGCATGCAACTCCTTCGTTTGCCTGTGAGGTTATCCTGGTAATATCTCACTAAGGGAAGAATGACTTCCTCTCTTGTCTCCATCCAGGAGATAACCTTTCCTCCCCTACCAAGTATCTATTGGCTACCTTTCCAATAATTCACCCTTATCTTGCTATGTGCCAATATAAAGAAACATGTCATGTAATTTATTGTTATTCATAAGTTTAATTCATGACAATAGGTTCTTTTCTTCACTCGAGAACCTTTCTTTATATTGTTTTCAGGGCTTCGTCCCAAAACGTCAGGATGTCACTATTTATATAAATATTTATTTATAGCATTAAAATGTTATTTCCCTATTGAAGGGCATATCTCTTACAATATATTTATATATAGATATGTATATTTTAATCAACATTTGATGTACCAATGGGTGGGTACGCTGAAGCTTTGAAGAATCCTTGGTATTAGCCCTAACACTGACACTAACACACGTCCGGCTCGTACAGACCGAGAACAACTGATTTTTCAGATCTTCAGAATGCATATAATTCAAAGAGTACCCATCCATTTAATTCAAATTACCAATAATGACTTTTGTTCACACACACTAATATCTCGAAAAAATCTCTCTAAAATAATTATTTTGAATACGGCGCCAAAA
Source organism: Labia minor (assembly GCA_963082975.1). NCBI lineage: Eukaryota > Metazoa > Arthropoda > Insecta > Dermaptera > Spongiphoridae > Labia > Labia minor. Next base: position 70,400,406 of record OY720348.1, read on the forward strand.
TGGACGCGCGCGCGCGTCATAACTAGAATTCAATCGTACAATAAATAAACTCATGAAAACGTCGGAAATAACTTTTTATATACAAAATAAATGTATTTATATTTTAATAATATTAATTTATTTATTAAAATTTATTCTTTTAAAATTCCATATTTTCCTCCATCACTCCAATTAGACTGTTTTTATTTCTATTGAAATTCAAAAGATTTCAAGTTTTCTTTCTCATTTTCCTTAGTCTCGAAAAGGATATAGTAGATCGAATTATATAATATTTATATTTTTATAAATAATAAATGATATTGAAATCCATGAAAACATTTTATATATTCAAATTGAAATTACAAAAAAAAATCCTATAATTTACTAAAATAGAAATAGAAGACAAAACAAAAAGAATTAATATTAACTATAATGCAAAACATACTGACTGGGGATCTCGACTTATTACTCCTAGAGGTCGAAATCTCGCTAAGACTATTAAAAAATACAACCTAATTACTATCTCAACTGGAAGACCTACGTATTTGCCCTCTGACAGTAATAAAATCCCAGACCTAATTGACTTTTTTGTGGCAAGAGGGGTTAACGGGGAGGGATGCTTAATTGAATCCTGCCTTGATCTTTCCTCTGACCACTCCCCAGTACAACTTACATTAAACACCTGTGCATCTCTCAAATCAAACTCTCACTACTTGACTAATCATAAAACTGACTGGAATAAATATGCAGAAATACTAAACCAAAGCCTGGACCTAAACTTACCTCTGACATATAGCCTTGACATTGACAAAGCAATCCACCATATAACCAATACTATACAAATGGCAGCACGTCTGTCAACACCAAAAATTACTCCTAAAGACTTAAACCAAGACACACCAAAACACATTAAAGACTTAATAACTAAAAAAAATAGGCTCAGACGACAATGGCAGACAAACAGATCCCCACACCTTAAAACGACAATTAATAATTTATCTAAACAAATTGGGAATCTACTCAGAACTGAAAGGAATCAAAGCATTCAAAAGTATCTGAGAGACCTCACCCCTACTCATTCAACAAAAAGAATTAATATTAAATTTGGATTTCTAGTCAAATTATTTTCAGAAAAAAATTTAAAATATTAATCGAAGAATTAAAATTTAAATATTAATTAAATAATAAAATAATAATTAAATGTTTATCATATAGACTAGCCTATCAGCATTCAAACCTTGAAAAGAAGTATAAAAATATGAAAATACCGTTTCCAGGTTATTTTTTGGGAATAGTCCTACAATTTATTGTTGGTTGTTGGACACCTTGCCAGTGATTCCCCTTAGGTTGGTCCGCCTTGAATTCATCCAACCCTTCTCCTTTTAATCCCCTCAGACCACCCATATCCCTCTCCCACAGACATTGTTCAATGAATTTTCGTTCAACCCAATCTCCTTATTTATCCCTCGGTTAATTATTCTATAATCCCTAGTCTAAAATAAAATATTTTATGTTTTTAAATTATTTTATCACTTTTTCTAAAACATTTATACAAAACAGTGATGTATTGGTAAAATGAGAAGTAAGGGAATGCGTTATGGGAGCAAAAAAAAAGTCCTATTTTCAGCAAACTATTTTTTTCAATAAAAGTTTTTATTTCTTCTTATTCTTACTAAACAAATTATTTACGAACACAAAAAAAGAAATTCTAACAGTAGATTTAATTGGGAGAAATTGTGTTTTTGGTGAAATGGTTATCTGTTCGTTTCTTTTGAATTTGAATATGTGGTTGTTCTGTTATGTTTACCGTATTATTAAGAGACTACCCCTTTCAAAACACCATCATGACAATCTGAATGAAGGAAATAAATAGTCTATCCCCCCCAATCTACTTTAAAAAAAAATATAAATTCAAGCTATTTTGAAATTATTCAAAGATAGCATCTTTTATCAGAAAAAATTGATAATTTTTTTGTTTCCAAAATGTCTCTAATTTCTTTTTTAATTTTAGGTAAAAAATAAATTAGAATCAATGGTATCTTTTTAGGAATATCAGCAGTGGCGGATTAAGTCGATTGGGGGCCCCGGGCGGTAAAATTGAAATGGGCCCTCTGTTATTTACAATTATAATTGAAAGACAAATTTTGTTTATATTATAATTTAGGATGTTTTCTACTTACATATATAGTACTTAGTATAGTATTGGTAAAATGAGAAGTAAGGGAACGCGTTGTGGGAGCAAAAAAAATCTCCTATTTTCAGCAAAATATTTTCTTCAATAAAAGTTTTTATTTTTTCTTATTCTTACTATACAAATTATTTACGAACACAAAAAAAGAATTTCTAACAGTAGATTTAAGTGGGAGTTGTCGGGACATGAAAAAGTACTGGAACGTGTTGCGGTTCTGAAAAAAGGTAAGGGAACTTCGTTCCCCCCAATACACCACTGATACAGAATGAAATAAAATAAAAAAAACAAAGATTTTGCTTATGTTCACAATCTCTCTCTCTCTCTCTCTCTCTCTATCCCCCCTCCTTTTCCTACTATAGAAGAAATCCCTCTCGGAAAAATGATACCGATTTCAGCCAAGATGGTTGTCCAAAATACCATTCTAATACTCAATAACTTGGAAGTTTTATCAAAACCAAATTTCTCGTTTTTTCTGTTTTAATTTTGGTATTCTTCGATAATTATTGACACCAGTTGATTCATTATTTTAATATAAAAAAAAATCAATTTAAAATGATTTTGAGATCTATTCAGAACGATTCTTTACCTCCAGAACACACTATTAGTTAATGGAAATGGGGAAGATTTCCATTACATAATTTTCATACGTCATCAATTTATTCCCTTAATATATTATTCAAATGTTCTAACAAGGTTATTTATTTGAGTTTCATTGCTGTTTGCAGTCGTTAATTATCATCCAAAAGCTAATTATCAGCATTAATAGTAAGACTTTATTGCACCTAGTTTGCTCTGTGTATGTAATAGACGAGCTGCGGTGAAACGCCATTGCATTGAGCCCTAAATACAGAATAATACAAAAACAAACGGTTGCCAATTCATCTTTGACAATAGAAATATTTCAATAGAATATTGCATTAATTAGAAAAAAAAATTATCTTTAAACATTCCAACTCTGGTTATATACATACAATAAAAAAATTATGTATTTATTTTTTATATCTTTATAAAAATTATCTTTTTTTTTTTTGGCTTTTTCGGAATATATCTCCATTTAGCCAGCTCTCTCAGATTTGTTTATTATTTTTATTTTTATTTATATAAAATCAATGGCGAGGTTTGAACCCACGAACTCGAGTCGCCGGACCGGTCACTATAACCAAGCGGCTTAGCTCCAGAAAAAACCAGAAAAAAAATATAAAAAGTCAAATTATTTGAAAATGTATGTTTAATGTATTCATGTGAAGCGTGATACTTGATTTAAAGAATTAACAGAGATTGCTTAACTAGGAATTACATAAATTCAAAATATATGGTGCACAATTTATGGGTAAAGAAAATCTTAGTAGTTTGTTTATGGGGATACAAATTAGAAAACGATCAGTGGGTATAAAAAAGTCGGTCTGAGAATATAAAAGAAGATATAAGAGAATTGGAAGAAATTTAAAATTGAATGAAGTTAGTTTAGTGTAGATTTATTTATATGTAGAAATCTATTGTTAGTTGTTGTGATCAAGAACTTTCGAGTTCAGAAGCGTTACAGATATAAATAAACAGCTATTTAACAATCAATTTCTTTTAATTTTATTCATTTAAAATTTCAGAAGTTATTTTTTATACAAATTTTTAACTAAAATATACAAAAAGTAAAATATATATAGAAGAGTGGGATTGGTGACAGATGCTAGCGTCAGGGAAAAAATTTAATAATTTAATAGAAATGTCCTAAGCGGAAGTAAAAGACTCTAAGATGTATAATGAAGACCCTTTCTCGGACTTCTAAAAAGTATAAAATATCATTATGTTTTCTTTTTTTTTATTATAAAAAAATAAATCAAATGAAACTAACTTTTCTAATATATCCTAGGCCAGTCATGGGCAAGGTACGGTCCGCGGGCCAAGTGCGACCCTTCTTCAAAAGTTGATAGAAAACTATGAATTTTGAAGAATGCCCATGTACCAAATTTCATGATTCTAGCTCAAACCGTTTTTGCGTAATCTTGGTTACATACATACACACATACACACGCACATACACACACAGACATATTTCTGAACCTTAGTGAAAATGATTCAGGAACCTTCAAAACGTATAAAAACATTAAAATCTCAACATCGAAAATTTTCGTGATCGCAATACTAGCGGCGAGATAGTAAAAATGATCTTATTTAAGACATACCTGGTACACACACACAAATTCATCTAAAAATTAAAATAAAAATCCTTCTTTATTATTTACAATATATATATATGTAACAGCGCTTCTGATGGCGAAATATTGAACTAAGAAAATATATTAATTATGACTTATCTAAGATGCAGGACTTTGATTACCTTCGTTATTAAAATAAATTAATTAGAAATATCTATGAAATAGATTTGCATCGAATAAGGACTTTAAAATCGATTTCTCTGCATTTTAGGTGGGTCTATTATATTATACATGTTATGTACATTTTTGTATATTATAAAATTAAATTAATAAAATTCTCTGCATTTTAGAGTAAATCGGATTCCTAATTTATCAAAAACTCTAACCTTAAATAATTATAATAAACATCATTATATATATATATATAAATTTGTATTTTAATCTCTTCAGTTAATTAAATCTTTATTTTTTTTTCTTCTCCAAATCCCATTTTTCTTTTTGTGTTTTGTGAGTTGAATTTATTTTCATTTTCTTTTAAGAAAACGTTTATATCTTTAAGAAGGTTCTTAAATATCGAGATTAGATACGGGTGAGTTCTTTTATTAAAATTTGTATTTAGTCTTTGATATTTTTCCATTGCTTTCTATTTTTAAACTAGAAAAAGTGAGCATTACTATTCCATCCTCTCCCCCATTCAAACATACTCTAAATATTATTAAAAAACAACAAGAAAATTAAATTTATATGAAATTGTTTATTACTATTTTTATTATAGTTATTTAACATTTAAAAATCCTCAACACTTTGTAGTGTCTTTCTTTCTTTCACTTTCACCTATCCGAAAATTTTGTTTTTACTTTTCAATCGGAAACATTTCTACGTTTTTTTTTATAGTAAAGTAATTATAATCATGATCCATATCCGTTATGCATTTGTACTAGTAGTAATAGTATTGCGATCACGAAAATTTTTGATGTTGAGATTTTGATGTTTTTATACGTTTTGAATGTTCCTGAATCATTTTCACTAAGGTTGAGAAAAATGTCTGTGTGTGTGTGTGTGTGTGTGTATGTAGAAAAGATTACGCAAAAACGGTTTGAGCTAGAATCATGAAATTTGGTACATGGGCATTCTTCAAAATTCGTAGTTTTCTAACAACTTTTATGAAATGTAGCTACATTACCTACAACGTTTTGATTTTTTTTCCTCTAAATTGACCGTAAAAATAAAGATATATGTTTGATAGTTTTTCCCATGATTAAAAATTGTATAAAACTGCTATATATAGAATTTCAGCTTGATTTATTTGCTGAAAGTACCAGAATTAATTTTTTAACACTGCAAATCTCACGAGCCAACACGCGACGTGGTGCCATCAACAAAGAGCCAGAAATGCGCTGGTTTAATAAATATTATTTATTAATTTTAATTTATAATTTAATTAATTAAATTTAATTTAAATATAATATGGTATATGTTCATTAATCCAATTCAAATTTGCCAGATTGTTTCGTGGAGACACTCCAGATAGTATTGCGATCACGAAAATTTTCGATGTTGAGATTTTTATGTTTTTATACGTTTTGAAGGTTCCTGAATCATTTTCACTAAGGTTGAGAAAAATGTCTGTGTGTGTGTATGTATGTAACCAAGATTACGCAAAAACGGTTTGAGCTAGAATGATGAAATTTGGTACATGGGCATTATTCAAAATTCATAGTTTTCTATCAACCTGAGAAATGTAGCTCATTCGGAAGAGGGTCATCACCTACAACGTTTTGAATTTTTTTCCTCTAAAGTGATGGTAAAAATAAAGATATATGGTTGATAATTTTTCACATGATTAAAAATTGTATAAAACTGCTATATATAGAATTTCAGCTTCATTGAATCGCTGAAAGTACCAGAATTAATGTTATAACACTGCAAATCTCACGCGCCAACACGTGACGTGGTGCCATCAACTAAGAGCCAATAAATATTATTTATTAATTTTAATTTATAATTTATAATGAATTAAATTTTATTTAAATATATTATATTATGTTATTTAATCCAATTCAAATTGCGAGATAGTCGAGTGGAGACAATCCAGCTAATTTTATTTTATCAGGCCCTTTCCTTCAAAAAATTCCCCATGTCTGTCCTCGGTGATAGATAAAGACGTTGAAATGTATTCCAAAGACCCTATCTTGGTCATCTGAAGAATAAAATATAAGATAATATGTGTATGTTATATTTTATTTAATTATTATTAAAAAATGAAATTAAACCCAATATTCTCGGAGATGTATCTCGAAGATCCTATCATAAACGCCTGAAAACTTTATGAAAATATTATTGATTGTTTTCTTATTATTTTATAAGAAATAAAATAAATGAAATTAAACTTGATTGAAAAAAAAGTGTAATTGACAAACCTTGTATTTTGAAATTGTGAAACTATTTATTGAACTCAGAATAAAAACGTAATACAATTTTCACCAAATGCACCTGAGACCATTACCAAGGGGCAGTAATGTCCACACTGAGAATCAGTGAACTAGAACATTGCGCAATAGTTAAGTAGATATCAATCTAATAGTTGATAATAGACATGACACAACTGCCTCTTTATTAGGTATATATTTATTTGTATTTTGTATAATATCAACGATTTAACATTATATTATCAAGAAATTGAAAAAATATTAGGTTTTTCAAGAACAATATTATTGAATATTTTAGTCCCGGTTCATCCTTATGGGACACTGGGACGGTAAAAAACAGTATGTGTGAGATCTGTAAGGAATTAAGGAAAAATATGAATATCATTTATTTATCAAAATAAAATTAGCTGGGGTGTATAAATAACATAATATATTATATTTAAATCAAATTTAATTCATTATAAATTATAAATTAAAATTAATAAATAATATTTATTAAACCAGCACATGTTTGGTTCTTTGTTGATGGCACCACGTCAAGTGTTGGCAGTGTTAAAAAATTAATTCTGGTACTTTCAGCGATTCAATCAAGCTGAAATTCTATATATAGCAGTTTTATACAATTTTTAATCATGAGAAAAACTATCAAACATATATCTTTATTTTTACGGGTACTTTAGAGGAAAAAAAAAATAAAAACGTTGTAGGTAATGATCCTCTTCCGGTTGAGCTACATTTCTCAAAAGTTGATAGAAAACTACGAATTTTGAATAATGCCCATGTACCAAATTTCATTATTCTAGCTCAAAGCGTTTTTGTGTAATCTAATCTACATACACACATACACACAGACACAGATATTTTTCTCAACCTTAGTGAAAATGATTCAGGAACTTTCAAAACGTATAAAAACATCAAAATCAAGACATCGAAAATTTTCGTGATCGCAATACTATCTCTGACGAGATAGTAAAAAGGAAGGCAAGAGTTTGTTACCAACTTATAACACCTCATTCTAGGAACTCAATCAATAGATAGGAGTTCAGGATAATAAGAAAAATTATTCTTGATCTTATAATAGGAATTGACTTCCTGAAGGATTACCTGGTCAAACAGATTCCCTTACCTAAAAACTTAGATAAATCCGACCAACCTTGCATAGAAATGAGGGCGTTCCACAAAGAGTGTGTCATTGAATGGTATTTCTAAATTTTCAATTTTGAAAAAAAAATCGATTTCTATTCGACCCTTAACATAGGTTATCATTAAATAAGACTTAAAATGTTTATTTAATTAAAACCTAAAAACAAGAAATAAAATAGAAGGAAAACCGGAAATAATCGATGTGTCTAATTTAATCTTATAGTACCTGGTTCACCGAGCCGCGGCTCGGTATTTTAAAAATATTATTCCTTATGAACTATGAATATTGAAGATTAAGATTTTATGTATTTAAAATAAATCAACGACAAAATATAGGAAATAATTTCAAATCATTTAAAAGAACATAAATAAAAAAAAAATAGTAAAATATGTAAAATTAATGTAGAGTATATATATAGGAAATAAGGCGAAAGGCAGTTGAATCTCATCCATTGGAGGTAAGCAAGAGATTGCTATGCTATCCCCTTCAAGGTCACGGATAAGCAAAGCATTGGAGGTGTCCGCCAATCGACATGGCGGCGAAATTTATAATTATATAATTAATACAGCAGTAAAAAGTTATAAATCTATAATTTATAAAATTAAATGTTTATTTGAATCTTTTCTAAAATTTATTAAATTTCATTTAAATTAATAGGAATAAATAAATTTACAATTAATTCTTGATTGAGGGATGATTTCGGTGGTGAGGCCCGTCAACGTCTTCCACTGGAAAGGGAATGGGAACTAAATTCACTCGAAGCACATCGGCAGGCAGGCCAGGAGAGAGGTTGGGTGGGAGGTGAGGGGAGGTGGCGGAGGGGTCAACATGGCGGCAAATCTTTGCAATCTGTCAAAATTCAATAATTAATATTTAATTAACGAAGCATCGTAAAATTATATAATAGTAGTGAAAAGGAATCTACGGTTCATAATGAATCGATTCGTGTAGGTTTTAACTGTTGTTATGAGGCAAGATTTTTGTTGAACTGTAAAAATAAACCGATATTAAAATTAATTAAAAATTTCTAATTAATGATACGAAAAATCAATTTTATTTAGAATCTGGCTAAAATTATGTTCAATTGTGTTGTCTCGGTCCCATTTTACAAAATTTAGTCAAAAATTTTAATAAAATGTAAAACATGGAATTGATTGGTTTTTCTAATTCTCCAAAGAGTACAATAAATAGGAGTTCCAAATTTTCTACTAATGTGAAGCGTTGGAGAGGTGGGTCCTCTCAGAGGCACTCCTAACAAATGTCTCACTGGTAATTTATCGGGTTTTGCTAGTTGAAGAATTGACGTAATCTGGATATATTTGAATTAAACCCCCTTCTAGAAGAGTCTCCTATAAGAGACAAGATTTAATTTTTTTTTCTTTTTAATGAATCTATGCTAGGTATTCTCCTTCATCCAAATAAACTTGATTTTTTGAAGGATCAAGGGAGGGGAGGGGGGAAGAGTAAGAGTAAGGGAATGGATGGAAAGTAAACGGATAAAGGACATGATTCCCCCAGGTAAAAGAGGGATTTAGAAGAAATCATGAGCTCACGTGAGGGCAGGGGCGCTACTCCCTGAAGTAGTAATCTTTTCTATTGGGATCATAGAGAAGTGACTACCCGTTACCCGTCAAAATCTTTCAAATAAGTCTTACTATATATTTTTTCTATTATTATTGATATTTTTAGAAATAATAATTATTTTTTACATAAAAATTATTGTCAATTCTATATTTTTCAATCCTTTTGTCCATTAATCTACTTATTTAATATCTTTTCTTTAGCTTTACCTTTTGATCTCTCCATTACCTATTACTAATTTATATATTTTATTTTTTATGATTCTAGGATAGGTAGTATAAACCAACAAATATTTTTTATATTTTTATTAATTACATATACAATACATAATTTATAAAAATAAAATAAATTTTATTATATTAATTTACTATTTTCATATATATTTGATCTTATTTTACTTGTAATATTAATATTTAGTACCTGGATACCGAAAATAATATTCCTTATGGAGATGCATAGAGGTCATGCAATTTCTCGTTATGCAGTCTCCGATGATATTAGTATATTGTCGTATGTTCATATATAGACAGGTTTTCTGAACCGAGGGAGTTTTAAAAAAGGGTTTTTTATGAAAAATTAATCTCTAAGTTTTGAAAATAACGTCACGTGCTAGCGCGTGATTTGCAGTCGTGATAAAAAATTAATTCCGGTATTTTCAGCGATTCAATCAAACTGAAATTCTAGTATATAGAAATATAGCAGTATTATACAATTTTTAATCATGAGAAAAACTATCAAACATATATCTTTATTTTTACGGGTACTTTAGAGGAAAAAAAAAATAAAAACGTTGTAGGTAATGATCCTCTTCCGGTTGAGCTACATTTCTCAAAAGTTGATAGAAAACTACGAATTTTGAATAATGCCCATGTACCAACTTTCATGATTCTAGCTCAAACCGTTTTTGGGTGATCTTGATTACATACACATACACACATACATTTTTCTCAACCTTAGTGAAAATGATTCAGGAACCTTCAAAACGTATAAAAACATCAAAATCAAGACATCGAAAATTTTCGTGATCGCAATATTATCTCTGGCGTGAAATTTGGAATTATTATATACATATAAGTTATATTACATGCTTAAAATCAAATAAATTAAATTTAAATTTAAATAATTAATATGATATTAGATTATAAAATTGGAAAATAAATAAATTTAAATTGAATTAAAAATCAAATTAATAACAAATAGTTAAAATATATTTCGCAAAATATTATTTTATTTCTATTTATTGAAATTCTTTAAAATTGGAAAATATTTTGGAAAATAATTCTAACATTTGAGAGATTCTTTTCATTTAAAAAAAATTTTAAATAAATATATATATATATATTTATGGAAATTTAAATTTTCAAATGATTGTTAAATGTACCAATAATATTTATTCATGTTTTAATAAAATTGAAGTAATAAGTATATATATATATATATATATATATAAATAAAAATTAATAAATAATATTTATTAAACCAGCGCGTATTTGGCTCTTTGTAGATGGCACCACGTCACGTGGTGGCACGTGATTTGCAGTCGTGTTAAAAAATTAATTCCGGTACTTTCAGCGTTTCAATCAAACTGAAATTCTATATATAGCAGTTTTATACAATTTTTAATCATGTAAAAAAATTATCAAACATAAATCTTTATTTTTACGGTCAATTTAGAGGAAAAAAAAATCAAAACGTCGTAGGTAATAACCCTCTTCCGAATGAGGAACATTTCTCAAAAGTTGATAGAAAACTACGAATTTTGAATAATGCCCATGTACCAAATTTCATGATTCTAGCTCAAACCGTTTTTGCGTAATCTTGGTTACATACATACACACATACACACACACGCACACACACAGACATTTTTCTCAACCTTAGTGAAAATGATTCAGGAATTTTCAAAACGTATAAAAACATCAAAATCTCAACATCGAAAATTTTCGTGGCGAGATAGTAAAAATGAGAGATGAGATTTTCATTTTTATTATTAATTATTATAGATCTAAAAAATAGAAGCGAAATACAAAGGTTCATGAAAGATTTTAAATGTTCATTTCAATCCAATCGTATATATCCACACTTGAAATAAGATAGAAAAAAAGATTTAAAATTATAGTTCTATAGTATATTAATTAATATAAAATAGGCATAATTGAGAAATAAAAATGTTGAGTTAGAAAGTGAGAGAAGTGAAAGATAAAAATTAAAGATGATATTCTTATTATTATATTCTAGTATGTATTTAAATTTAATTTAATTTAAAAAAAAAACAATAAAAAAAAAAATTTTAGTATTAAATGAATTGATGTGGAAAAATATTAATTTAATATATAAGTGATATGATAATAAGAAAATATAAATAGGATACTGAGACAATAGAAAATTAATAAGAATAATAATAGAATTAAATTTATAATACTATATATATAATTAAATGAAATTGAAAGATTAAAATAAGATAAAGAATAATATTTAATAAATAGAAATAAAATTTGGTGGAAATTGGACGAAAAATAAAGATATTATAGTGATAAATATGAAAAGCGGGGTGGGGGGAAGTGCGTGGTGCCTGCGCGCGTGCAGCCGAAAGGCCAATTGCCTAACTCCAAGGAGCAAAGTAAAGTTTTTATTATTTTTATTATTATTAATTATCTAATCTTTTGATTCAATGGAGAGTACAAAATTTGGATGTTGTTATCCATAAAATAAGCAGGAGTGTCTCCACTCGACTCGAATCTCGCAATTTGAATTGGATTAAATAACATAATATAATATATTTAAATTAAATTTAATAAATTATAAATTTTAAATTAAAATTAATAAATAATATTTATTAAACCAGCGCATGTTTAGCTCTTTGTTGATGGCACGACGTCACGTGTTGGCGCGTGAGATTTGCAGTGTTATAATATTAATTCTGGTACTTTCAGCGATTCAATCAAGCTCAAATTCTATATATAGGATTTTTCTACAATTTTTAATCATGAGAAAAATTATCAAACATATATCTTTATTTTTACGGTCACTTTAGAGGAAAAAACATCAAAACGTTGTAGGTAATGACCCACTCCCGGTTGAGCTACATTTCTCAAAATTTGATAAGAAAACTACGAATTTTGAATAATGCCCGTTTCATTATTCTAGCTCAAACCGTGTTTGCATAATCTTGTATACACACACACACACAGACATACATTTTTCTCAACCTTAGTGAAAATGACTCAGGGACTTTCAAAACGTATAAAAAAATCAAAATCACGAATTCGAAAATTTTCATGAACACAATATTATCTCTGGCGAGATAGTAAAAAGTGGGTAAAAGGTCTTACCTTGGTTGGGACGTACAAGCCGAGATGTCATTTCGAAAATATCGTTACTTTTTGCAGTTTTCTGTGTGTTCACTACACTTTACAAAAATAAAATAAAACTAATAATAGAGAAAATCGTATTACTCACTTCTCTATTAGTTCGCAATTGACTTACTGACAAAATATATTTCTATTCCATTTCATTAATAATCAGCGTCGATAATCCCATCTTATAATAATTATATTTTTTTTTTATTAATCGCATTATCTTTTTTTTTAAAAAAAAAAAAAATATATATAAATGAAATAGAATATATATAAAATAAGCTGGAGTGTCTCCACTCGACTATCTCGCAATTTGAATTGGATTAAATAACATAATATATTATATTTAAATTATATTTATATAATTATAAATTATAAATTAAAATTAATAATTAATACAACCAGCACATGTTTGGCTCTTTGTTGATGGAACCACGTCACGTGTTGGTGCGTGAGATTTGCATTGTTAAAAAATTAATTCTGGTACTTTCAGAGATTTAATTAAGCTGAATTTCTAGATATTTCAGTTTTATACAATTTTTAATCATGTGAAAAATTATCAAACATATATCTTTATTTTTACGGTCACTTTAGAGGAAAAAAAATCCAAACGTTGTAGATAATGACCCTCTTCCGGTTGAGCTACAATTCTCAAAAGTTGATAGAAAACTATGAATTTTGAATAATAATCATGTACCAAATTTTATGATTCTAGCTCAAACCGTTTTTGTGTGATCTTGTTTACATACATCTGGCGAGATAGTAAAAACAGTCAATATTACAAGTTACTAGCTACGCTCTTTCTAATTCGACAATGGGCTCCGCCCCCTCTGCACCTCTTTACTCGTTAATATACGAGTATAATAAAAAAAATTTCTTTGTATATCTTTTAACTAATCTGTAAAAAAGTGATCTATTTTTAAATATTTATCACCAAAAAGTAAAATGTTTATTAAATAATATTTTATACTTATTGTGTGTCTGGAATGTATTTTTAATAAAAATTTATCTTTCCTATAAATCGTCTATTTTACTTGTCATAATTATTTTTATAGAGAGCAAACGATATATTGAAAGCAAATATATTTCCATGTTTATATATACATAGTATATATAGTAAATAATTTCATTTATCGATATAATCTTATACTATTATAGAAGCAAAAGGGAGGGACAGGGTTTATTAATACTAATATAACTATTACTAATTATAAGTCGACTAGCAAGGAACCTTTTGCTAATGTTTGTATTTTTTTTTATTTAGTTTTTATTCCTTTACTTTTTTATAGTAATTGAAAGAGGAAATATTTTCACCAAAAGGTGTTAGGTTTTGTCTACCCTATTCAAAGCTTGTATAAACTGCCAATGAGTCCACATGAACCCCGTTACTTAACACCTTAACCCTTTCAATACGATTTATTTTTCTAATAATTAATGTAATATTTATAGCAAAAAATATTTATTTCTAATTTAGTTTGGCGGGAAAAACATCATATTATTAAATGATCATATTATTTTTTGATTATTGTACAATAATAATTGGGACATATTGTCCCAATATTATTGGTATGTGGGTCGTATGTCCCAACAGTATTTTATGATAGTAAAATTGTGGAGCACATAAAATAAGAAAAAAAAAGAAAAGAAAAACATCATTGAAATTCAACATTTCTTTTTACTGCATATATATATATATAAAGTAATGAAGAATGATATTTAGCAAAACAATCATTGCAGAGCACTACTGTGTACATTTGGCAAGTGATTTTTGTTCCCTTTTTACTATCTCGCTAGAAATAGTATTTGCGATCACGAAAATTTTCGATGTCGAGATTTTGATGTTTTTATACGTATTGAAGGCTCCTGAGTCATTTTCACTAAGGTTGAGAAAAATGTCTGTGTGTATGTGTGTGTATCTAGACAAGATTACTCAAAAACGGTTTGAGCTAGAAAAATGAAATTTGGTATACGAGCATTATTCAAAATTTGTAGTTTTCTCTCAACTTTTGAGAAATGCAGCTCAACCGGAAGAGGGTTATTACCTACCACGTTTTGATTTTTTTTCCTCTAAAGTGACCGTAAAAATAAAGAAATATGTTTGATAGTTTTTCACATGTTTAAAAATTCTATAAAACTGCTATATATAGAATTTCAGCTTGATTGAATCGCTGAAAGTACCGGAATTAATTTTTTAACAAATTGCGAGATAGTCGAGTAGAGACACTCCAGCTTATTTTTGAATATATTCGTTATTCAATACTGATGGGAAATAAGTAAAATAAAATAAAATAAAAAATAGCTTATTTTGTTGAATATATCGGTTAGTCAATACTGATGGGAAATAATATCCCAATAATTAACACTATTGGGACATATAAGTCCCATTATTATTTTTGGAACTAAAAAACTGACAAAAACTATTGCTGCACACTAAATAAGTAGTATAAAATTATAAATAGCTTCCTTCGCAAATCCGAGCACAGAACAAATAAAAACAGATATTAATAGGTATACTGTTTGCTAGTAACATCTAGAATGACAAAATATTATAAAAAATAAAAAAAGCAGACAGTTTTGGGCTTATTTACTAGCCTATGACAGTGCACAACTGAAATCCCAGATCCCAATGCATTTGTAAGCATTTAAATTATTTTAGTTTTTATTAGAAATTCTCTGGGACAATATGTCCCTACAGTATTGAAAGGGTTAATGGGAACATTACATATTGAATATGATGAACAATATATTAGAAAAAGAGGATTTCCCAATAAAATGGTCTCAGTCAAAATTAATCAGGTTCTACAAGAAGGGAGATAGGAATAATACATATCACTATAGAGGTATTGCTCTGCTGAATTCGGTTTCAAAGATTTTTACCAAGATGCTGGAAAAGAGAATAACTTGCTGGGCAGTAGAAATAATAAATATAATACCAGAAGAACAAGCAGGATTTAGAAGAACAAGAGGATGCATCGACCAGATATTTAGTTTGAGCTCAATTATCTCTATAACTCTGAGGTTACCTGGTAAAGCTGTATTGGCTATTTTCGTGGATTTTAAAAGGGCATTTGACTCTCTCGTTCATGATAAACTGTGGATGAAACTGTTTGATATAGGATTGAGTAATAAATTAATCCGGATAATTAAAAGAATGTATGATGCGGCAACAATGAGAGTTAGAGTAGGCAATGACCATAGTGAAAAGATAGGGATAACAACAGGTGAACTACAGGGAGATACATTGAACCCTATATTATTCTCTCTCTTTGTGGCAGACATGGTGAAATACTTTGAATCCTGCGGGGCTAGGGGTCTAAACATTTGGAATAATAGGAAAGTGTTTGCCCTTCTTTTCACGGACGCCACCCATGCTTCCATCAAGAAGAAGCTAAAAATTTTGAAGAGTTATATTGATCTAAATGGTTAATCCAATGAAGACAAAGCTGGTGTGTTTTTCTAAAAGTAAAAAGAAGAAATATGATACGATATACTGGGGTTCCGAGGTGGTGGAACAATTCCAATCATATAATTATTTAGGAGTGAAGTTTTCGTCATCGGGCAAGTTTAGAAGGCTTTGATCGCAAGGGAGAGAGTGGCTCTTGGGAGATTATTCGAGATATTGACTAAGAGTAATACTTCCAGTTGGGATACTGCGGAAAGGCTTTTCATGTCAACAGTCTCGATGACGCTGCTTTATGGTTCTAAGGTTTGGGCGGTGAGAAATTTAGATATGATTTAGAGGGTTAATGTATTATATGTTAAAAGGTACTTTGGATGGCCCAGGAGTACGCCGTATTATTTTGTGGGATTAGAAGCAAATCAGACTCTACTCAGCTATTACATACTTAGAAGGATGTTGGGTTGGTGGAAGAAGATTTTAGAGATGCCCGACGAAAGGATCGCGAAGTAATTTTTTAATAGGCTAAGAAAAATGGATTTGGAAAACATGGGCCAATTTGAAATAAATTGGGCTTCATAGCTGAGAACCATGTTAAGAGAGATTGGTTGGAAGGCTGTATGGTCAGAGAACTCGGTAAACCAACTGAAGAAATTATTTCCAATGATAATGGAGGATTGAAAAAAAATAAAGCTTCAACTGGACTACAACCGTGTAATGGAATCCAAATATAATCCACTTTACAAGGATTTAATAGTAAAAAACAGGGAGGACTATATTAGATATATATTTTGTTTGGACAGTTACCCAGCTGAGAGTAGCAAGTGCGAAATTTATAAATATTTATACAAGAAGTATTAAATATAAAATAGATACAACGTGTTGATCAGTAGCCTATGCAATTTAATGGAAGAAGAGACTATGATTCACCGCGGTAAATGAATATTTATTTATAAAAAGTATATTAAAGATTAGGTCATTAATCATGAACGAATGAAACTGTGTTTCAAAGTTTAAATTAATAACATTTATTTTGTTTTGCTTTGTGTTATATTTTTCTTTTTTTTTTTGGATTTTGATTTGTTTTGTGTACAGTTAAAAATTTATTATTGAATTCAACTCCTTTGTAAAGCGAAAGGGCTATCAAATAATTTAATAAATAAACATGGACCCCGTTAGGAATTCCTATATTATTTGAAATCAATTTACGATAAAGAGATCGCCACATTTCAGGTTATTCGGATTCCATAAAAGTGGTTTCGCGTTGACGTATGTGATTTTATGAATAAAATTCCGGTAAAATGGTAAAATCGATCATCCTTTGAATAGATCTTACCAGTTCAATAGACCACAAGTAAATAGACTATAGAGTGACTATAAGTTATGCTGGAATTGTGCTCGCAACCAAAAAAAACCATGATAACAAGAAAATAAATAAAAACATCTGGGAATGCTAGGAAACTTACTATCAACGAACTTTTCCCGGGAATTTTCCCAATGTTCCCGGGCATTTTTTTAATGTTTACAATAATGTCTAAACATTCTTTCTTTACAATTTTAAATTATAATATTACTAATTACAGTAGTTATAATATATGGGAAATTTTCAACTTGGACCGCCGATTTGACCATGTTCCCAACCGAATTTTAAAAAACCAAGACCACTTTACATTTACACTTTTTTAAGCTCTACTCGAATCCAAAATCAAAATTTAAAAAATCGAAAATTTTTGGTGACAGACACACAGACATATAGATTTTATAAACGTACTAAAAGTTCGTTGAATATTGAAATTTTCAATTAACATGTTACGTGACTGGGATTCCCCACTTCGTCACTAGTGATTTTCATAATTTTGAATAATTAATTAGCGGAAGGGGTAAATTAGCCTAAATAACATATGGGGGGACTACCACCTATATTCAACTGTTTTTTTCTTGAATAAGACATTATTGATTGTAAATATATAGTTTATTAAAATTGGTAATAAATAATAAATATATTTTCTATTCTATTTGAAACATGTCTAAAAATTACAGGAATTTCAATAAATCAAATTGGTCATTTCGATTAGAAATTCGAATTACGATTGTTCAGGTGTGTTAGAATTCAACGGTTGGTTTATTTGTCGGTGAATTTGTAGAACCAGCTGGGCAGGAAAACACTTAAACTAAAAGCATAACGTCTCCGGAGGAGAAAGTTTATTTATTGGAAGAGGTGCCTTGAAAGAGCCAGACGACTATTTTTTGTTGATAACGATAATCCATCCACCTACATTTGCATTGATTTTTATGTATCTATACATTAACGTAAAAATATTATATGAAACAACATAAGAAATAAAATAATAAGCTGGAGTGTCTCCACTCGACTCGAATCTCGCAATTTTAATTGGATTAAATAACATATATTATATTTAAATTAAATTTAATTAATTATAAATTATAAATTAAAATTAATAAATAATATTTATTAAAATGGCGCATGTTTGGCTCTTTTTTGATGGCACCACGTCACGTGTTGGCGCGTGAGATTTGTAGTGTTAAAAAATTAATTCTGGTACTTTCAGCGATTCAATCAAGCTGAAATTCTATATATAGCAGTTTTATACAATTTTTAATCATGAGAAAAACTATCAAACATATATCTTTATTTTTACGGGTACTTTAGAGGAAAAAACATAAAAACGTTGTAGGTAATGATCCTCTTCCGGTTGAGCTACAATTCTCAAAAGTTGATAGACAACTACGAATTTTGAATAATGCCCATGTACCAACTTTCATGATTCTAGCTCAAACCGTTTTTGGGTGATCTTGTTTACATACACACACACAGACAGACATTTTACTCAACCTTAGTGAAAATGACTCAGGGACTTTCAAATCGTATAATAACATCAAAATCTCAACATCGAAAATTTTCGTGATTCCAATACTATCTCTGGCGAGATAGTAAAAAGGAAAAAATTAATTTCTAAAAATGTATATAGAGTCGATAAAGAAGCTTTCGATTATATCGATTATTTCTTCTATGGTATACTTTTTAGATATAATAGAGATAATAGAGATAATCATTATATTAAAAGTTTATTTTATATTTCATTTTAAAGTATTTTTTATTTAAACACTAGTAATTCTTCAATTTTGTTGATTTTTTATTTCTTAATATTTAATTAATTTAATTTTGTGATTAGACACCATTCATTATTAATAAGACAAAGGACATATAACGAATTCACAGCCAGGCAATGAACCGACCGACGATTTGAAATAAATTAATCTCCAAACAATATTATATATATATATTGTAATATATAAGCATAAAAATAGCATTTTTATATATATTATGGAAATATAGAAAGTTATTTGTTTTTGTACATGGCAGAGTATATAAAAGATAACTTTCTAGAATTATTGTTTTTAAAAAAAAAAAAACAGAGAAATACCCAGATGATATACCTCTTCGTTACCCCAAGAAGGAGAGAGGGGTGGACAATTTTGCCAAGTGGCATAGGAGGGGATGATTGGCTTCGACATATTTTAGTCAGTCTTGATCAAGAATTGGAGAAGGAGACACGAACAAGGACATCCATACACAACCCCTTTTTGAGAAATGTTGCTGCCCACTCGATGTTCCAGATAAATCCGCCGGACGACACTTAAGACTCAAGTCTCCAATGAATTCTCAATTCCTTAACTACACAATATACCAACTGTGGTCGACCATTGGTAATTAATAATAATTTGCAATTGCTAAATATAAATTAAATTCCATTTAATTTATATTTATATTTCTAAAGGTAGCAGTCAATTTCATATAATTACTTGTTATCTATTTTTGTAATATTAATTCTTCTATAGTTTATTAAATAAATAATTTTAGTTAATTTATATATGCATTTTTAAATTGAACCTATTCAATTTTATTATTTCCCTTATCAACCTTCGCGGTTTCAATAACCCTTTATTATTCTAAATTTATCCAGAGTGCTACCAAATTAATTTAATCTGATTTTCAACGAATTTTTTCTAATAAAATACCTTACCCATTCCCTCTTATATACGACAATATATATATATATATAAATATATAACGTAAAAAAAAAATATTTTTAAAAATTGAAATAAAATGTTTAAATTATATTATCTTGGTTTTTATTTTTAGTTTAATTACTCAATTATTAATTACTACTATATTTTAAGTGAAAAAGTTAATATAAAATTATGACTTTTTAAACCACCACTTTTGGGTTCCAGATATACACCAAAAGTGGATGAATTCATGCTACTGATGCATTGAGTAAATATACCAACTCCTCAAAGGGGGAAGGGGGAAGAGTAAGAGTAAGAGTAAGGGAATGGATTTCAAAGGAGTCAACGGGTAAAGGACATGATTCCCCTGAGGGCAGGGACGCTACTCCCTGAAGTAGAAATCTTTTCTATTGGGATCATAGAGAAGAGACTACCCGTTACCCGTCAAAATCTTTCTAATAAGTATTATTATTATTTTTTCTATTTTTTCTATTATTATTCATATTTTTAAGAAATAATAATTATTTTCCTATGCAAGAAAGGAATCTTTTCTAAATTTTATTAAACTTCACTTTAATTGATAAAAATAAATAAATTTACAATTAATTCTTGATTAGGGTATGATTGAGGGATGATTTCGATAGTGACGCGGGTAAACATCTTCCAGTTGAATGGGAATGGGAACTGAATCACAGAATGCGCTCGAAGCAGACCGACAGGCTGGCAAGGGGAGAGGTTGGATGGGAGGTGAGGGGAGGGGAGGGGAGGGGAGGTGGCGGAGGGGTCAACATGGCGGCAAATCTTTGCAATCTGTCAAAATTCAATAATTAATATTTAATTAACGAAGCATCGTAAAATTATATAATAGTAGTGAAAAATAATCTACGTTTCATAATGAATCGATTCGTATTGGTTTTACCTGTTGTTATGAGGCAAGATTTTTGTTGAACTGTAAAAATAAACCGATATTAAAATTAATTAAAAATTTCTAATTAATGATACGAAAAATCAATTTTATTTAGAATCTGGCTAAAATTATGTTCAATTGAATTGTTTCGGTGTTATTTTACAAAATTTAGTCAAAAATTTTAATAAAATGTAAAACATGGATTTGCTTGGTTTTTCTAATTCTCCAAAGAGTACAGTAAATAGGAGTTCTAAATTTTCTACTAATGGGAAGCGTTGGAGAGGTGGGTCCTCTCAGAGGCACTCATAACAAATGTCTTACTGGTAATTTACAGGGTTTTGCTAGTCGAAAAATTGAGGTAATCTGGATATATTTGAATTAACCCCCCGAATAGAGTCTCCTATAAAAGGCAATAATTTCATTTTTTTTTCTTTTTAATGAATCTATGCTAGATATTCTCCTTCATCCAGATAAATTTGATTTTTTGAATTATCAGGGGAGGGAGGGAAGAGTAAGAATAAGGGAATGGATGGAAAGTAAACGGATAAAGGACATGATTCCCCTCCTATGTAAGAAAGGAATCATGAGCTCACGTGAGGGCAGGGACGCTACTCCCTGAAGTAGAAATCTTTTCTATTGGGATCATAGAAAATAGACTACCCGTTACCCGTCAAAATCATTCTAATAAGTATGATTATTATTTTTTCTATTGATATTTTTAAAAAATAGTAATTATTTTCTACTTAAAAATGATGTTATGTTTATTGTCTATTCAATATTTTTCAATCCTTATCAACTTATTTAACATCTTTTCAGGTTATACCTCAGCTTTACCTCTTGATTTCTTAATTATATATTACTAATTTATATATTTAATTTTTTATAATTTTAGAATAGGTAGTATCAACCAATAAACATTTTTTATATTTTTTTTTATTACATATAATAAATATAATAAATACATAATTTATAAAAAATAAAATAAATTTTATTATATTAATTTGCTATTTTCATATATATTTAATCTTATTATACTTGCAATATATATATTTACTACTTATGAACTATGAATATTTAAGAATAGGATTATTATTTAAAATAAATAAACGACAAAATATAGAAAACAATTTCAAATAATTCAAAAGAACATAAATTAAAAAAAAAGCCATAAAACATACAACCCTTAAACGTACGTATTAATGCACCGAAAGACAGAAAAGTATGGCCTTTAGATTAAACATATTTATGTTATATCTACTTTATTTTTATTTTATTTATAATATTTTGTATTAAAGGAAGCGCTGTCCGGCGTTGTGCGGCGCCATTTTTTTCATTATTAAAATTTCAATTTTAAATTATGCAAAAAACTAACAAAGTTGATATTTTGTTTTGGTTGAAACAAATACAGATATTTATCTTTATAAAAATTATCTATGGTGTGGATTTCAAAAAAATCCTTACATCGGTTTAATATTTCAAAAATACAAATATAAATATATATTAGATACAATTTTTGCTAGTATAATAAGATAATATAAGAAAATTTTTCTCTTATATATATGTATGTCTTAGTCAAATGGCAATTTTAGTAAAATAGCAGATGCCTGGCCAAATAGCTTTAATTATTATTTCAATTTGACTAGGAAACGGGCATTATTCAAAATTCGTTGTTTTCTATCAACTTTTGAGAAATGTAGCTCTTTCGGAAGGTAAAATTAAAGATATATGTTTGATAGCTTTTCACATGATTACAATTTTTATAAAACTGCTATATATCGAATTTCAGCTTGATTGAATCGCTGAAGTTACCGGAATTAATTTTTTAACTGCTAATCACGCGCCAGCAAGTGACGTGGTGCCATCAACAAATCAACAAATAAATATTATTTATTAATTTTAATTTATAATTTATTATTAATTAAATTTAATTTAAATATATTGAGTCGCTAAAAGTACCGGAATTAATTTTTTTTAAATTTTGACTTAAAAATCAAGGTAAATGTTCATAATATATGTTAATTAATTTAATTGAATAGGAATACAATACTGTAAATTTAAATATTTTTTTAATTAATTAATTAAATTCAAACAAATATATTTAATTTATAATATATATATTTTTTATATGTGTTAATCAATCCAATACAAATTTGCGAGATAGGCGAGTGGAGACACTCTAGATTTTTTATTTTATATTTATCATCTCAAATGTTCAAATTTTTTTCATTTCCTATATAACTCTCTTAAATATCCTAATTTTGTACATTTACATGTATTTAATAAAACATATTTATCTATCAGTGAGATAGACAGAAGAATAGAAAATGGAAAGTGAATGAAAAGTAAACGAATAGCCATTGGATTAAAGAGAATGACATAAAATTGACAGAATACAAGTTTTATAGGATTGGTAGAAACAAAAGCCTCGGGTAAAGTAGATAGCTAAGTCCTAGAAAAGATATTACATAGCAGAGAGTTTGTCTACCAGAGAAAGAACCAAATAGGTTCCATTCAACGTCCTGTTTCCAAACAAGAAAACACTTTTAAAGATAGACATTTAGTGTTTATACCTTTAGTCTGTGAATTGTTTGTTTGAAGCAATTTCAACCACTGGCCACGTCGCAGAAAATCCTTAAAGCGAATTCGGTTAAATATATAGTATTTAAGAAATAGTCAAAGGGGATTGTAGATAAATATAATGCAAGTGAACAGCGTTTTAATTTCATTCTATCATCAAGATAATATTAATTTAAATAAATAAAAAAACGCTTTATATATATTCTGAAATTATATTGACACCTGTACTTGTCTTTATTTTAATTAAGAATAAAGAATATATTTTTTTCTTTTTATTTATAATAATCAAATACAATTTATATTATTTATAATTTACTCTAAAAAAATATTTCAATTGGTAGAATATAATTTATTTAATATTATTAGATCAAATTTATTCAACAATTTATTTGAAATTCCTTCCTTTATATTTGTTTATATGTATTATATGTTGCTAACTACATGAATATTTTTTTTTGTGGGGGGGGAATGATAAATATATTTCGTTAATTTAATCTAAAATATTATTAAAATAAATATTTTTAATTTTATTTCGAAATTAAATAAAAAATTGTAAAATATTTTAAATATAAAAAAATATTAATACAATATCAATTAAAAAAGAATAACAGAAAAATTGGTCATAAAACATACACCCCTTAAACGTATGTATAAATAAACTGGAAGAAAAAAAAGAATGACCTTAAAAATTATTTATTTAGAGATAAAATTAACATTTGAGTATTGATGCTATTATGCTTTTCTTAGATCATGCAAAAATAGTAATAAAAAATACAGCACTTAAACGTAGCTATTAATGAACTGAACGACAAAATAATGCCTGTGGATATAACATAATAAATATTTTGTAATTTTATTTCAAGCTGTACACGTCTATTCGGACACAAAACGGGCGGACGGACAGACATCATGCTAAAAATAATTTTTTCTATTAACAAAATGCATAATTCGTGAAGATTTATAAAAATCTCCACATGTGAAACTTTGTGTGAAAACAATACCTTCCCTTCCTATCGTCGGTCGGTAAAAATGTAAAATGTAATTTGGTGACAGCAGCGCCATCTAACAATAATAAGAGTAAAAACACATAAAGTATCCGGAAGTCCGATTCACGTGTCACTCACCTGGTTGCTATCTTAAAGAGAAATATTTGGTTGTTAGTTTAATTGAAAATCAAAATCAAAATTTAAAACGTTTCTATCACAGACCATCTGGTTTATATTACTTATTACTCAATATATATTTTATAATTGATAATACATTAATCCAGAGGTTCTTAAACTGTGGTCCGCGGACCCCTGGGGGTCCGCGAAGCCTTTACTGGGGGTCCGCAAAGCCATCGTACAGGTGCACGAGAAAATGATGAGTCAGTTAAAACTTTAATTAATATAAAAGAAGCGATGGCATGGCTTTGTGAGGAAACAGAGATCAAATACCCAAATTCAACGAAATGTGCAAGAAAACTATTGCTACCGTTTCCATCTTCATATTTAGTTGAATTTTCTTTCTTCAATATTATAATTTCTAATAAAATGTGTTCTACTATATGCAAAAAAATCGTTATTCACCAATCACTGTTAGAAATATCCATCATATATCCTTGTTCTTATGAGATCGTAAGCCAGAAATTAACTAATAAAATGACATAAAGTACCTAAAGTTGGGATGGGGTCCGTCAAAAATTTTTTTTTCAAGTGGGGGTCCGCGGAGTACAAAGGTTTAAGAACCTCTGCATTAATCAATTAAAAATGAATCTTGATTCCCAACAAGACACAAAATATCCAATTTATATAGGTTAGTTTTTTATTTCTGTTTTTTGCATCTAAAGTAATGTTAATTGTCATTAAAATTATTTTTTTTTAATATTATTTGTAACGATATTATTCCTTAAATTCAATTATAAAAATATATTGATTTAAAATAACGAAAACAATTCTTTTTTTAGGTCCTCTATATCCTTGTGTATATTGCCATACGAATTTTATAAGTGAGGATTTTTTATCGAAACATCTGAAAAAATGTTTTCATCAAAAAATATTTTCTATTTTCAAAAATGATGTAAAATTCAAAAAGGATGCAGAGAAATATTTAGACGAAAAAGTTAAAGAAGAAACTGATTCAAACCATACTGAAGACAGGCGTTTTCAATGTAATTATTGTGAAAAGAAATTTAAATGGAAATCAAATTTAAATAGACATTTATTAATTCATTCAGAAGAAAAACCTTTTGAATGTAATCATTGTGAAAAGAAATTTAATCAGAAATCAAATTTTGATCAACATATATTAATTCATACAGGAGAAAAAGTTTTTGAATGTTATTATTGTGAAAAAAAATTTAATCGGAAATCTGATTTAGCTAAACATTTATTAATTCATACAGGAGAAAAACGTTTTGAATGTAATTATTGTGAAAAGAAATTTAAACTGAAATCTGATTTAGCTAAACATTTATTAATTCATTCAGGAGTTAAACCTTTTGAATGTAATTATTGTAAAAAGAAATTTAATGTTAAATCAAATTTAAATACACATTTATTAATTCATACAGGAGAAAAACGTTTTCAATGTAATTATTGTGAAAAGAAATTTAATCAAACATCACATTTAAAATCACATTTATTAATTCATACAGGAGAAAAACGTTTTCAATGTAATTATTGTGAAAAAAAATTTAGTCGGAAATCACATTTAAAAAGTCATTTATTAATTCATACAGAAGAAAAACCATTTGAATGTAATTATTGTGAAAAGAAATTTAATCATAAATCAACTTTAAAATCACATTTATTAACTCATACAGGAGAAAAACCTTTTGAATGTAATTATTGTGAAAAGAAATTTAATCAGAAATCAACTTTAAAATCACATTTATTAATTCATACAAGAGAAAAACGTTTTGAATGTTATTATTGTGAAAAAAAATTTAATCGGAAATCTGATTTAGCTAAACATTTATTAATTCATTCAGGAGCTAAACCTTTTGAATGTAATTATTGTAAAAAGAAATTTAATGTTAAATCAAATTTAAATACACATTTATTAATTCATACAGGAGAAAAACCTTTTGAATGTAATTATTGTAAAAAGAAATTTAATCAGAAATCAACTTTAAAATCACATTTATTAATTCATACAGGAGAAAAACCTTTTGAATGTAATTATTGTGAAAAGAAATTTAATCAGAAATCAACTTTAAAATCACATTTATTAATTCATACAAGAGAAAAACGTTTTGAATGTAATTATTGTGAAAAAAAATTTAATCGGAAATCTGATTTAGCTAAACATTTATTAATTCATTCAGGAGCTAAACCTTTTGAATGTAATTATTGTAAAAAGAAATTTAATGTTAAATCAAATTTAAATACACATTTATTAATTCATACAGGAGAAAAACCTTTTGAATGTAATTATTGTGAAAAAAAATTTAGTCGGAAATCACATTTAAAAAGTCATTTATTAATTCATACAGGGGAAAATCCTTTTGAATGTAATTATTGTAAAAAGAAATTTAATCAGAAATCATATTTAAAATCACATTTATTAATTCATACAGGAGAAAAACCTTTTGAATGTAATTATTGTGAAAAGAAATTTACTCAAATATCACATTTAAAAACTCATTTATTAATTCATACAGGGGAAAAACCTTTTGAATGTAATTATTGTAAAAAGAAATTGAAATTGAAATCACATTTAAAATCACATTTATTAATACATAATGTTTGAAAAATAGGTTTAATAATGAAAACAAGATTTTCTTTGAATATATCTTATAATCTGTATAGCACAAATTATACTCAATAAAAATCTGATTTATTTAACTTAGTATTTATATTTACTATTTTATTTGGACCATTAATAATTACACTATTACTAATTATTTATCTATTTCTGTGACTACGGAACTCGAAAGTTCTTGGCCGCAGCAACCACACCCCTCCAAGTGTCCCTATTCTGAGCCACAACCCTCCAATCCCTCTCCTCTCCCATCTCTCTCACGTCCCTTCCTACATTATCCACCCACCGCTTCCTTGGTCTTCCAAGCGGACGTTTCCCACTCGGTCCCCCTACCAATCTATTTTTCGCCATTCTATTTTCTCCTTTTCTAGCCACGTGTCTTGCCCACCGCAGTCTTCTCGATTTTATAATTCTAACTATGTCTGGAGATGCATGGAGATCATGCAATTCCTCGTTATGCAATCTTCACCATTCGCCGGTGACCTTATCTTTCTTTGGCCCATAAATGCTTCGCAGAATCCTATTCTCAAATACTTTAAATCTACTCTCGTCACTTAAAGTCATAGACCATGCCTCACACCCATATAATAAAACCTGTGAAATAATTGTTTTATATATTTTAATTTTTATCCTCTTTGATAATAATTTTGACGCGATAGGCCCCTTTATTTCATGATAAATATGACATATACAATAATAATACTTAATTAATTTACTGATTAAATTAAAAATTAATTTTAAGTAAGAACACAAAAACAAATGAATGTTTTATGTAATATACTGATTGAAACAAAATGGATGGAAACCTTACACATATAAACATCCAACCAAATACAGGGATCTAGATGTGAAGAACGCCCAAGGCGGACTGAGCAGCTTGTATATAATATTTTGTATTTACAAGGCCCTGCATGACGAAATTGATGACGTCATTTCATTTTCCTATATTGAATAAAGATAAATCTTTTAAACGTCGTGAAACAATTTCAAATAATTTAAATGTATCTATTAAACAAATATGGATATAACATAAATATTTTTCAATTTTATTTTATTTATAATATAAAATAAGATATAATGAAGCGCTGGCTGTGACGTCATGAATGGCTGGGAGACGTGTTTATGACGTCATATAAATTTAAATTAAGAAAAACTAATGACGATGATTTTTCCCGGGGATGAGACCAATACAAATCTATTTTTCTTTATAAATACTATCTATGATGTGAATTTCAAAAAAATCGTTATAGCGGTTTCTGAGATCCCATTTACAAATATATATACAATTTTAGCTAGCATAATAAGATAAGATTTTTCTATATTTTCAAGATTTTAAGTTTAGAGATTTTTTTTTTAAAATTCACACAATAGATAATGTTTCTAAAGAAAAATACACAGTGTGACAGCTGTCTACCATCACAATTTTTCTTTAGTATTATATTTCATATATTATCATTTTAAAATTTTTAGTTCGGTTTTAATTTAATTTTGAAATAAAATTAAAAATATTTATTTTAATAATATTTTAAAATCAAATATATAGCATTTCTCACACAAAAAAAATATTCATGAAGTTAGCAACATAATAATTCATAATATAAATTAAAAAACTTTAAATATTATTTCTTTATTTAAGGAGAGATTGAATGAATGAAATTCTTAACAATTATTTTATAATCTATATATTTATGATATAGACTTTTTTCAAAAAAATAACGATATATGAAAAATTGTATAGGTATAATATGAGAGCGGGTCAATAAGTCCGTGACTTTTTGAATTTCTCTTAGATGAAATGGCAACACTGCTTCTGCCAGCAGGCAACTATAAGCTGACTCCTGTTGAAATTTGAACCAGAGGATCATTTAGTTTTTGTTTGACATCCATTAATATGTAGAAGACGATCTCGTGATTGGAGAAGAAAATGGAAGAAAGTGAAGATCCATGAAAATTCATGAATTGGGAAATCACGAACTTATTCACCTGCCCTCGTATTATTAAATAATACATTTTAAAACAAAGCTTTAAAAAAAAATGAAAAAATAATTAGTAGGGGAAATCTTAAGTCAGGGTTAAATACGAAACATCCAATGATTAATTTTTGATTTGAAATGTTATTTTGATGATTAAATATGGATTAAAAATAGGAATATGTTTAGGTCTGGTGGGAAATGAACCTTCGCCTGAGTTGATTATGAATGAAATTTCCATCAGATATATGTTATCAGTCCAACTATCTCAAATGATTTCAGAATTTAGCTTTGATTACAAAAATGCAAATATTGATTATCTTTCTTAAAGCATTTTACTGTGCATTTTTCACTTGTATTGCAAATACCACCTAAAAATAATTAAAACTTATTATAAATTGTAATTATCATAATGGATTTCCTTTAATCTACATACAAGATGAATTCAAATTATTAAACAAAAATTGTTTAAATTGATAAAAAAAAAAGCACTACACATAATTTTGGGGTGACTATAATTAAATTTTAATTAGAAAAAAATAAATAAATAAAAAAGATAAAAATAGGTATATGGTAAATTTTAAATTTGAATTGATATTACATTTTTATAGATTGGTATTTTTTGGTGTTATTAATTATTTTATTATTATTATTATTTGTGGATAAACCCTGAGAATCACGCAGTTTTAAATAGAAATTATTAATTATTGAGTTTCCCTAGGCCCAAACTCGAGTTTTCAGTATGGTAGACTGTCGTGCTAACCACTTTTTCAATTTAAAAAGTATGTTTATTAGCCATTATTTTTTTTCTTCTAAAGTGACCGTAAAAATAAAGATATATGTTTGATAATTTTTCACATGATTAATAATTGTATAAAACTGCTATATATAGAATTTCAGCTTGATTGAATCTCTGAAAGTACCAGAATTAATTTTTCAACACTGCAAATCACGCGCCAACACGTGACGTGGTGCCATCAACAAAGAGCCAAACATGCGCTGGTTTAATAACTATTATTTATTAATTTTAATTTAAAATTTATAATTAATTAAATTTAATTTAAATAGAAGTAAACATATTATGTTTTTTAATCCAATTCACAAATTGCGAGATAGTCGAGTGGAGATTTTTTTTATATATTTTTAAGTAGTATTTTTTTTTTCTTTTTGCCTGTGAAAAGTAACTCCTGATGCCAATAGCAAACTCAGGATTAAAGAATTTTAAATAAAATCTTAAACTTTTGTGTCGTTCTGAATTAAAATGGACTTGTTATTTGGACTTAAAAACTAACAAATCTATATACATATTAAAGCTGTCTATAAAAGTAAAGACAAAAGTTAATATTTAAATTATATAAAATATATATATATATATTATACACCATACATAAATATTAAATAAAGATAAATAATTAAATTAAAGATTATATAAATATTAAAGACAGTTTTATTTGTATTAATTTTTAATGTATAAAAAATATCCCCTAAACAAAATAATAAATTGTATCTATTCTGATTTATTTTCAAAATTTAATAAATAAAATATATACTTTTTTATATTATTATATATCTTTAATATTTTGTATTATATATATATATATATATATATATATATATATTAAGTTCGCGTTTAACTTTTCGTGAAATTTTTTATTATTATTAGAAGATATTTACGGATTATTTTCACGTTTTATTGTGAGATTTGAGTCTCAACTTTTTGGCGCCCATTTTGGTGCCATTTTCAAGAGAATCTTAATAATTGCTTTCTAAAAAAATCTGGAGTGTCTCCACTCGACTATCTCGCAATTTGAATTGGATTAAATAACATATATTAATTTAAATTAAATTAAATTATTTAAATTATAAATTAAAATTAATAAATAATATTTATTAAACCAGCGCGTGTTTGTCTCTTTGTTGATGACATCACGTCACGTGTTTGCGCGTGAGATTTGCAGTGTTAAAAAATTAATTCTGGTACTTTCAGCGATTCAATCAAGCTTCAAAACCTCATCGAAAATTTTCATGATCGCAATACCATCTCTGGCGAGATAGTGATAAACAATATTAATCTTTAGTCACACAGAATAGGACCCATAATTTTCTCCTAAGAAAACTCTTGAAAATGTCTTTTAGGTATTTTGATATAATTTCCCTCTAGCTGGGGTCTCCGAAGTCCACCCGGACTACGTTATCAAAATCGAGAAGTTACTTGAAATAAAAAGTAGCGACATCTGATCAAGTAAATCAAGATAAAGCTTGACAAGACCTGTTGTGCTGATCATACATCGCCTTTATCGTGCTTAGATGGTAACCGATTTTCTAGGCGCTAACCTTTTCTAGAATTTACAAAAGGTGGAGTTTTCTTTATAAATATATTATTATATCATTTAAGAGAATCTGAAAGAAATAAAATTTTATGAATAATAATTATTATTATCATTATATATTATAATATTTTTTTAATTCTAATTTCATTCAAATATACGAGTAGATAGTTGATTTATTTTGATGAAGAATTTTTCTTTTTAATTTCTTTTCCTAGAAAATCTCTAATTTTACTTATCCTATACATTCTTCATTTATAATTACTTTTTAATTATCTTCATCGTTTATTCATTCTAGGCTCATGCTACAATTAAGGAAAGTATAATTCCATTTTCATTTCTATTCATTTCTTCTTTTTTGTTGTTGTTGTTGTATAATTATATCTTAGTAATTAATTTCAAAATACATTTGGGCATATTTAAAAAAAAAAAATGTTCTAAATATTTTAAAATATTTTTAATACTTTTAAAGTTTAAATATTCTTTTTAACTGAATAAATGTATATTCGTATACAATTTAAAAAAAAAATTAAAAAAAAAAACAAGAAGAAATTGAGCAGGCTGGATTGTATTATTTGTGTTATATTTCTCTAAGGTGATTTTTTTTAACATGACACGTCTTAATTCATTGGAAAGGTCATCTTTCAAATTGTTATTTATTTTTGTTTTTTTTTTCTTTGTTTGCTAAACAAAAACGCTAAACCTGTGGATCAGAATCCAACAGGTTTTAAACAAAAGGGGAAATTTTTGTATATATAACTATTTTAGAGAGAGAAAAAAAAATACTTTATTTTAAAATTTGAACAAATGTGTAAGTAAAAAAAAATAGCGTTTCTTTTAATAGTCCAAATATTTTAAAATCTACAATTACTTTTGGTTTTAAAAATCTCACTTGTCACATATAAATTTTTGTTCTACACATTACCCAGAATTCAAATACAAAATGCTTTATAGCAGCGGTTCTCAACCTGGGGGGCGTGAGCACATTCTAGGGGGGGGGGGGGCGCGAGCATATCAAGTGCCCGCAAACTTTTGGAAATTTTGTTATAAAAAAAAAAAGGTAAGATGATTTTGTGGCCAAACTTTTCGAACATTTCCGATTATTTTTCAAACTAGTCCTAAAACAGTGGGGCGTGCCCTCACACCAGTGTTCTAAGAGGGGCGCAGAGCCTGAGAGGTTGAGAACCCCTGGTTTATAGAATATACGTATAAAAATTAAAATATGATTTTTTAGACAAATTGAAAAATATACACTTGGTGATACTTAGAGCAATATTGAAAAATCGAGTTTCAGAACCTGATCACAAAATCATCTGACCTTTTTTTTTAAAACCATATTGAAATAAGTTGACCTGTGGCCAGGTCCGAACCGACCGACGGTTTGAAATAAATTAATTTCCAGCTACAGAAACAATTTCAAATAATTTTCATATATCTATTAATGTAATAAAAAACAGATAAGGATACATAAATAATAAATATAAACATTTTTAATTTTATTTTATTTATAATATATATGCAAGACCAGGCTGTGACGTCATGCATGGCTGGATGACGTCATATAATTTTAAATCAAGAAAAAACTAATAAATATGATTTTTTTCGAGGATAAAACCAATACAAAATGCATGATTCGTGGTGATATATAAAAAAATCTCCTTTGGTGTGAAAATAACCCTTTCCTTCCTATCGTCGATCGCTAATACTACCACTTCCGGTTTCCGGAATTGCACCAAAAGTTGATCAATTCATCCCACTGATGCATTAAGTAAATATACCAAATTTCATCAAAATCGGTTGAGCCGTTCAGGCTGTACACATCTATACGGACGGACAGACGGACGGACGGACGGACAGACGGACAGACATCATGCTAAAAATACTTTTTTCTGTTTAGAAAATGCATGATTCGTGGAGATATGTAAAAATCTCCACATGTGAAATTTGGTGTGAAAACAATACCTCCCTTACTATCGTCGGTCGGTAAAAAATTGAAAAAAAGCGGAAATGTTTAAATAAGCCTGTTCGCAATATCATCTTACCTTTTTTTTAGAGTTGAAAATGATTTCGTCCCCCAAAAATACTATCGCCCCCCAAAAATAACTTATCGTCCCCCAAAAGTTTCTCTTAAAAAAAGAAGACAACTTTAAATAACCTATAAAAATTAGTAAAACAGTCAACAAACAAATAAATCGATTCATTTAAATTAACATTTTTATATATTTTTAAATTTATCTATAGTTTTATAAAATAACTTATATCATTATACACCTAAGTCCAATTATAATAAAAAAGTATAATAAAATGATTATTAAGGAATAGTGTACCTAATGATAACAATACTACATGGTTTTAAATATATAATTAATTTTCAGATTAAATTAAAAAATAAATAAGAAAACAAACAAGAAATAATTTTAATATAATGATTAGCTAATATAAATAATAATAATAATAATAATATAAATGAAAAACTATTAAATACAGACCTTTAAAAAAATACTCCCCCTTCCCCCGAAGACGTTCTCAACATATAAAAATAAAATAATTACTTCAAAATTTAAATTTGATATTTCTTACTTATTTGATAGTTTATGGTTAATTTAAATATTAATAATTATATAAGTATAATTTCAGGTCGCCACAGGGTGGGAGGCAGCAACATTGGCTCACATTCTTGTGGTCTCGGGTTTAAGTCCCGGGCCTGGTATGGGAATTTCTCGCTGGGTTCTATGGAACGGAGTCAACCCAATCTCCGGGATCAAAATCGGGAAGTCACTTGATAAATAGTAGCGCCTCCGATCAAGAAAATCAAGACAAAGGTTGATAGGACCCGTTCTACTGACCATAGGACACTTAATTGATATAATGGACTGGATGGCGTTGTCCTTGCGTAGAATGTTCATAAGTCAGAGGTTTTATTTATAAGTATTATTATAATTTATAGTAAAGTGTATAATTTTACCAGTATCATTTATTTATATATTTAATGCATTCAAAATTGAATTAACTACGAGTGTAATGGATCAAGGTGAAATTTATTTAATTTATTTCAAACTTTTTTATTAATATAAAATATTTGTTAAAATATATTTCTAAAAAAAAAAATTCAAAATATTAAATAATAAATAAAAATGAATTGTGACATAAATTTATTACATTTCTATCCTGGGCATTAATGAATAATTAATAAATGAAAATACGAAAATAATTTTTATTTCTTTAATAAAACAATGTATTTCATTGAAATGTCTTTTTAAAATTGCTTGAATAATAAAAGAATAATAAAGATTTTCGCTTATAAGTTTATACCTTCAACACACAAGATCTGAAGAAGGTCTTAACCAAAACCAAAATGTTAGCCTACTGGTAATAAATTAAATGAATTAATAAATAAATTAAAATTCTTTTTTTGTTTTACCATTCATATATTTTATTGTTAACTAATTTTATTTTATTTTATTTTTTTTATTTATAATTATTTATTTATTTATTAATAATATGAAAGAATAGTGTGAAACATATTTTTTATAAATATAGTAAACTAGCAGACCCGGCAAAGCTTCGCTTTTGTATGTGTCTCTATAGGTATAGGTATGTGATAACCTGATAACTGAACACTTAATAATAATAATAATAATGTATTAAAGGAATATAATTGAAATTTTAGTTTTAATTGGACTTTTTTTTGATTTTGATTTTTATTTATTTTTATTGAAATTATTACAAATAATAATAATAATATACCGATTAATACGTGAAAATAATAATAATAATAATAATAATAATAATCCCTGAGGGGCTCATAACTAGTGAGCATATGGTTTGGCAACCATGAGGTCCCGTGCTATATCTAGTATTACTTCCACTTACTTGTACTAGATATCTTTCTTTTATCTTTCCTATCTGGCCTCTCTTGGCCAACTCTTGTTTTTTTCAGACCCTGACGCTATTAGGTTCTCGAGGGCTAGGGGTCTTTCATTTCCTACTGTTTACTCTCTCTTCTTTAAGTCTTTTGGGCAGGTAGACAAAAAAAAATGCACCATTACCATTTTTTTAATGAGGAAAAATAATGATTTAAAAGGACCGCTGCCTGGGGATCGCCAGGGCGTGTCTGGAGCCGGCGCTGGACACGACAGCATGCGAACCGTCGGTGGCAGGAGGCTGAGGAGGCGGGCACCTGTCAATCAACAAACTACAGCCCAACAACAACCAACGGTATTGGACAACGAGGCAATAACATCAGAAGCCACTCCACTTGCAGGCTCGTCCACTCAAGCTACTAAAGAGAAGACTGCTCGTAGGGGAGTTCGCAATAAACGTATAAAATGGACACAAGAGATGAATGCTGACGTTATACGCACATTTTACCGTGTCAATCGTTGCGAAGATAACCCATTACCAGGATATAGGCATCTCCTCCATACGGAGTTCACGAAACTACACCCAAATTTGGATCTAACCGAACAAAACATCGTTGATAGAAGGAACGTCATCATTAGAAAATCCTATCTAACAACTAATGACATGGAAGCAATTCGTCGGGAGGTAAGCTATGAACTACACCATGTATCTTTCGTAACCACGTGCCAGGCAAATGAGCCCCAAACTTTGAGGTGCGAGAGTGTATCACCAACCCGCACTCAAGAAGAAAAAGACATTGCATCAAGAAATAGGGAGCTCCACGACTCAGCGAAGGAAAAATTCTACAGCCTTCTTGGATATTATATCGATAGCGAACCATCAAAGAGACCCTCTATCCCAACTCTAAAAAACATAAAACGCGCAAAACCATTAATCCTGGCGTTGAATGATATCATGGAAGATTACTTGAGGACCACGCGGAATCTAGACGAATTACACCTGGCCATATACTGCGCAGCAGTCTCTATAACAGAGCTAAACGGGCAGAAAATACTTCCACCACGTGAAAGTAATAGCCTGCCCCGAAAGCCTTCAACTCCTGCATGGAAAAAACGGCTGGAGAATAAGATCAATGAGGCCCGAGCAAAGGCGGATATCATAGATGCCTATCTAAAAAACATCAAATCCAGGAAAATTAATAGGAAAATCCATGAACTGGCGAAAAGCGCTGGAATTGACCTCCTCAAACAAGAGTGCACTCAAGAACTAGTTAACCTTAAAGATGTCTTTAGACAGAAGGCGAAGGTAAAAGGAGCTAGGCTGCGGAGATATAATGAGTTGTCCAAAAGAAAAATCCAAAACTCAGAGTTCTACGCGAATAGGAAGAAATTCTTCAGAAAACTAGACCAACAAAATGAATTCCCGACAACGAGCCAATCCGACATAGACCCCGCAGAATTTCTCAAATACTGGAGCTCTATCTGGTCCCAATCTGGAAATTACTCTAGAGAAGCAGAATGGCTAGGGTCTATTGAAGAGCGATACGCTGAGGTGGCACCCATGCTGTTTCAAGAATTCTCCACTGAGGATATCTTCAAGGCCGTGAAAAGGACGAGTAATTGGAAGGCCCCTGGCCCGGACAAAATACAAAACTTCTGGCTCAAATATCTCACATCTTGCCACGAGGCTTTGGCCCGATGCTACACAACCGCGCTAAACCAACCGGAAACATTACCTAGATACCTAACAGAAGGAAATACTTACCTATTATATAAGAAAGGGAGTATTACAGAACCAATGAATTATCGACCGATAACCTGTCTATCTGTTATGTACAAGTTGTTTACATCCCTGATTAACAATAAGATCTATGAGCACTGTGATGCAAATAATTTAATCGAGGTAGAACAAAAAGGGTGCATCCGCGGAGCGCTAGGATGCAAGCAGCAGCTTACGATCGATGCTATAATATTAAAACAGGCCCAACTTAAAAAACGCGACCTACATATTGGGTATATTGACTACAAAAAAGCCTTCGACTCTGTGCCGCATGACTGGTTGATAAGAGTGCTAGAAATATACAAGATTCCCCCTGCTATCATACATTGTCTGCACACCATGATGAAAACGTGGAGAACAAACATCCATGTCAACAACAACAACATTGGGAATATAAATATCAAAAGAGGAATTTTCCAGGGCGACTCTTTGTCTCCAGTATGGTTCTGCCTGGCCTTAAACCCTCTCTCGGTTTTGTTAAAGAAAAAGGATATGGGCTACAAGATCGGGAGAAATGATGGAAGATTAACGCACCTTCTATACATGGACGACCTTAAGATCTACGCCGACACCTGTCCAAAACTCAACTCCTCAATAACAACAGTAAGGAGATTCAGCGATGATATTTGCATGGCTTTCGGTCTTGACAAGTGCTCTGTCATAAACATAAAGAAAGGAAAGACGGAGTATTTGGGAGAGACTGTTGAAGGCATTGCTGAGCTTGGACAGGATGACTTGTATAAGTACCTAGGGGTTCCTCAAAATAGGAAGGTCAACCATAAACAACTAAAAGAAATGTTCACCGAAAAATACAGGAAAAGACTCACAATACTCCTGAACACCAAACTATCAGGCAAAAACTTAATTACAGCCATAAACACCTGGGCCGTTCCTGTGCTGACATATTCCTTCGGAGTTGTGAAATGGACTGAAACTGACCTGGACAGTCTGGATAGGCTTACTAGGGGAACTCTTAGGAAATTCCGGTGTCGACACCCAAGCTCTTCCGTCACTCGGCTATGCCTACCACGGAAGGAAGGAGGAAGAGGACTAACTAACATCTTTAACCTATGTCGAACCCAAGAGGAAAACATAAGAAATAAATTACTATGTTCTAACGACGACCTTATCAAATCCATTAGGAGGATCGACGATGGATACACTCCTCTAAATCTGAACTGTCAGTCGTTTTTAATCCCAAAAAAAGAACTCAAGCCGTGGAAAGATAACATCCTCCATGGAAAGTTCCCAAACCTCCTTGACGAAAACCATGTCGACAGAAGTGCTTCCCTACAGTGGCTGGCCGATGGATCTCTATATCCCGAGACGGAGGGATTTATTATGGCCATCCAGAATAGAATTATTAGAACTAGGAACTACGAGAAGCACATCTTGAAACTGAATATAACGGATAGGTGTAGGCGGTGCGACCTTGCAGGCGAATCCATCGAGCATATTATGGCAGGATGTCCAACACTATCGGAGACTGCCTACCTAGGAAGGCATAACCAAGTGGCCAAATTGATCCACCAACAACTTGGGATCAAATACGGTCTACTGGACATAAAAACAACACCTCCCTACTATAAGTATGAGCCGGCACCAGTCGTAGAGTCTGGAAAATACATTTTATACTGGGACAGACCGATATTAACAGACAAGACCATCGCCTACAACCGACCTGACATCCTTCTAATTGACCTCAACACCAGGTCAGGGATCCTTATAGATATCGCTGTCCCTCTGACACACAACATCAAAAGAACAGAGTCAGACAAAAGGACGAAATATGAGGAACTCGCCTGGCAAATCGGAGAGATCTGGAAACTGGAGAGGGTCTCCATCTACCCACTCGTGATATCTGTTGAGGGGGTTGTCTCTTCCGAATTTAATAAGAACATTGAGAAACTTGGCCTGCCAAACACCATCTTGAAGCATGCACAGAAGGCTACTATCCTACAAACGTGCCATATAGTGCGCAAGTTTCTCAGTTGAAGATTATAAGGAAGATCGTGCGGGTCAGAGTGAATTCTCTTTCCACATCGATAGGTGAAAGTCGGCCAGCAACAATGCTGAGAAAACGCAATAAGAAGATAATAATAATAATAATAATTTATTAAATTTATTAATTATTATTATTAAGAATTAACAAATAAATTTATTAAATATACATTTAAATATGTAAATCAATCTATATATAAATTTAATAAATATTCAAACAATAATTGAAACAATATAAATAAAACGATTCAATATTTTACTTACATTTGATTTATATTTTCATTTTTATTACAACTGTAATTATGGGTATGTTATTTTTGACAATTTAAAAAAAATTAAAAATATTAATAAAATTTATCAAAATAATATTTTGAAAAGATTTCCAATTATTTTTATTTATTTATTGTAAATTTTTCCAATGTAACGATGATAACCATGAATAGACTTTTACCAAAATATTACTAATTAAATTAATTTTGGATAAATTAATTTTGGATTTAACTACACTAAAACCTTCCTTGGTATGCCCACAACAATCGCAGAAAGTTTCATAGCAATCGGACGGGTAGTTTTTGAGTTTAGGCGATACAGACAGACAGACATTCCCTTTTATATATAGTATTTTATATTTTAAGGAATAGAGATGTTTATTACTTATCATATATACTAATTATATATTAAGAATATAAGTAATAGATTAAAAATAATATTATATTTCCATGGTTATATATATATATATATTATAGATACGTATATTATATTATATGTGCTTTTACCACTTGAGATGAAATAGAGATTTATATGAGAGCGTTACAAAAAATATAAGCGCGGTGGAGTCTGTTTTACATTATGTGTCCTCATAAATAACCTCCAACTTGACTTTTTTGAACGGTGCAAAGAACGAAAGAATGAAAAAACTAATAAATGAGACTCATCTTGGAGCTTGGTTGGTTGGTAACGTCCCACCCTCACTGTTACGAACACGGACCAAATTTTGCTTTATACACTGCAAATGTATTTTCAACACAAGATGCAACTCAAAGATATTAGATATATTTGTTGTGAAAAATAACAAAATAGAAGAAGTAAAAAAAAAATTGAAATTTCATTTTTAAAATTATTTTTCATTCGAATGAAAATATATTTTTTATTACAAATAAAAAAAAAAATCTGGAGTGTCTCCACTCGACTATCTCGCAAATATGAATTGGATTAATTAACATATATTATACTTAAATTAAATTTATTAATTATATATATATATATATATATATATATATATAAAACCTCTGACTTTTGTACGTCCAACGCAAGCACAACGCCTATCAAGTCGATTCTATTAATGAGGTGTCCTATGATCAGTAGAACGGGTCCCAAGTGATGATGGTCAACTGAAAACAAAGCTGATTAAATCCTAACTTGCTAAATGATTATTATAGGTATCACCCTGAGCAGCTTCCAATATCCGTAGAAGGGCCAGGGATGACTTTCCAGTCCAGCAATTGCAACCTAAAAAAATAATACAAAATGATTTCAAAGTGTGTTAAGAAAAAAACAAAGAATATAATAATTTATTTTAAAATACTCCAAAATATTTTATTTATATAGTATTTGCTTGAAAATTAAAATTTTATATTAAAATTTTCGAAATTTCTAATTTTCTAATAATAAATTACTATGGTATTTATATTTAATTATCATTTTTTAAAAAAATATTAAGAAAAAGTATAAAGATCATATATTATAACAATATTAATATATTAAAACATCTGACTTTGTACGTCCTACGCAAGGACAACGCCTATCAAATCGATTAATCAATGAGGTGTTCTATGATCAGTAGAACGTTTTTTTCACTTTATTTTCAATCGATTATGTTTTATTTAATAATAATTTCAATTCAAAAATTAAATTCAATAGTTGATACTAAAATTTATATTTATCAGTTTGAAATATTTAATTTATGTGATGATTAAAAATTATTAAGGGGTGGTCATTTACTGAAACAAATATCTCATTTTTTTCAACCGGGGTGGCCCATTACTAAAAAATACGATTAAAATTTTTTTTAATTAAAATCGTTTTTTTTTTATTAAAATAAATGTGATGTATACAAAATTTTTTTGTTTTAAATGTCTAGAAGAATTTTATTCAGTAGTGGACCACGTGGCCAAATACTAAGATAAAGATGGCTAATCACTAAATTTTTACAACTTAAATTATATTTTCATCAGATTCTTTTGAATATCTAAATTTTATGCTGATAATAAATTGTGTAAATAGGTTAATTCCCAATTTATAAACATTAAATTTATAATTTTATTTTATGAAATTAAATCAGCAACAATTTATTAGATTTAAATATCTTATTACTCAATAATAATACATTTAATAAAAGATATTTATTATTATATTAATATGAATAATTATAATTATATTAAATTAATAGATATTAATTAAAATTTCCAATATATTTTTTAAATTATATTAATGTCATTATCTTTCGATTGAATTAACTGATCTCCTTTCTTGTTTAAAAACAGCGCATTTAAATGGATAAGAATTGTAAATACAAAGAAACAAACTGTAAATATAAAGAATAATTAAAATAAATTATAAGAAATTATAAAAAGTATTAATAAAACCAAACCTTAGTGCATTTTATTCCATTTATTTATTTTAAACCCATTTTAGGTTGATGGTCCATTACCGGATCAAAAAGTGGCCCACTACTGAAACTTTCGATTTTCAAATGGCACACTACTAGAACAAAAATACGTTTTGAAAAAAATTTAAAAAAAATATTTAAATATAAATTAACCGAATGTTTGTGTTGTAGGGATAATTAAAAATCGTTGTGTTAGAACTTGTTTTGTGGTTATTCTCTGTTTCCGCATGGAACCTGAATTCAAATAAATTTGAATTCCCGCCCTCTGACTAAGTTTAAATAGTAATTAATTTAATATTTATAAATATTAGTGTTAATTAATTATATAATGTAGTTTAATATTTTTAAGTTAATTTAATTTATAGTTTTAAATATTTAATTGTTATTGTCATAAATTCATGAGGTTGACCACCCCCCTCCCTTACTATCTACATATAAAAAGACAGGCCGAGCTCTCCGGAGCCCCGCTGCTGTTGTACCTGTCGCCCGAGTGCCATTGCCTTTGTCTGTCGCTGCTGCCTGTGTTTTTATCTGCTCGTCCACTGCTTACTGGGGCCCCTTGGCCCACCGACGCCTTATTCGACCCGTTCGAATTTACAACTCGAACGCGGTGCTTTTGGGGTCGTCGACGAGGCTACAGATTGCAGCCGCCGGTCCTGTGCTCCAGAGTTTGTTCCGAGGGGGCAAACCCAGTGATTCCTGAGGGGATCATCTCTACCTTTGGATCCGTGCTGGTCCATTCATCCCGTTGGAAACTCGAGGAGGGTCCAAAGCCAATTGATCGTTGGATCAATTGCGAAACCAGCAGAGAAGACATCCAGGCAGCGAACGGCAGCGTAAACCCCCATTTAATTCAATTCCCGGTGGTCAGATAAGTGCACTTATGAACACTTTGAACTATATTAATTTTAGATTGAAAATTTAGATTTAAGTTGATATATAAAAATATTTAGGTGACCCTAAATATAATTAATCCGTTTTTAATTGAACCTAATTTTAATTTAATTAAATATTGTCAAAGTTGATTATAGTGTTTATTTAGCGAGCTTTTTTCAATCCCAAATTCTTAATATATTAAACATAGACCTTTGATACAGTCCATTTAAATTTCCAGGTGCGATAGAAGTGAAGAGGTTGCTATCGTAATTTTATTAATTCCTCTTTTTAGCCTTCGAGCAAAATTAATATATATTAAGGATTCATCCCATTCCATTTCCTCCCACTTTCAATTTTCAGGAACAATAGCTTTCTATTATTTTTTTTAGGTCTTACAAGCCTCTATAGTCGATGTATCAAGCGGATACATCATTAAATTTTTTTGGTCCTTCTTTAGCCGGATAAAATTGAAGATTTTATCTGGTTTTAATTTAATATAAATAATTTTATATTTGTTTAAAAAGAAAGCATTTGTTCTTGAGATAGAATTTTCATAAACATTATATTCAGTTGGAATATTTTGTTACCTGACCCTTGCAATAACAAATTTCCTTTCCATTCATTTTCTTTGTCCTTTGTTTGAAAAAAGGTCGCTAAAGTTTTAAAAGGTTCGTTTGAAATTAATATTTTAAAGGATCTTTTAATAGTTAAATAAATAATTTTAGTCTCCTAGGTAGATTAATTAAAATTAAATAAAAATTTTAAAATGTCGAGGGCATTTAAATTATACCACAGAAAATTAAATATATGTGCAGGTTCTGTGCACACCATCACTTCCGCCTTGGGGGATATAGGTAAGGCCGACTCGGATGTTTTAGAGGTTCGATTAATTCAGTTGGAATCTTCCAATGTAAGCATCAACGAGGTGAACTCAGATGTTCTCTCAGATGCTTCATTGGGAGATGAAGAAACAACTGAGATGATTAATCGGATTCTAGACATGTCGGGTGGCCTGTTATTAAAAATTAGGCAAATTAAAAACGAGCTAGAGGCTCGTAGGCAGACTTGCGATAGGCCTAAAATTATGGTAAAGCCAAGTCTGCCTCAATTAGAGATTCCAAAATTCTCGGGAAAAATTGAACATTGGGAGGGTTTTAAAAACACCTTTTTATCAGTAGTAGGAGATCGAGATGATTTATCCTCTCTCGAGAAATTCAACTATTTAATAGGAGCCTTGCAAGGGGAGGCTTTAGAATGCGTGGGCATGTATCCAATGAAGGGTGAGAATTACAAAATTGTATGGGACACCCTCAATAAAAAATACAATAGGGAATCGGAAATCGTGTACCGGTTTATTGGGCAGATTATTGATATCCCTAAAGCCACTTCACAATCGGCGAATAGTTTATTCAAAGTATTTTCAACGTTTCAGAACGTTTTAAACAATCTTGAGGCGTTGAAAATACAAATAGATGACTGTGACCCTCTTTGGACTTTCTCTCTTCTAGAGAAAGTTGACTACGAAACAAAGCGGGCATGGTATTATGAAATAAATAACTTCGAACTCCCCAG
This sequence comes from Labia minor, assembly GCA_963082975.1. Classification (NCBI taxonomy): domain Eukaryota; kingdom Metazoa; phylum Arthropoda; class Insecta; order Dermaptera; family Spongiphoridae; genus Labia; species Labia minor. The sequence goes on from OY720348.1 coordinate 70,444,953, forward strand.
CCTAAAAAAGATATTGGCCTTTTTAGAAAGGAGGTATAATTCTTGCCTAGGAGCTCAGCCAGGCCGGAGCATTGAAAAGGGCAATAAAACAATAGACCATGGAAGGGAAAAACAAAATTTTAAAAAGGTTGGAATTTTTCATACAATGGGCGGGCTCCCGTTCGACTGCAGCATATGTGGAAAAAAACACTCCTTAAAAGAGTGTCATAAATTTAAAAAATTATCACTTGGCGAGCGCAAGGGAAAAATTAGGGAATTGAAGCGATGCTTCAATTGTCTAGGATTGAAACATTCTGCGGCAGACTGTTTTAAACCTCCTTGCGCTCAGTGTAATAAAAAATTGAATAAATTGCTACACATAGATGTAGAAAGCAATAAATTGGAGGATAAACCAATTAATTTGAATGTAGATGCATTACAAACGCATATAATGCAGTCGAATGCGGGTTGTAATAATAATAATTTTAATCCATCACTATTGGCAACTGCGCAGGTACAAATAATAGACCCCGAGGGAAAATTGATAAAGGCTAGGTGTCTATTAGATAGTGGGGCACAGGTAAGCTGTGTTTCGCTTTCAATGGCGAAACGACTCGGTCATAAAATTGAAAAGACCTCTACAAGTCTATTCAATTTGAGTGGCCGGTCAATGAGAGTAAAAGGGAAGGTTCAGCTCACCTTTTGCCCTCATTTCGGTACATCGCAAAATTATAAAATAGCACCTCTTGTTTTGGAAAAATTAACAAGTGAACAGCCAATACAACAGGTAAGGATCCCCCCTTTCACACTGCCGGCAGGTGATAAATTAGCCGACCCAGAATTTAACATACCTGCAGGCATTGATATAATTCTCGGAGCAGAAATATATCCCCTTCTAATGAAATCGAAAACGAAAGTATTTAGAAGGGATTTACCAAAAGCGCAAGACACCCACCTGGGGTGGGTTCTAATGGGCCCTTGTAAATATATTAATTCATATCAACAAGGGTCCAATGGGGAAAGGGTAGGGGAAAATAGGCTACCTGGCTCTAGGCGTGATCCTGGGCAAAATTATTCAACCAATCGGCAATCTCGTAAAAAGTGGTTTCGGGAGAACCCTAGTGATTTGCGTAATAGATTGGTATTGATACCCGATTCCGGCGTGTCCCCCTTGCAATGGAAACTGGGGAAAATTATTAAAACTTTTCGAGGAAAGGACAATTTGGTACAGGGGGTTAAAATAAAGACCGAGAGGGGAGAATATAACCTTTCGATCAACAAAATTTCATTGCTACCCGATAGCGTAACGTTAAATAGATTTTGACAGTCCGTCAAGGGGGGGAGTGATGTTTCCGCATGGAACCTGAATTCAAATAAATTTGAATTCCCGCCCTCTGACTAAGTTTAAATAGTAATTAATTTAATATTTATAAATATTAGTGTTAATTAATTATATAATGTAGTTTAATATTTTTAAGTTAATTTAATTTATAGTTTTAAATATTTAATTGTTATTGTCATAAATTCATGAGGTTGACCACCCCCCTCCCTTACTATCTACATATAAAAAGACAGGCCGAGCTCTCCGGAGCCCCGCTGCTGTTGTACCTGTCGCCCGAGTGCCATTGCCTTTGTCTGTCGCTGCTGCCTGTGTTTTTATCTGCTCGTCCACTGCTTACTGGGGCCCCTTGGCCCACCGACGCCTTATTCGACCCGTTCGAATTTACAACTCGAACGCGGTGCTTTTGGGGTCGTCGACGAGGCTACAGATTGCAGCCGCCGGTCCTGTGCTCCAGAGTTTGTTCCGAGGGGGCAAACCCAGTGATTCCTGAGGGGATCATCTCTACCTTTGGATCCGTGCTGGTCCATTCATCCCGTTGGAAACTCGAGGAGGGTCCAAAGCCAATTGATCGTTGGATCAATTGCGAAACCAGCAGAGAAGACATCCAGGCAGCGAACGGCAGCGTAAACCCCCATTTAATTCAATTCCCGGTGGTCAGATAAGTGCACTTATGAACACTTTGAACTATATTAATTTTAGATTGAAAATTTAGATTTAAGTTGATATATAAAAATATTTAGGTGACCCTAAATATAATTAATCCGTTTTTAATTGAACCTAATTTTAATTTAATTAAATATTGTCAAAGTTGATTATAGTGTTTATTTAGCGAGCTTTTTTCAATCCCAAATTCTTAATATATTAAACATAGACCTTTGATACAGTCCATTTAAATTTCCAGGTGCGATAGAAGTGAAGAGGTTGCTATCGTAATTTTATTAATTCCTCTTTTTAGCCTTCGAGCAAAATTAATATATATTAAGGATTCATCCCATTCCATTTCCTCCCACTTTCAATTTTCAGGAACAATAGCTTTCTATTATTTTTTTTAGGTCTTACAAGCCTCTATAGTCGATGTATCAAGCGGATACATTCTCACTTTTATTACAGAATAATTGTGTTTTTTAATTAAAATTTCTCTTAACATGGCCCACCACTGCTACGTTTACCTTAATATAAAAATGTATAAAAAAATATAGATAAAGCTGGTTTATAAAAATTATAAAAAAAAAACAATCACTTTTGGAAAACAATTCCTTGACTCAAAAGCCGGTCTTTTTGTAGGATGGAGAATCTTGGATCCTAAGATTTGTTAAGGGGGCCCATAATTTGCGGTTCCGACCAAGAGATGGTCCGTGGACGACCCAGTGTAGTGGCGGCCCTTTCTCTCCTCCAGAATCTGAAGTGCGTCCGCTTTCGACGCTACTCCATGAACGAATGAATTCATCAATACATTTTTATGGTGAAATAAATTATATATATATATATATATATATTTATTTATTTTTGAAATATTAAAGCGCTCGAAGGATTTTTTTGAAATTTACACAATATTTATAAAGAAAAATCGATCTGTATTGGTTTCAGCCTCACGAAAAATCATCTTTGATAGTTTTTTTCTTAATATAAAATAGGAATTTTAATAATAAAAAACAAGCGCCGGTCAACGCCTTAAAATATAAATAAAATCAAATTACGAAATATCTATTATGTTATATCAACAGGCCATACTTTTCGGTCTTTCAGTGCATAAATACGTACGTTTGAGAGCTGTAAGTTATATAACTATATTTTTTTTATTTTATGTTCTTTTAAATTATTTGAAATTGTTTCCTATATTTTGTCGTTTATTTATTTTAAATAATAATCTTAATCTTAAATATTCATAGGGAATAATTTTTTTAAAGTACCGAGGCGCGACTCAGGAAACCAGGTACTATATATTATATACAAAAATATCGATAAAGATATTATTTTATTAGGTTTTGAGAGTCATTTATATATAACTTTGAAATTAAACAAAAAATTCACAAATAATTATGAACTGACGAATTTGAATGTGCGAAAAACCGAATAATATTTTTTCTTTGTCAAATTTAAGATTTTTTTAAAAAAAAATTAAAAGCCTCTGAAGTTGGAAATGTGATGAATCTTCCTTAATGTTGACACGAATGACAGCTCCTTTCGATAGATCTATCCATTTTCATCCATCCTATCATATTATCGCGTTTGAAGATTGTTTATTTTAGAAAAAGTAAATGGAGGGGGTGGTGAATCTTGAACCTGACCAGATTTGTGAGCCTATTAATTATGATCAATCTTTTCCATATATATTAGTATAATAAAGGATTAAATTTCATTTTATGTGTTTTTTATGAGAATATTTCGAATAGATCTTGGAACATTTTAAAATTTCAAATAAATTTCATTGTGAGTTTTATTTGATACTGAAAAAAATATAATTTGGTTGTCATTTTCTCTTAGATAACATTTAGGCACAATATTTAACCTTTCAACATTTAATAAATCAACAAAAGGAAATGATTAAGTGAACATTAATAAAAAATGACAAATTCAATGAAATATGTACGAAGATATAATTTCAATAATAAATACCAGTTGATTTTATTTATATTTGAATATAATACACCCTCCATTTCAAAAGAAACCGAACTTTTTAAAAAAAATAGTACCACTAATGCCATCTGCTGAAATATTTTACCCGTAGATGACTTAGTCCCTCATTGACAACTGGTATAAATTTCATGACATTTGGATGCATACAACAAAAGTTATTGCGTTTCAAATGTCAGTGTGTTTTGTATTTCGGTCGGAAAATGAGTTTCAAACAAAGAGCTGCAATTGATTTTTGTGTTAAACTTGGTAAAACTTTTACTGAAACGCACCAAATGCTACAAAATGCATATGGTGATGATAGTCTATTTCGTACGCAAGGTCGAAGATCTAGGGGGTCCACGTGTTTTCCGACATGGATTTTTTGAATGTCTCAAAAAAAGAATCGTTTTTCCGACATGGCTTTTAACACATTTTTTGATTTTTTTCCCAATGTATCTAAAAAAAAATGGTAAATCGTTTATAAAAAATCAAAATCAATTTAGGAGGTCTACCCAAAACCGAAAAACATGCCAAAACAACATGCCACAACAAAAAAAAGTTTGGGAACCTATGATTTACAATGATAAGAGAATATTTGATAATGTATTAATACTCGTATACTATTATTACTATTATTATTATTTCTATTATTTCTATTATTACCAGGGCCGTTCCTAGGGTATATGCCGCCCCTTCTCTAACCTAACCCCTTCCCCAAAGTTGTTAAAAACTTACAAATAAAAAAGATCAAGTAAATTTAAGTTAATTTAGTTTTTTTTTAGAACCATATTAAAAAAAAGTCGAAAGTATTTAAGATCCTGATCGGAAAAAAATTTTACCTTTTTTCTTGAAAAATTGAAAAAAAAATAAAAAAAAATATAAAATGAATAAAGTACTTTTATGGCGGCTCGCGCCGCCCCTCTAGGCTTGCCGCCCGGGTGTCTCGCACCCTCTGCACCCCCGGGTAGGAACGGTCCTGATTATTACTATTGAGTTTAGATATAATAGATAACAATATATTTACATTATCGGAAATATTTTTTACAATAAAAAAATATATATTTATAATATACCTATATGAATTTTTGATTGAGTAATTAGAATAATAATTAATTTTACCTACATAGTAAAAATTTAAAAAAATTACATTATATACTATATTAAAAGAAATTAAAAATAAAAAAAATAATCACGATATTTGATTTTTTAAATATTATTAATTAAATAAAAAAAACAATTGAATATTTAATAAGGCCTCCTCTTCCCATTAATTGGCCTTTCCAAGCCTCACCTTCTGGAATTTGGCATGCAATTCATGTCAATCATGCAACCCTTTTCTTAAAAAATTGGCATGGGTCTCTTGTTTTGTCCACCCACACTTTTATGTTTATTAATTCTAATTTAATCTATGGTTTTGTAGAATGGGAATATGGATCCCTTGATGGAAGTAGGAGGCCACCTGCTGAAAATCCCTAACAACAAAATAATCCACATATTAGCCACCCTCCTCGTGTAACACATCGAAATCTACCAATTCTAAAAATACCTTTCTCTCTTCTGCCTCCTCTATCAAAGCGGCAGTTGTGCTCTGTAAATTCATGATCTCACTAAATTCTATTATATAATTTAATACATTTTCTTAAAATCTGCTAATGAATATTATCAAATTAAATAAATTGACCTGTGGCCAGGCGTAGAACCGACCGACGGTTTGAAATAAATTAATTTCCAGCTACAGAAACAATTTTAAATAATTTAAATGTATCTATTAATGCAATAAAAAACAGATATGGATAAAACATAAATATTTTTAATTTTATTTTATTTATAATATATAAATAGGAGCTGGCTGTGACGTCATGAAGAGCTAGGTGACGTCATATAATGTTAAATTAAGAAAAAACTAATGAAGATGATTTTCCCGAGGATAAAACCAATACAAAGTGCACGATTCGTGGTGATATGTAAAAAATCTCCTCATGTGAAATTTGGTGTGAAAATAACCCTTCCCTTCCTATCGTCGATCGGTAATACTAGCACTTCCGGTTTCCGGATATACACCAAAAGTTGATCAATTCATCATACTGATGCATTAAGTAAATACACCAAATTTCATCAAAATCCGTTGAGCCGTTCTAGCTGTACACATCTATATGGACAGACGGACGGATAGACATCATGCTAAAAATACTTTTTTCTGTTAAGAAAATGCATGATTCGTGGAGATATGTAAAAATCTTCAAGTGTGAAAAATTTGGTGTGAAAACAATACCTCCCTTACTAACGTCGGTAGGTAAAAAATCAATATAAATTTAATTATATTAGTAAAATTAATAAAATGTGCCATGCTAAATAAATAACGATGATTACTTGTATTTGGTGAATTGTATTATGTAGATCATGTATGTGTGTGTGTGTGTGTGCCATCATCATCATTATCAGGGATGGAGAAGATAATCAAAAATTCAAATCAACATCAAGTAGCAGGAGTCATGAAATAGAAGTAAAATTAGGATATTAGAGATTATAAAATTTTAAAATAAATAAATTTAACTTGAATTAAAAATCAAATTAATAACCAATACTGACCTCGAAGTAAATAAAGAGTTGATATCGCGATGATTAGACTCGAAGACAAACTCGAAGACCAACTTGAATTAATGTATTGTCTCTCTCGTCTGGATAAATAAGAAATTAAGTAAGATTAGATAATATTTATACCAACGTAATGAAAAAAATAGTTAAAATAAATAAATAACATTAATAGGTTTCAAAAAGTGTACATATAGATTTTGCAAAATATTATTTTATTTCTATTTAATCAAATTCTTTAAAATTTGATAATATTTATTTTGGAAAATAATTCTAACATTTGAGAGATTTTTTTCATTTAAAAAAAATTTTTAAATAAATATATATTTATGGAAATTTAAATTTTCAAATGATTGTTAAATGTTTCAATAATATTTATTCATGTTTTAATAAAATTGAAGAAATAAGTATATATATATATATATATATATATATATATTGTTTTTAGAGTGTGATATAAAATAACAAATAAGTTGATCTGTGGCCTGGCACAGGACTGACCGCCTGTCTTCAGAATGGTTTGAATCAGTTTCTTCTTTAAATTTGTCATCTAAATATTTTTCTGTATCCTTTTTGAGTTTTACATCATGTTTTTCTTCTGAATGAATTAATAAATGCCTAGTTAAATTTGATTTCACATTAAATTTCTTTTCACAATAATTACATTGAAAACGGCTGTCTTCAGTATGGTTTGAATCAGTTTCTTCTTTAACTTTTTCGTCTAAATATTTCTCTGCATCCTTTTTGAATTTTACATCATTTTTGAAAATAGAAAATATTTTTTGATGAAAACATTTTTTTAGATGTTTAGATAAAAATTCCTTACTTATAAAACTGGTATGACAATATACACAAGAATATACAGGACCTAAAAAAAAGAAATTGTTTAGTTATTTTAAATCATTATATTTTATAATTCAATTTAAGGAATAATATCATTTCAAATAATATTAAAAAAAAAATAATTTTGAGTGACAATTAACATTACTTTTGATGAAAAAAACATAGAAATAAAATCTAACCTTTATAAATTGGATATTTTTTGTCTTCTCTCTGAATAAAAATCCATTTTTAATTGATTAATTGATTATAGTAATATCAATTATAAAATATAAACTTGGTAATATGTAATATAAACCAGATGGTCTGTGATAGAAACGTTTTAAATTTTGATTTTGATTTACATTTAAAATAACAACCAAATATTTGTCTTTAAGATGGCGACCAGGGGGGGTACACTTGAAAAGAAAGCCTGAAATCTATAGTGAAGGGTTCCGTAATTTTTGGTAGGATATTAGGGAGGTGTATAAATTTATTAATATTTGCAAAAAATTATTTTGCCTCTATACCGATCAGTTTTGTGAAAATGTATGAGGGACGTTCTAAAGAACATCCCTCTAATTCTTTCAATTCAATTGACATATGAATGTCAGACGTTGTCCTGGTCATACGTCTCACACTCATATGTCAAAAGCTTTTTAAGCAGGTAGCCGGCAACGTACGCCCTTTGGTTAATATTGCTAAAGGACTCTACGTTAAGATCGGAAGTGGTGGTGTCTGTGGTGGTGGTCTCTGTGACGATCTGGGTTGTTGTTGTTCACCATCATCTTCACAATTCGACCCGGTGCTCAATTTTGGAGTATTATTTAAAATAGCCGTTTTGTATGCATCGATGAATTGTAAAGATGATGGTTTGGTATTGCAACCACACCGCCCTCTAGTAATGCTAAAAAGATTCTCCAAAGGATATTGATTTAAAGATCTTGTTGTTAGACTCTCTAAACCAGGCATTACCAACATCCGGCCTTTTCATCCAAAGAATACCTCCGGGCATTTTTGGATTTATTGAAAGGAGGGAAAATACAAAACATCGGTGTTGTGGAGGGAGTTTATGAATATTACGAAGATTTTTTGGAAAGGTAGTCTTGTGCTTGTTTACATTTTGTGATTTTTTTCATTTAAATATCTCTTGTTTTCTCAGACGTTTTTACTTGGTGTAAATGATCGTATAAAATCCGTTCTCTAGGCGTCAATTGTTTTACTCTTGTGCAGTATAACCCGCGTAGAATTATATGTGCCTTTTTACCTGCAAAGAATAATTAAATTTAAAACCATATAAAACTCCATTACTAAATTTAATTATCATATAACGGCATAAGTGACTTTTATCAAAGATTCTAGTAATTATTAGAGTTAATAATTCTCTGTATTCGATTTAATTTTACGATTCTCAAATATAATACATACGTTTGTGAAGATTAGAAGACGGAACATTAATCGCTCTCCGGGCAGAGCTCAATATTTTCAATTTGTGATAGGTCCGCCTGTAGAATAGGCTGCTCAAAAACACCTAAAAAACACAATTAATGATAATTAGAAATGTATTCTTTATATAGATAATAACTATTAAATTCTACACAAAAAGTTAATCATTAAAACATTATACCAAAAAGAAGTTCGTAACAAATTTCCAAAGAGAAATAAAACTATACAAGACGTATTTATTTATACCTTTGAAAAAAGTTTTATTATTAAATACACAAAACATACCATCTTGGTGCACTTTCGGAGGTATCACTCCACGGAGTAAATTTTTCCTCTCGCTTGTTACAAAATCGAGGTCTTTAAAGTGAAAGTAACAGGAAGGTGAAAAAAAAAACCATTAAATTAATTAATTATATGAAATTTGATATAATTATAAAATTATATAATATTGGTCATTGTTGATATAAATAAACAGTTATTATTTAATAATATATTAATATATAAAATAATAAAATAATTTATATAATAAAATTTTACTTACACTAGACATGTTTGCAATTGCTTCGGATCTCGAATTTGTATGATCGAGGGGTAGATAGTCTGTGGCGAGGGGATGACAAACAACTGGGGGATGATATTCTTAGGCTATGGACTTTCCCTTTAAATTATGTTTGCGCTGCAGCAGTGCGATCTCTTGAGCGCCTGTAGAGTTAATATTCGGCGCCTGCAGCGCTATCTCTGATTGACTGCTATGAAATAGAAAAAAATAAAAAGGATTCAAAATGGCCATAAGAGTGACATAGGCCTGATCCAATGAAGGTTATTTATTAACAAAACACATTAATATTTTATAAAATATTTTAATTGTTAATAATAATAATGATAGAATATATCTGAATGGATAGAGGTTTAATAATTAAAAACAACTCACCACTCTTGAAGCAGAACCTGCTTATAGGTTATAGGGATACATGATCAATATTATATTAATATTTTTATAAAAAATATATATTTCAAATTATAAAAATATTAAATTTTAGCTATAAAAAATATCTCATTTTTATTCAAATAATATTTAATCCCATTTAAAATAACATTTAATTTAATTTTTATTAAACAAATATATTTAGTTTTTCTATTAAATAATTTAAATTTATCTGACGCCACAGATTTATATGCCCAAATTTAATAGTTTTTATCTCGTAAACTAGGAGGGTCCCGCAAAAATTTCATAAGAAAAGTTTATTAGAATAAAAAAAGGAACCCACTGGTAAAGTTTTATCCAAATCCATGTTGGAGTAACTTTGTTGTATAATTACCATTTTAGTGATAATTAACATTACTTTCGATGAAAAAAACATAGAAATAAAAATTACCTATATATATATATTGGATATTTTCTGTCTTCTTGAGAATAAAGATCCATTTCAATTGATTAATGTACTATCAATTATAAAATATATACTAGATAATTAGATAATAAGCAGAGATGTGACACGTAAAAGGAACTTCCGGAAACCTTATGTGTTTACTCCTATCATTGTTAGATGGCGCTGCTGTCGACAAATTACATATTTTTCTTTTGCCGACCGACTATAGCAGCGGTCGGGGAAATTTTTTAATCATTACTCCAAAATATTTTTGTTTAATTTAATATTACCCCATGGTTTATAAAATAGCAAATTAAAAATATATACTTTTTACTCACAAAAGTTTCATTTTTACCCCATTTGGGGTAGTTTACCCCGGATCCCCGACCGCTACTTTAGAACCTACTTCAATTTTTACTCTATTCATGGGTGCAAAAGTGTCATTTAATTTTGGAAATTACTTAGAATTGAATGATTTTTTTTTCTATATTAATGAAAACACTTTTTAATTATTTAATTACTTTTAGAATATTTTTTATTATTATGTTTATCTTAAATTATTTTGAATTTGAATTATCCATTTTTATTTGATATTTTATTTGATAACAGAATAATAAAATATAATTTTATAAGATTTAAAATTAAAGTATAATATTTATGTTATTATTATAATCAAATCTTTTTCTATAAAATATAAATTAAATTGAAGCGTATAACTTTATATAATATTATTTATTTCAAATTATTTATAGATGTATTTTAAATAATATTAATTCTTTGAAATATGCATGAAATGAATGGGTTTCTGCCGCACGGGGGCGGAAGTCAAATTTGCCGCCCTTAAAGGAACTTTTCATCGGGAATTATTATGTAACGCCTAATTTACACTTGTCATTAGTTCAGGGCTGAAGAAATACTTTTAAGCGCGGGCTTTTTGAACGCCCGCCGACCCGTTGAAAAAGTTGGCTCTTATTTCTATTTTTCGTTCAATATGTCTCTAAAAAAAAAAGATAAATTTTTTTTATTAGTGTTTTCGAAATATGGTCCTCCGGCCCGGAAGACATTTTGAAAATTTCATTTTGGGCTGCGATTAAAAGTATTTGCCCATCCCTGCTCATGATCCTCTATAGCAGGGGTGTCAAACTCGCGGCCAGCGACCATTTTTGACTTTTTTTAAAAAATTTTCTTTTTGTCTCTTAAAAAAAAAAAATCTAAAATGTTTTTTTGCGGCCCGCCTAAAGTTAAACCTTGTTTTTTTGGCCCAAGTGTATCTATGAGTTTGACACCCCTATAGTATTCCCAACTTTATTGTAAATCAGGTAAAAAGAGAGCCGATAATCGATGAATCCTTCAATGATCAGGGTATAATATAAATGTAGATGGTCTGAGTATATAGATATCGATATTATTTATTGTAAAATTTTGCCACCTTTTTAAAGTGTCGCCCCACTATACAACGCCATTGATAGTATAGATTTCATATTAAACTTATTGTTTGCTAAGTGAGAAGCTTATTTTTAAAAAAATAAATAATATTTTGGGCAAACCAAAAAGTATTTTTCGAGGTATGTAATAGGAGTAGAATCTTTGTTTATAATCGCATCCGAAACTATCGATTAATTAAAATTAGAATTTATTCCCATAGTATATGAAATTAATGAAATATAAGTGAAATTAGATGAAAAGTATTAATCAAATATTCAAATATTTTTATCTTTTGAGGATATGTATTATTCTTTGAGGTGGTTTAATAAAAAACACCGCTGCTATCTTCAAAATGTACCGCTAATCGCAAAATAATATTACCTCCTAAAATCTTTGAATAGTAATCCATAAATCTGGACGATGTTTTTAGGAAAGTTTCAAAATAAATATTCATGATAACGAATCTTTAAATGATTCGGAACGCATTCAGTATCTCGTTCTCGTCAATTAACCGGTAAAGTGCTTTACGTTATTGGCGGTATTCATCCAAGTGTGCAGAATTATGATTGCATTTAGTCGGAATTATTAAAAAAAAAATATCAGGACAATCGATTATTGTTCAAATTTTTTATTTATTTAAAAAAAAAAAATAGAATATATTCTATTAGTTTAGGAAATTTTATCGATTGTTTTTTGTTTTTGTCTCAATTATATTGCATATTACTTTTCTAAAGAAATGAGAAATAAAAAATGATATCCCTGAAAGAATTTATACAATTTTCAAAACAAAAAGTTAAAATTTGGTGAGAGCAAATTATGAATCATTTAAATCAGAATGTATTGAAAAAAAAATTATAGGTCGTTATAATTTAATTTACATAATTTATTAAATACCAGCTAAAAAAATAAATCAGATATATGTGTTGTTTGCAATACGCCAAACCACCCTTATTATCAATGGTAGAAGTTAAAATCTAGGCTATAAAATTAAAATAAAACCAGGCACAGACCGACGGTTTGAAATAAATTAATTTCCAGCTACCTTTAGCTTTAGTGTGAAAATAATCCTTCCCTTCCTATCGTTGATCGATAATACTACCACTTCCGGTTTCCGGATATACACCAAAAGTTGATCAATTCATCATACTGCTGCATTAAGTATAAATATATCAAATTTCATCAAAATCCGTTGAACCGTTCAAGCTGTACACATCTATACGTACACACAGCGGACGGATGGACGGACGGACACAGACATCATGCCAAAAATACTTTTTTCTGTTAAGATTCGTGGAGATATGTAAAAATCTCCACATGTGAAATTTGGTGTGAAAACAATACCTCCCTTATTATCGTCGGTCGGTAATTATTATAGGAAGATTGGCATTGTACACATATGCACTGAAATATTGATTCTTGACACATTGGGAGTAAAATAAATATATATATATATATATATAATCATGATTTCGATTTTGAATTTAGATATGTTATGATTTTTTTATATGGGTAGATATCACAGGAGAAAATTTTAAGAAAAAGAATGATGTATGGAAAAGGGTGGACTTTGAATCGCGTGAACTGCCCCGGAGATCTGGACTACAACAAAAAAAAGAAAAAATTAAATTTATCATAAAAAATGTATAATCAGATTTATTATATTTAATGCTTAAATAAGAATTTTCTTTTTTAAAACTTTTAAATTTAAATGTAAATCTTTAAATTATAATTTTATATACAAAAAAAAATCTTTCATATTTTTTTATAAAAAAAAGAGGTTATACAAAAATTAAAGAGACACCAATATTTGTTGTGAAACAAATATTTTTTAATTCTTAGATAAAAAATAAAAAAAAATAATAAAAAAAAAAACTCCTTGAAAACACATTATTTCTTGTTAATGATGTAGCCGGTCTTTATATAAGCGATAATTATTGGACTGGTGAATGGTGGTCCTTTTTTCTTTCCAATAAAGTCCGTCTGCTCCGGACGCTAGCTCCTGAACGAATGCCGTTGTCTGCTTTTTCAACAACTCGTCTCTTCAGGGGAAACGTATAATCTCTTCCAATGAAAATAAATTTATATTGAAAAAAATAAATTTTATTTTTAACGGATTAATGATATTTTTGGAATATCATTACAATATATATATAATGAAAATGTGTATATTTGATTGCTAATTTTATTTTTATCTTTTTCTTAAATAATTTGATATGTCTATATTAGAATGTATAGTATAAATAAAATAGAATTTCAATTCGTAATAGTGTATGAACTATCTAGTGCAGGGGTGGCTAACTCGCGGCCCGCGGGCCGCATGTGGCCCGCGAGATTCATCACACTTTTATATTCTGCCCCCTCATGAAACAAATATCGCACTAGTGAAATAAATATGATTTCATTTTTTTTATTTCGTTGTTTCTTTTTTTATTTTTAGTATTATATATTTTTTACAATGTGCATTCAGTATCATTATTATTATATTATATATGTTTATATGTAAAAATAATAGTAAACATAATAAAAATTCATTATTTTTCAATTTGTCACATCAAACAATATCCATTATGGGTCTAAATCTAATATGGGTATGTATAATTTTATATGCGGCCCGCGAAGTTATGATGCATTTCCAAAGTGGCCCGCAAAATCATTTGGGTTGGCCACCTCTGATCTAGTGTTTAAAATTAAAATAAAAATTATTATATTATAGAAAGAATGTACTGAAATGTTTATGAGATTTGAAATTCAAGACCAAAAAGCACTCCGTAAATTTTTCACTAATAGTACCGAAGACACCACTGGATGGCGCTGATGGCACTTCTGGGATCAACCAAGCTAATTTTTCCATCTCCAACACCTTAAATCACAGAGCATACATACATCCTTAAATCCTCTTAAGCGGTAACCAACATTTTCATAGGATGTCCAAAAGTCAGAGGTCTATCAGATCATCACAATCTAATTCATAAATCCCAATCAGCGCATTTGGAAGAAAATAGCTCAAGAGTATTTTCTCGAATTTAATTAATAAATCTCACTGAATTAATGTTTTATTCGAAACCAAAGGAATTAAATAAAACATTCGATTCAAAGTGTGTTATTAAAATTATTCACTAATTAATTGATTGTACACTATATATATATGTATGTATATATGTATATATATATATCTTTTGAGATGCAAAATTGATCTGTTTTGGTCTTATTTAAAAGAGGAATTATTTAAATTGCTTATTTTCTTAATTAATTAAATTATGATTATTATTATTATTTATTTTGTTATTTTTGTGCAGCGAGTTTTCACAATATTATATAAAATTTTAATTTATTATCTATTATACAGGCAAATTGTATATATCTATTTATTTCTTTCTGATCTTGAAAATTATATAGGATTTTATTAAAAACAATTTCTTTAATTGGTCTATTCTTTTAAAATCATAAATCAATAATATGTTATTTCAATTAAAATATTCGGTAATTATTTACATGAGCTCCACAAGCTTTATTAATTAAACTAAAAGAGATCATGCAAAAAGTCATAAGAAAAAGTTGTTTAGAATCATACAAGGAATAGAGCAGGGTAAGTTTCATGAACCCACCTAGCTGCGGCTGTCAACGAAATAATTACCATTTTAGAAATAGTTTTATCCATACTAAAGTTATTTAAAGACATTTTCGGTTTTTTAAATTCGGTTTATTTTATTTTAGAAATAGTTTTATCCATACTAAAGTTATTTAAACGCTTTTTCGGAGTTTATATTTTCTAAAATAAAATAAACCGAATTTAAAAAACCGAAAAGTCGTTGTGGGAATTCAACGTTGGGATAAAATACAGGTTGTTGATATAATCCAAATTTTGAATTTGATTCTCGCTCCCATCAATAGCGCCACCTGATAGTGTGCCGTGGTGTTGCCACCAACAACCATAAAAGAAAAGCTAGTCAAAATTAATAGGAAAATTGGTAATGATTTCGTTGACACCCGCAGCTAGGTGCTAGGTGGGTTCATGAAACTTACCCTGCTCTATTCCTTGTATGATTCTAAACAACTTTTTCTTATGACTTTTTGCATGATCTCTTTTAGTTTAATCAATAAAGCTTGTGGAGCTCATGTAAATAATTTCCAAATATTCAATAAATATTAAATTATATTAAGTAAATTGAAAACTTAAACAAGATATTAAATATTTTAAATGATATTTGAAGATTAGCAATAAAAATTTATATAAGTATATATATATATAATATGTTTAATTTTGAGTAGAAATTGCAAAGATTAATGCATATTAATATTTCAATATTCATTGTCAAACGTGTATGGAGAGTTTCTTTGAAAAGAGAGATCAGAGTTGGGGTTTTTAATAAATTTTTATATCATGTTTTATATCAAAGGATAATTTCTAGATTTTTCTATTTTTGAAATTTTCTATGAACAAAGAAACAGGCAAAAAATATTAAAATTGGGGTATAATTATTATAAACGCTCAATCCGTTTTATTATAAACTATTCTTAAAAAAAGATTTGTAATATGTAAAAAATATTTTTTTAAAGTATCAAGCGGCGGATCGGTGAACCAGGTACTATATATTTATAAACAGTAACAAAATGAAATATTTTAAATAATTATTCCAATGAATGAACAGGTGACGCACCCTATTGACCATAAGCAGAACTAAATGAGAAGAGGAAATATTGAACGGTTTTGAAAAAAAAAATAAATGAAATTTCATATTCTATGAAAGAAGTTTCTTTCGTAATAAATAAACCAATTTAATTCTATTTAAATAATAAAAATTTATAGTTAATTTATATATTTGGATCCAATATTTAATAACCAATATTTATTTATTTATTCAAGAATATCTATTATTTTATATTAATTAGATATAAGTATGTCATATATATCATATACATATATATATATATATATAGGTTCTGGTTCACCGCTCGGTCATAAAAACATTATTCCTTATTATCGGGTTTGGCTGATAATATTAATACCTAGTTCTCCGAGCTTGTGCCGCTCAAATAATTTAAATTTAAAAGATCATAAATTAAAAAAAATACACAGACGGACACTTAACGGACGGACGGACAGATATCAAGCTAAAAATACTTTTTTCTATTAACGAAATGGCTGATTCGTGGAGATATGTAAAAATCTCCACATGTGAAATTTGGTGTGAAAACAATTCCTTTCCTTCCTATCGTCGATCAGTAAAAATGTAATTTGTCGATAGCAGTGCCATCTAACAATGATAAGAGTAAAAAAAATAAAGTTTCCGGAAGTCCCATTTACGTGTCAAATCTCTGCTTATTATCTAATATATATCTAGCATATATCTTATACTTCTAATTTTACTTATTTTTTACTTTTCTATCTAATATATATTTTATAATTAATAGTACATTAATCAATTGAAAATGGATCATTATTCACAAGAAGACACAAAATATCCAATATATATAGGTTAGTTTTTATTTCTATGTTTTTTTTCATCTAAAGTAATGTTAATTGTCACTAAAATTATTTTTTTTAATATTATTTGTAATGATTTTACATCTTAAATTGAATTATAAAATATAAAAATATAATGATTTAAAATAACGAAAATAATTTTTTTTTTTAGGTCCTCTATATCCTTGTGTATATTGCCATACGAATTTTATAAGTGAGGAATTTTTATCGAAACATCTAAAAAAATGTTTTCATAAAAAAATATTTTCCATTTTCGAAAATGATGTAAAATTCAAAAAGGGTACAGAAAAATATTTAGACAACAAAATTAAAGAAGAAACTCACTCAAACAATACTGAAGACAGACGTTTTCAATGTAATTATTGTGAAGAGAAATTTCATTTGAAAGCAAAGTTCAATACACATTTATTAATTCATACAGGAGAAAATCATTTTGAATGTAATTATTGTGAAAAGAAATTTAAATTGAAATCAACTTTAAATACACATTTATTAATTCATACAGGAGAAAAACCTTTTGAATGTAATTATTGTAAAAAGAAATTTAATTGGAAATCTAATTTAAATCAACATTTATTAATTCATACAGGAGAAAAACCTTTTGAATGTAATTATTGTGAAAAGAAATTTAATCAAACATCAACTTTAAAAAAACATTTATTAATTCATACAGGAGAAAAACCTTTTGAATGTAATTATTGTGAAAAGAAATTTAATCAAACATCAACTTTAAAAAAACATTTATTAATTCATACAGGAGAAAAACCTTTTGAATGTAATTATTGTGAAAAGAAATTTAATCAAACATCAACTTTAAAAAAACATTTATTAATTCATACAGGAGAAAAACCTTTTGAATGTAATTATTGTAAAAAGAAATTTAATCGGAAATCACATTTAAAAAGTCATTTATTAATTCATACAGGGGAAAAACTTTTTGAATGTAATTATTGTGAAAAGAAATTTAATAAGAAATCAAATTTAAATAGACATTTATTAATTCATACAGGAGAAAAACCTTTTGAATGTAATTCTTGTGAAAAGAAATTTAATAAGAAATCAAATTTAAATAGACATTTATTAATTCATACAGGAGAAAATCCTTTTGAATGTAATTATTGTGAAAAAAAATTTAATCAGAAATCAACTTTAAATCAACATTTATTAATTCATTCAGGAGAAAAACTTTTTGAATGAAATTATTGTAAAATGAAATTTAATCAAACATCACATTTAAAAACTCATTTATTAATTCATTCAGATGAAAAACCTTTTGAATGTAATTATTGTAAAAAGAAATTGAAATTGAAATCATATTTAAAATCACATTTATTAATTCATACAGGAGAAAATCCTTTTGAATGGAATGATTGTAAAAAGAAATTTAATTGGAAATCTCACTTAAATCAACATTTATTAATTCATTCAGGAGAAAAACCTTTTGATTGTAATTATTGTAAAAAGAAATTTATTCAGAAATCTGATTTAGCTAAACATTTATTAATTCATACAGGAGAAAAACCATATAAATGTAATTATTGTGAAAAGAAATTTAATAAGAAATCAAATTTAAATAAACATTTATTAATACATAATATTTGAAAAATAGGTTTAACAATGTAAACAACAATTTCTTTAAATATTGCTTATATACTTTATACCACAAATTGTAGTTTAAATCAATAAAAATCTATCTTATCTTATTTAACTTAGTATTTATATTTACTATTTTATTTGCTCTATTAATAAATACATTATTACTAATTATCTATTACATTTAAGAATCCTATTATTTTATTATCTATATGTTAATTTATTTCTTATTTATTTATACAAATCTCTAATATGTATATGATTCTTTCATTTTACTAATCTATAATTGTAATTAAAAAAGAAACTTTATAAAAATCCTTATTTTAATTCTTACACGAGAAAAGCATTTTCAATTTAATTTAACCATATTTAAATTGTCATTTACTAATTCATACAGGTAAAAAGTTTTCTGGAATGAAATTATTGTAAAAAGAAAATTAATAATTTTTAACATTTATTAATACATACCTGATTCACCGAGCCACCGCTCGGTCAATAAAAATATATTCCTTATTATCGGTTTTGGCTGGTAATATTAATATATGATTCACGGAATCGCCATTTAAATAATTTAAAATAACATAAATGACTTATAAAACATATAGTCCATAAACGTATCTATTAATGCACTGAAAGACAGAAAAGTAGGGCTGTTGACATAAAATATATATATTTTCGTAAATTTGATTTATTTATATGTATATATATATAAAAAGGTTTTTGTCTGCACATTGCTGTGAATTTTAAATTTTTTGCATAACGTTTCTCCAATTTTTCTTATTCTTTTCAAAAAATAAGATTTGTCGAAGATATCGAAATAGATTTGTTTGTGAGATGATTTCATCGTTGGTACCCAATCTCTTTCCGCCGAGCCATATCTTAAGGCTGAAAACAAGAAATAGTCACTCGGGGTTAATTCTGGAGAATAGGGCGGATGAGGAGCAATTCGTATCCCAATTCATTGATTTTCATGGAAATTCACTTTTTTCCATTTTTTCTATTAATGGATGTCAAATAAAAACTAAAAGATCAATCTGGTTCCAATTTCGACAGGAGTCAGCTGATAGCTGTTTTCTGACAGTGTTGTCATTTCATTTAAGAGACAGGAAATTCAAAATGCCATGGACTTATTGACCTACTCTCGTATATTTGAATAAGTAAGATTTGTTACCTCTAATTTCACCCACCCCGCCCCCCTCCTACGAAACAAATGTGAGGTGTTTTCGAAATAAACAACCAAGTGAGCTTGTCGAAGCGCAAAATCACAAATTATCAACTGAATTTGCATCGCGAATGGATCTAAATTAAATCTAAATATAAAACAAACAAATCAAATGATTAGAAAAAAAAATTCGAAAAAATAAAAATGTTTGTTTAAAACATTTTTTTTCCGATTTATGAATTTATTCATTTGAATTTTAGCCCCCATTCCCATTTTTTTCAACTTTTCATTTCAATAATATTTACTTACATTTTTTTTGTTTTTCAATACACATAATACCTAAATAAATATTTTCATTGAAATGATACATAATTAATCATAACAAATATTTCAAAAGAGTAATATTTTTTTTCATATTCCCATTTTGTAAATTCATTCATATTTATAATTTGTAGTTTTTTCCCATTTGCTTTCTTTAAACAGACAGAAAAATAAAAAATGGAAAAAATTCAAAAATTATTTAAAGTGAAAGAAAATTCTTGGATGAATAAGATATGGAACTATTTTTATTTTATTTTATTTTATTTATTTTTTTTTTTGATAATTCAAAAATAATATCAATTCATTTTAAATAATTCTTAAATTTTTTTTCATTTTTCATTTTCCAATTTTCTGTCTGTTTAAGTAGAGGGGAAAAGTAAATTAGCTGGAGTGTCTCCACTCGACTATCTCGCAATTTGAATTGGATTAAATAACATAATATATTATATTTAAATTAAATTTAATTAATTATAAATTATAAATAATAAATATTAAACCAGCGCATGTTTGGCTTTTTATTGATGGCACCATGGCACGTGTTGGCGCGTGAGATTTGCAGTGTTAAAAAATTAATTCTGGTACTTTCAGCAATTCAATCAAGCTGAAATTCTATATATAGCAGTTTTATACAATTATTAATCATGTGAAAAATTATCAAACATATATTTTTATTTTTACGGTCACTTTAGAGGAAAAAAAATCAAAACGTTGTAGGTAATGACCCTCTTCCGGTTGAGCTACATTTCTCAAAAGTTGATAGAAAACTATGAATTTTGAATAATGTCCATGTACCAAATTTCATCATTCTAGCTCAAACCGTTTTTGCGTAATCTTGTCTACATACATACACACACACATACACACATACACACACACACACACACACACAGACATTTTTCTCAACCTTAGTGAAAATGATTCAGGAACCTTGAAAACGTATAAAAACATCAAAATCTCAACATCGAAAATTTTCATGATCGCAATACTATCTCTGGCGAGATAGTAAAAATTAAAAGAATAGTAAATGAAACGATTTTAAATTTTTTTTTTTTTTTTTGATATTTTGATTAAAATTAATCGATCATCTCGCAAATATGAATTGGATTAATTAACATATATTATACTTAAATTAAATTTATTAATTATATATATATATATATATAAAAACCTCTGATTTGTGTACGTCCTACGCAAGCACAACGCCTATCAAGTCGATTCTATTAATGAGGTGTCCTATGATCAGTAGAACGGATCCCATCAACATCAACCTTTACCTAGATTTTCTTGATCGGATGCGCTACTTTTTATCAAGTAGCTTATTTTTTTTTTTTTGATAATTCAAAAATAATATCAATTCATTTTAAATAATTCTTAAATTTTTTCCATTTTTCATTTTCCAATTTTCTGTCTGTTTAAGTAGAGGGGAAAAGTAAAAAATTAAAAGAAAACGAAATGAAACGATTTTAATTTTTTTTTTTTTTTTTTTTGATATTTTGATTAAAATTAATCAATAATAATAAAATTTAAATAAAAAATAGAATATAACCAACTAAAATATAGTATTTTTAATTAATTAATTAATTTTTTTTTTTAATTACTTAATAAAAAAATAATCATTTTTAGTTATAATAGAATTTACATAACTATTGTTTTTGTTTTTTTATAGATTCCTGAGTGCTCCTAAAATACGAACTGGTTCATTAAATAGTGTGATGATGGTCAACTGAAAACAAAGCTGATTAAATCCTAACTTGCTAAATGATTATAGGTATCACCCTGAGCAGCTTCCAATATCCGTAGAAGGGCCAGGGATGACTTTCCAGTCCAGCAATTGCAACCTAAAAAAATAATACAAAATGATTTCAAAGTGTGTTAAGAAAAAAACAAAGAATATAATAATTTATTTTAAAATACTCCATAAATATTTTATTTATATAGTATGTGCTTGAAAATTAAAATTTTTTATTAAAATTTTCGAAAAATTTATAATAATAAATTACTATGGTATTTATATTTAATTATCATTTTTTAAAAAAATATTAAGAAAAAGTATAAAGATCATATATTATAACAATATTAATATATTAAAACATCTGACTTTGTACGTACTATGCAAGGACAACGCCTATCAAATCGATTAATTAATGAGGTGTTCTATAATCAGTAGAACGGGTCCTATCAACTTTTTACCTGGATTTTCTTGATCGGTGGCGCTATTAAGTAGCTTTCCCAATTTTGATCCCGGAGGCTGGGTTGTCTCCGTCTCATAGACCCCAGTTAGAGAAATTCCCTTGTCAGGCCCGAAACTAGAAGAATGTGAGGGAGCTTCGCTAACCTCTCACCCTGTGGCGCCTTCATATTAACATATAAGTATTTCAATATTTTGATTGTGATATTTATGAACACAACTTAATACTATTTCAATTAACGAACAAAAATAAGTAAAATAATTTCACCATAAATTATTATTTCATAATACTATTTCAAGATCAGAGAATCATATACCTACGGTGGCCAAACCGTGGCTCGCGAGCCACATGTGGTTCTTTTCGAGTCTATTGTTGCTCAATTAAAAAATTTAAAGTCATGACAAAAAAAAAGTAAATTTTTTTTCCGATTTGGCTCTTAAACATTTTCGATTTTTCAATATGGTTCTAAGTATCACCAAGGTACACCTGGTATATACCACGGAGGAAATGGACGGGAATGACTCGATCTGAAGAGTACAAAAAGTTAAATATCCGTTGCATGAAACAATTTGACGTTATCTTTAGTCTCTTTAATACTTCCAAAAGACGCCACGAAGTTTGGTGTTGAATGCGCTTGACTTTCATCCTCGTAATCCCTGGTCTGGCAAGTAAATTTCTCCCAACCCAGTCACCAAGGTCAAATAAAATGTAGCACCTCTTATCAAGAAAATCAAGGTTGAGAGAATCCGTTCTACTGATCATAGAACACCTTTACTTCGTCACTTAGGCGACAACTGACTTGAAAGACTCTGTCCTTTCATAGGGTGTACAAAAGTAAGAAGTATTTTAATTTTTAATCAAAAAAAATTTCTATGATTTTTGAGAATCCCGATTCACACACACACACAATCGATATACGATTTTTTTACAGATCTTCTCATTTCAAGTCATTCGGATTCCAAAAACTAGTTTTCCCGTTGAAGTATGTATTTGTGTGGTTTTTATTAGTATTATTATTTTTTACTAATGTATTCCTCACCACGTTCTTAAATATGCCTAAGGAGCTGAATTTTATATCCAGGTAATTAACATTCACAGTTATATCACAGTCATTGTAAATAGATAATAGAATATTTATTTATCAGCTAACCTGAGTCCTTACTGATCTATAGATTATCAATACTTCATCAGGGGTGGGCAAAAGCCGGCCCGCGGACCGGATTCAGCCCTTATAGCTTAGTTTATCCGGCCCGCCGGCCCGTTGAAAAAGTTTGGCTCTTATTTCGATCTTTCATTCACATGGCTTTAAAAAAAAATGTAATTTTTTTTTTTACAAATGTCCCGGTTTGGTGTTTTTGAAATATAGTCCTCCGGCCGGGGAGACATTTTGAAAATTTCATTTTGGCCCGCGCTTAAAAGTATTTGCCCCTTCTCAAGATCCTCTATAGCAGGGGTGTCAAAACTCGTGGCCCGCGACCACTTTCGACTTTTTTTAAAAAATTTTCAATTTGTCTCTTAACAAAAAAGTAAAATGTTTTTTTGCGGCCCGCCTAAAGTTAAACCTTGTTTTTTTGGCTCAAGTATACCTATGAGTTTGACACCCCTATAGTATTCCCAACTTTATTGTAAATCAGGTAAAAAGAGAGCCGATAATCGATGGATCCGTCAATGATCAGGGTATAATATTACAACAGGAAAAAGAGGAGAGGGGAGATCGTTTCTATCTATTATACACCACCACTCATATCAATTGTTGAAAATCTCGCCCCCTTCATCTCAATTACAAAGTGCGTGTTGTGATTTATATATGTGAACATGTTTAAAGTTTTAGCTAAATATTTACCATAAATGAACTGCTTATTGAAAAACCAACCAGGCCTGAATTTATTTGGTTATTTAAAACAGCCAGGAGGGAGGTGAAAAAAAAGGATTATATTACCAAATAATTCAAGTCAAATAGCAAGCAAAAAATATCATTGTTGTGTTTGAATAACGTTCTTTTTTTTCTTACGGATTTGCATTGATAATTGAATAGGTGAATTTTAAATTATTGTCGACTTTTTATTCAATGGATGAAATGAATCTGATTTGCATAGAAAAAGCTTGAAACGTTGTCGAATCGGTGATTGTTTCACAAAAAAAAAAAAAAAAAAAAAAAAAAAAGAATAAATTGGTGATCGTGTGCTCTCGATGCAATCTGTTTAATTTGTCTCCAGCTAGCTAAATAAAAAATAATCCAGTAAATTTTGGAAAATACGTGCAATATATATATATATATATATTAAACAACAACAATAACAACAAAATTATCGAGTTGAAATAAAAATCATAGCAATCATATTTTTTTCTATCTTACAATTGAATATAGAATAATTCCTTTACTGTCTCTACAATCATTTTTAGTATTTATTTTTTTGATAAGACCATCGATTCCAGTGTTATGAGCCATGTTAGTTTATTTTGTGGTATTGTTATTAGGTTTAATTTATTTATTCTAAATGAATGTTGGCTCCTTTACAGCCTCTTCATTAGTTTTAGTATTTATTTTTATATCCCATTTAAGAGTTAAACAAATTTATCTGTGTAATGCCTGGACCGATTACTAAGCATTTATTAAATATTTTTTAAATTATTCTATACATTTTATAAAAATTTTATAATCTAGAAATTAATTTTTTTAAGACTTATGAAATAAAAAAAAAATGTTTCAAAACGTTAATTCAAATGAATAAATTTTTGATTTTATTTTAATTATTCGATTATTAATTAGATTTTCAAGTAAAATGATTTATAGAATACATAATGATTAAAATATGTTTTTTTTAGACAAAGTATCAAAAAGGGGTTGTTTTAAATTAATCTCCTTTTAGAATGGAATGGATTTTGAAATTTTTTATTAATCCAAAAGTCGAAAAATAAAAAAAGAAATGAATTGTGATTAGATTGAATATAATAAATAATAAATTTGAAATTTTTAAATTTAAAAAAAAATATAGACAAATTTAATAAATTTAATAATAAATATTTAATTTATTACATTTATTCAGATGTATCTTTCTTTATTTTACTATTATTATTATTATTATTATTTTAATAAATTATGTTTTGTGTTTTCATATTTTAAGTTTTAATTTTATAAGATGTATTATTTCTTGCTATCTTTAGAATTCCTTGCATATCATTATAAACCAATTGTCCAATTATAATAGAGAAACGTATGATAAAATTAATATTAAGGAATATTGATTCCAATAACATATTCTAACAATAAAATATATAATTAAAGTGCAAAAAAATATTTACTCATAAAGATGTGAATAGAAAAATTTAAAATAAAGATTTAAGCATGAAATATTTCCAAATTGTTAGTTGATAATATTTATAAGAGAATTTATATTTATAATATATATAATATAAATAAATAAAATTAAATTAGATGATTAAACTCAATAAAATTTATATTATCCATAAGAATAAATTGAATAATAATAATAGAATTTGCTATGAATGAATTGAAATGTTGAATTTTGACACATTTTTAAGAAATTTCATTTTCAAGTTCTTACAAAATCCCAACCAATTTTTTCGAGCAAAAAAATACCTTATTTTAACAATTTTATTAATTAATTAAGTGGGCCACTAATGAATTTTCATCTAAAGAATTTTTTGTTAAATTGAAAAAAGGCTTATTTTTACTAATCCTTTTATTTCAAAAATAATTATAATTTAAAGATATATATATATATATATATATATATATATATATATGTATATATATAACATATTTTTTAATATTTTTATTTTTAATAATTTTTTTTTCATTTGGATTTTAATTTTTTCGATATTGAAAAAATAAATAATTTTTTTATGCCTTTTGTATTTTACCATTTATATATATATATATATATATATATATAATTATTTTAGATTAGTATTTATTTTTTCGAGTGTTCCAATTTCAATTAAACTGATATTAATTAATTAAGAAAATGGAATATAATGAAATAATAAATTAATTAAGATTAGGAATTCCAAAGATAGCACAAGATAAGGTAAGATGGGTAAAGGAGAGGGAGAGACTTTCCAGTATGGCCCATTTATCAAAAACCAGACAAAGTTAATTAGTATATAAAAAAAACAATTAAGATAAATGCACAACAAGATTATCTATTGGTGACACTCTATAAAATTTTAAACAATGTTTTAAATTAAAATTTTTCATTATAATATATACTCAATATCATCTGAAATTTGATCATAATAATATAATTGTTTTTATATTATGTCTGTATTTTATTGTGTCATGTTTAAGAAGGGATTTCAGGACTCTTACAGTAGTAAACTAGCGACACTAAAGGACCTCACATTACTTCATCTGAGCTACTGTAATTCTAAAATTTATTAGTTACCTCAGAGGTTCCCAAACTTTTTCGGTATACGGCTCCCATAATTCATCGGATTTTTTCCGCGGTTCCCTTAATTGTGATGACCATATTTCGAAAACACCAAACCGGGACAAACGGTTTACCTTTTTTCTTTTTTTAGAGAGAAATTGAAAAGATTTTGAAAAAAAGTACGAAATGTTCAAAAGCTTGGTCCAAAAAACGGTTGAACTTTTTTTTTTTTTGAGACAAATTGAAAAAATTTTAAAAATAAGGGAGCCGCGGCTCACAGTTTGGGAATCACTGAGTTACCTCCTTGTTGTGATAGATATATACTATTTTTTATGATGAAGAATAGAATCAAAATCTTAACACCCAACATAGGTACATAGAATTTGAAAATGTAAAAAAATTTAAGTACATCGGTTCTATGATCACAGAGGATAAAAAATATTCGCGAAGAATTTAATACATTTCTTCATTGTTACTAAATTTATACGCAGAAACGATTGTGCATTATTTAGACCCCATCATCCTGACTAACATTTTAAATAAAGAAGAATGAAACGTTGGCTTAAAGGTGTTAAACGTGATGCAACAACATCTTCTAATGACGCTGAATGTTCAAAAGCAGTACTCGCGGAGAATATAGCAATCACCAATCCAGACGATGATGCCACGACGTCAAGCTCGATGGTTTCAAAGACGAATAAAAGGAAGTATGATGATTCATATATCAGTTTCGGATTTGTTGATTCCAACGGCTCACCTCTCTGCATGCTATGTAGTAAATTGCTTCCTAATAGTTCCATGGCACCTGCCAAATTACGCCGACATTTAGAAACTGTACACCCCGAGTCTAAAGACAAGAATAAAGAATTCTTTGTTCGTAAAAAAGATCAGTTATTAAAAAGTCAAAAAAATATGATGCATGTAACACAAACTATTAACGAAAAGGCCACGGAGGCATCATATTTAGTTAGCTATCGCATTTCACAAGCAGGTGAAGCGCACACTATCGCTGAGAATTTAATAAAGCCATGTATATTAGACATAACAAAATGTATGCTCGATGAAAAATCTGCAAAGAATCTTTCTACTGTGCCGCTATCAAACGATACTGTTTCACGGCGAATCCATGATCTGGCAAGCTATGTCAAACAAGAACTAGTTACACGTCTACAAAAAACACGATTCGCCTTGCAAATGGACGAGTCGACTGATGTCGCTGGTTTGGCTATCTTTCTGGTTATCGTGAGATATCCATGTAAAAGTTCTTTTGAAGAAGACATGCTTATGTGTTCACCGTTGCCCACAAACACTACCGGGGAAGAAATTTTTAACAAAATAAATATATTTTTTGAAGAAAATAATCTTAGTTGGAACAATTGCATTGACATTTGTACAGATGGAGCCAAGGCGATGACAGGTAAAACAGCAGGAGCAGTGTCACGAAAAGATAAAGCGCCTAATTGTAGTTCCAGCCATTGTATTCTGCATAGACAAGCACTTGCGATGAAGCAAATGCCGTCACATCTAAAATTAGTTATGGATGAAGCGGTAAAAATAATTAATTTTATCAAATCACGACCACTACAATCCCGATTGTTCTCATTATTGTGTGAAGATTATGGCAGCAAACATAAAACACTGCTGCTCGGGGTAAAACTTTAACAAGGCTATTTGAACTTAGAGCAGAGTTACAAATGTTTCTTTCAGCAGATACTTCTTTTAATTTGAAGGACTTGGTTGTTCCGATTGTCTTTTATGGCGGATATCTTTCAAAAACTGAACCAATTGAATTTATCATTGCAAGGTAAACAGACAACAGTGTTTCAGGCCTATAACAAAATAACTGCCTTCAAAAGAAAATTAGATTTTTGGATTATTTGCGTTGGTAAGAAAGAAATAGAAAGCTTTACGTCACTCAGTGAGTTAGCGATAACGACTCAGAAATGTTTCAAGATGATGTGTTTGAAGAATTGGTCCAATATCTCAGTTCGATGCGCGTCTCTTTTGAAAAGTATTTTCCCGAAGAACAGAATACAAAAATTAAAGTGAATTCATGGATTCATAATCCTTTTTTACCCAACTTGCAAAAGCCCGAAAGTATGTCAAACGAGGTATATGAATCTCTTTTAGAAATGTCATCAGATACAAGTATGGAGTCACTGTTCAAAACGATGCCTCTCAACGATTTTTGGTGCAGAATCCGTGATGAATATCCAATGCTTGGCAAAATGGCTCTGAATATTCTTCTCCCTTTCCCAACAACATATTTGTGCGAAACAGGATTCTCAACCTATGCAGCCACGAAAACAAATCGAGGTAGCTCAGGGTAGGGATGTTTGGAGGAATATGGTTGCTGCAACCAAGAACTTTCAAATTCAATAAGGCCATATATATGTGTGTTAAGTAAACTAAAATTAAACTTAAAAATATTCTTTAATCCAATGCTTGATGAGATTTCAAATTTATTATTTGTTTTATGATATGGGTATTTCGGCTGTTTATATATAAATGCTATCAACTAAAATATTTAAGATATTAGTAATTTTATTATTATTTATATCTTCCTAGAAA
The DNA here is from genome assembly GCA_963082975.1 of Labia minor. Lineage (NCBI taxonomy): Eukaryota > Metazoa > Arthropoda > Insecta > Dermaptera > Spongiphoridae > Labia > Labia minor. The sequence continues at coordinate 70,474,257 of OY720348.1, forward strand.
GAAGAGTATATCATATTCAAGGTAACTTTATATAATATTTATAATTATATTAATGAATAGATAATAATTCTTTTAACTTTTATTAATTAAAATTTCCAAGGACATTTGATACATAATAGATAATAAGAAATCAAAAATTCAATAAAATTAATATTTTAATTTAATTTTTATTGATAATCTTTCACATTGTTTTAACCGCGATCATAGTTATAGTACCTATACTTAGATTGAAGACCTTGAAAATATAAAAAAGATAGCGGATTTGATACTCAATGCAGTTATGTGTATGTATTCTCAAAAGAATATTATTTATTATTATTTTTAAATTAAATTTAAACTGAAATTTCTAAATTAATATCTAAGATGGGCTTTGCAACTGAAGATATGTGATTTATTAAATAAGGTATTTAAATATTTTTATTATTATACTATATGTTTCAAGTCAGCAGACGTTATGAAAACAAGGTTAAATATAAGAGTATTTTATTTGAAAGATTAAAATATATGTATAATTTAAGTTATATGTTTAGAATTAATTACGGAGGACGATTAGATTATATAAAATGTCCTATTAAAATTAAAAAAAAAATATTTGAACAGCAATAATGCACAAAATTCTACCTGATTCTACTTAACAGGAATTATACCATTTGCAAAAATTTATTTTCTTTATAATGATATTTGCTGTTTGGAAATTGGATTAGGAGTTAGTTTTCTTCAGCACTCACCTCCTCCATCAAATTCATTTGAGTCCGAAGTTAACAACCCAATCTTCTTGGCATAACCTCATAGAGGACTTCCCTTAGATGTTTGACATATTCTCAAGGTATACCCATAATTTTGGTACTTCCCCTATCATCGACTTCAACACACCCTCTTCGAAACAGTCAATTTTCAAACCCATTCCTAATGGGTTTTCTTAATTTCGGTATCTCCATATTAAATAGGCTCACCTGGTGATCAGTTTTAGTAATGATCAGTCCATTTCAATCCAGATTCTCACTTCCAAAACTGAAATCAATCACAGGACCAGTTCCCGATTCTTCGATTGTTTATGATTAGCAGAAATGAAGACACCTTCCTAGTTTTTCACAACCACTCCTCTTCCTAAATTCGTTGTAGGTATGTCAGCTTTCCTAAGTATTTATTTCTTTTACTTTCTTTTCTTTTCCCGCAATAACGCTTCCCACCATATCAGGGTCAATCATCCTTGGTGATGACTGGGTACACCCTACTTCCATAATGGGGTTGTTGCATAAAATTTTTTTTTTCGCTGAAATTTTTTTTAAACTATATTGAATATAGTAAATACGAATATGATATTTAAAATAATATTTAATACTTTGACAATTAATTATAATTTATTGAAAACGTTGAAAAAATTCGAATTTAACCACGTGGCTTAAACGTGTTCTGATTGGACGGCCGCTTCGTGACGTCCCACGCTGGTACACAATCGAGCGTTTAACCTACCGAAACGTATTTGTGCAAGTTTTTTGATCTTTTTCCATCAAGTCGCCGTCAAATTCGCAGTAATTGCGAAACATGACACAGCCAGGCTTCGTTAAGGCTCAATCTGATAATTTAAACTCGTGTGGGTGAATTATGATTAAGATTATACTAAAAATTTAATCTGTAATTCATCCAAATTCTGGGAAAAAAATATATTTCCATTACTTTTGGGATCTGTACAAAAATAAAAAAAATAAAAAAAATGTAAAAAATGTAGAGGAAAATATAATAATTGAAAATAATAAAATTCGAATATTGCATTACAAAACTAATTTTATTCTCACTGATTTATAATTGGTTGTTGTAAATTAATAAGTGCTGCTGCAATGATAATAATATTATCAGTTGTACTAATGGCTTCATGATGAATGCAGGAATGAGGTTGAAGATAATTAAATTCTCTCAATCTTCTTATTACCCGTTCAATATGTATTCGTAAACTTGCAATCCTTTTAGTTTGCATCATTTCTGCTTTTGATGGTTTAGCAGAGTTTGCGACGCTGGGGGGTCTAATCAATACACACCTTTTTTGGATTAATAAATGTTCAATATGTTTAAATCCGCGATCTGCCATAATTCCACAACCCGGGGGTATTTCATTTAAGTAGCCACAATTTTCCACTATAAGCGCATCTGATGTTTAATTTAACATAATAGGAAATTAAGTGTAATATGTTTAATAATATTGTTTAAAATTACAAGACGAAAATTAGACGAAAATAAGTATATTATTTTGGTTATGTTATTGTTGGTTATATATTATTGTTCTGTATAAATCATGAATTTATCATACGTACGTTGAAATGATCTTCACAACAAAACAAACAACTTGTTGGTGGATTCGCTACATCGTCACGTCTTGCCATTTTCAACCACATTTTTCGACGTTTAATATCACGTGGGACTGTTAAAAATACTTTGTTCGGTGTTTTTATACTTGTATTAGTGCACTCTGGTACAAAGCACCACTTATACGATCCTTTCTTCTTTGAATTATTAACATTTTCACTGATATTCTCCATTTTCGGTCGATTAAATGTATCACTCGTATCACCTCGTGTACACAAGCCGGTTCCATATAGCGTGCGTACCAGCCTCTGACGTCACGTAGCAAGCGCGCGAAAAGAGCACGTTTCAAACGGTCTTAATTTTCGTTTTACTATAACTCAGTTAATTATTAACATTTTTTTGAAATATTTTTTTTTCTCAATTTGTTACGGAAGTGTTGTTTAAATAGTAAAATAAAATTTTTTTGTGCAATGACCCCATTGGCTTAGCCTTTGGCTCATTAACTCTTCCTTCCAGTTTCTCTAACCAGAAGAGGTCATTGATTTGTTTACTCAGGAGTCCGCTTGTTGACACCACTGGAGATCCGACTCCCTTGGTTAATCTTTTTTCAGGGACCATTTTCATGGTTGGATCTTCTTTGTGGTTTATTTCGGAGTAACTTCTCCTAGACAGGATACCTTCTTTATGACTGTCGATCCCATTCCAACAATTGATGGATTTGGTTCCAGCCTGGTATTTCATTTCCCCGGAACCACCAATATCTACGAGACCCAATTCACCATCCAACAACTTCACACTAGTATGTGTGTGTGTATGTGTCAATGAATAGAAAATGTTTCATTAAAAATGATCAACCGAAAGTGAAATTTATCCCAAAAATAGAATCTCTCTTTATTTTGAATAAATTTGATGATCATTTTGTAAATATATATATATATTTATATATTATTCATTTAATTTCTATAATTTTATCTAAATTAAACCATTAAAAATAAATAAAAATAGCTTCTGGGATTAGATTTTATACTAATACATTTAGTCTATCACATTTGAATTCAAAATCATTAAAATTAATTATTTATTTCAAATATAAATTGAATAATAGAAAAAAATAACAAGTAAATGAGATTTACGTATATGATGTAAAAAATATAAATAAAAAATATTATTTTTTTTTGTTTTCAATTTGCATAAAATTTATGACATCCATTCTTTTTTTTAACTAGTATATTTTTTTATTTTGATATGCATTTAATTATATATCACATTTATATAAATTTGATTTTTTTTTTATTATTTATAGATCATAATAAATAAAAAAAAATTATATAGTGATTGTGGACTAGAATTTTTTCACAATATGAGATAAAGAATATTTACTCGTATTACGTTTTTTTTATTTATTAATTGATGAGTTCATTTGGCCTTTTAACTGGGCATTTAAATTGTTTTGATTGCTTAAGTGTTGGGAAATGGTCATAGTTGATAATAAATGGACACGAACGACACTTTCAGGAGATAATGATGTTAGATTCGACAATGATTTCTCTTTTAATAAGTTTTGGAATTGTGTTTTCTTTTGGACAATTTTTCAGTTTTCATTCACGTCACGTATGCTATCCATTATACTAACTTTCTAGCTTTTATTATTCTAATTGTGATTGAAATTACATACAGTTCCAGCAATACTTCAGTCTTCAGTGATGTAACTTAAAAATGGGAATTGCTAATTTTAAATGATAATTTAATAAACACATTTTTTCTAAAAAAAATTAATAAAATTAGAAAGAAATGAGCCAGTCCTGTATATATATATAATTGGTTAAAAGAATAATTAATTAAAAACATTTTTTTAAAAATTTAAATTTGAATGAAAATAAATATACTCTTTGCATTTTGCTATATTCTTAGCTCTTGAAAAAGGTCTTCACAAAAGATTTGTACATACCCAAATAATTTAATATTATTTTAAAATCATTAATATATTAATTATATAACTAATTAATAAATTAATAATATTAATAATAATACAAGTAAAAATAAATCAATATTAAATCTAATTCAAATTATCTATAATTTATAATCTATTATATTAATTTATAATTAACAATATTTAATTTAATAATTTAGGATGTATTTAGTATCATCAAATTAACATTTGACTTTTTTTTATCATTTATGTTTTAGAACTTATTATAGCTATAATTAATTTAATTGGTTAATTTGATAGGAAAATTTAATAGTGTATTCTTAGATGGCATACATATTAAATTAATAATTAAAAAAATTATTAAATATTGACTAAAAAATATTGTCTTGGTATTTTTTTATTTTTATTTGAAATTCGAGATTTTAACAAAATACACGTTTGGGCTTTAGAAAAGGCATTTCAAAGACAGCATTTCTAGAAAGAAATCGGTCTGTGCAAAAAACACTTCTATAAATTGAAATATTATATTTGTGATTGGTATTCATTAATTTCATAGACAGAAGAAACTTTTTCATTAAATTCGAGAAATTCAACTTTTTGTTTTTTTCTAAAATTGTTTAAATATATTGATTCTATTTTATAAAAGAAAAATCTCTACTTTAGTTTTTATTCGTAGTATATCGTATTTCCATTAAAAATCAACGAATTTAATATAAAATTGTGTAAATAAAAAGTAATATTATATAAATTAAATGAATAAGAAAAAAAATAAATCTTAAATTTTTTTATTTTTATTTTTTAATAAATTATAAGAAATGATAATTATTATTAATATTACTTTGAATAAATTTGATACAATTTATCGATTATTGGAAGTTTTACGTGTAACTCTCTACTAATTTCTATTTCTTAAAATATTCATTAAAATGTGGTTTTAGTTTTTGAAATAATTATTATAATTTGGATAAACAAGAACTTATCTAATTATAATGTTTTATATATATATATAAAAATTGATTAAAAGAATAATTAATTCAAAACGTTTTTGAAATTTAATTCTGTTTAGATTGTGAAAATTTTAAATTTTAAATGAAAATAAATATACTCTTTGCAGTTTGCTATATTCTTAACTCTTGAAAAAATATTTAATATTTATATTCTTTAATAAATTATAAGGGATTAATATAATTATAATTAAGAATATTATTATTACTCTGTATAAATTTTATTAATTTTATCTATTGTTGGAAAATTAAAGCTCAATTTTTTTATTTATTTATTATAATTTGTAATCTTTTTAAATATATTTTTAATCAAAATGCAAATATTTTTATTTAAATAATTTACTTTTTGTTATTAAAATTTTTTGTTTGCTTTTTTTTACTGCATGAATTTCTTTCGAAATTTTATGGTCGTTTTTTATTTAATTTATTTAAAAATTAATTGTCAGTTGTAATTTTAATCTATTTAAGATAACACGATCCGTTTATTTTTTTCTTATTTTTTTCTGTTGCATTTTTCTTTTCCCCTATCTCCCCTCTCCGGGAACAAACAGGGTAATGACGTCACTGGTCCTGCTATGTATTTCCATATCCACGAAATGTATTCGAATTGTATTATAATAAATTCATTTTTTATTTGTTTTATTACATTTAATGCATTTATGCAAAAGAAATGATTAAGAAAGCGAAATATCCATTGGAAAGTTGATGCTATTGAATGTATGTAATCCATCTTTGTTTTTCAATAAGTGAAGAATTGCAAAGGATGAGCGTAGCCTGCTGGATGGGAGGAGTTCATAAAAATAGAAATGCCGAAAGAGAGCGCTTCTCCCTGGCGATTCGGCAGTGAAGGTCACCCACAGCACGAACAGCTCGAGCAATGGCATCAACATTGATGTCAGCCAGTTAACTGCCTGGTACAACTTCAATGTTGTCTCAGGCTGATTAATCCACCCATCCAATAGGTCCAATCTTCAGTCGAATATCTTTTAGATCGATCATTGATGTTCAATTAACTCATCATGTGCAAATTTCAATTTCTCGAGCAAGTGAATGGCTTTCGACCAGTAGGCTGATGGGCCATCCTTTTGGATCCAATTCATTATAAATTACACTATGCTTGGTAAGTGACAAATTGAATCCCAATCAATCAATCAAAAAAAAACAAAAAAACATATAAATGATCTTATTTTATGCACAAGATCGAGATAAATCAAAATAAATTAATCAAATAAAACAAAAATAATAATATCTTATATTTATCCTACTAATGTCAAATAAATGGAATACAATTTATACCTATTTTTTTTTTTAAATAATAATATTTATTTGAATTATTGAATTTAGTCAAATATTTATAATCAAACCATTTTTATAATATATAATTAAAAAAAATGATTACCATTTGTCTAATGATTTATATTATAGATTCATTACAATAAAGAATATATATAACATGTCTTTAGTGCATTGAGAGTCAAATAAAAAGGAATCTTATTATTCGAAACATGTATGTATATTCATTATTTGCAAATTTTTATATTATTTTTTTTTTTTTTTTTTTAAATATGTTATGAATCATTAATTACTATCTTACCTATTTCTTTCACAATCGTATGATCTAATCCGAAACTTCTTCAAGTAATAATAATGACCATGAAGAACTTGCCTAATCTTATTAGTAAATATCTTTTTAAAAGTTATTTTTAATCAATGCATTGTCCTATTTTTAATTCATCATTTTAAAAATGTATAAGAATAAATTATTTACCAAAAAAAGGGATAATTTTATCTAATTATTATTATTATTATTATTTTAATTTTCAATATATATAAAAAAAGAAGAATATATTTCAATGAATACTGGCGATCTTTGTTAAAAATTAAATAACTAACCTCACTTTAGTGAAAATGTGTTTTTAATTAAAATCATATGTGTGTTTGTGTGTGTTGACATAAAAAAAACAAAGAGCCTTTATATTTTAAATAAATGTATCTTTTTTATATATACATATATATATATCTATATATATGTATATATAAACATTTTAGTAAAGATGAATTTGAATAAACCCCCGGCTTGTCAAAGTGGAAATTCTCATCGTTTATCAATGACGATAAAAGAGACTTGAATGCACTGTTCTATTGATTGTCTCTCTTATCTAAATAACAAATTTAACTAATTAATTCATGTTCCAATGGATTTTATTTGAAAAAGTAAATGTTCAATTTAAATTATATCGTTTGTATATATATAAGAAAATCAATTAACTAAAATTTAACATAGGTTATTGTTTAATTGAATAGTTTAGGGAAATTATATATAAACATAAAATGAGATTAGTATTTACATACTTGAATATTTTAAAACAAATGTTATTGGAATCTTTTTATAAATTTTATAAAAAAAAAAAAAAACGTCGAAAGAATACAAAATTATTTGTTGAATGCTATTATATTGTTGAAATTTTTTAATACTTTCTTATTATATGATAAGGATTAACTAATTTTACTTGATATTTTACAAATCAGAAAAGAATCTAATTTATTTATAATATAAATAAATTAGATATAAATTTTATATCGTATATTATTTGTATCGTTTATATGAATGGATAGATAGAAGAAAATCAATTAACTAAAATTTATCTTTTAACATAAATTCGGTTATTGTTAAATGAATTTAGTTAAGGGAAACTATATAAAAACATTAAATGAGATTTGGTATTTACATTCTTGAATATTTTGTGACATATTTTATTGGAATCGTTTTAGAAATTTTATTAAAAAAAAAGTACAAAAAATTCAAAATTATTCATTGAATTATATTGTTAAAATATTTGAATAATTTCTTCGTATTTGAAAAGGATTAATTAATTTTAGTTGGCATTTTGCAAATCAGAAAATAATATAATTTATATAAATAAATTATTATTATTTTCTTATAATTAGTGATATCTTATATGAATTAATAAATATTTTGAAAGAATCGTTATTTTTATTTTTGAAATATCCGGATTTCGTCATTAATTATACTTGTCATAAGATTTGCATTAATCATATAATATAATTCAATTTTAAAGTTTGAACTCTTTCCTGAGAGGGGAGCGAATAGTTGGTGAAACTTTATGTCCTTTAGTTCTGTAATTTTCTTATGTAATATTAGATCGAAGAAAAATATTTATTTTATATAAATTATATATATTATATTATAATGTATATATAATCTGAATCTGGGAGAAGGAAACTAATGTAAGTGATTCATTATTTAACGTACAATAGTTTACCTCTCCGATTTCAGATAAAGATATATATTTAGAAATTAAACTAAAATATTTCCTTCTAGTAAAGGATCATATGTTTCATATATTAATTTTTAAATACAAATAAATATAAATATCTTATCTGGTTCTATTCTAATTAATGATTTTTCTATTCCCATAAATATGAATGCAATAATAAATAAATAATGTCCAAGCCTTTTTATTTTACTTACAATTTTAGATACTTCACATTTTGTAGAGAGATAAAATCAAATTGAGTATAATATCAATAAAACGATGATATTAAATATATCTGGATAATAGGGATTTATTTTTGTCTATATAAAGAATATTTCAATTTACCTATAATAATATTGTAAGAGACTCTTCAGTGGTTTAGTGGTTAGCACGACAGTCTACCACACTGAAAACTTGAGTTAAGGCTTAAGGAAATTCAATAATTAATTAATTATTTCTCTTTAAAAAGCTCTGCGTGATCATAAGGGTCTATCCGCAATTAATATATATATATATAATTATAATAATAATAATAATAGTAATAATATTGTAATATGAAAATAAAACTATATTCATGTGTTTTGTTTTGTTTTTTAAGGTGGAACATTTGGAAATATAATCCGTTCACGTCTACTTCGACGGGCAATATGTCTGGGGCTTATTTGGTGTCTTGCCATGCTCCTTTTACTTCATACAAGGAAGAAAGGCTCCCCGACAGTCGGGATAGGGGATGCACTACGAAGAACTGCAGCGGTTCATGGTCGATGGCTTTTACATCAATTTGCAGAACCACAAGTCTCTTCGCCTGCACCACCTCCTGATGTATTAGCCCAACTCGATTTAGAGCCTCGGATCGATAGACGACCCACCCGCACTGAGGATGCCCTTCTTCTTGAATTTCAAAAAAACTTACCTAATGTTCCTGTCCAATTTTGGAATAAAGTTAAAAACCGACCAATGTATTATAAAAATGAAAGTTGTGCGAAATTTCCTAGTATATTCGAATTAGAATTTAATAATATTTATTGGCAAACGCTACGTACTTCCAATGGAACATTTCAATTATATGGAGCATATTATGATATCCGAAATATGAGTCGTATCGGACCAGCGATACGTATACTTGGAATGATTGATCGGATCGAACCAACAGTAAAAACCTTTTGTCAAATTTGGTTTGAATCCCTTAAAGAACCAGTTTTCATTCATACATTAGAATATAAATATATTTGGTATCGTAAGTGGGGGAATTATAAACAGGGTATTTATCAACCATATTTAATAGCATGCCAAATCCCACGAAAGTATCATAAATTAGTACCATCAAGTGTTTCATTGGTTGAAAAAGTTTGTGATCAAGCAACTAATAATCTACGAGTAATTTATAACAGACCATCCGTGAAGAAAGGATTTGCAGTCTGTGTCAAGGTAATCCATCATTGAAATGATTCTAATTTTTTATTATTATTATTATTATTTCTGTTTTTTTTGTTTTTTTTTTTGTTATCTAAAATAAACAAAATAGAAAAGAATTACAGTAACTTATCGTTTAAACCGTTGGTTTTATTTTATTTTTTATTTATTTTTTACTTTTTTTTTAATTTAAATTTTTCATTGATTGATTTTTTTTTTAATATTTTCATTTAATTTATTTTTTATTCTAATTTAATTTTAATGCGGTATGTCATATATGTCACGAATCATATATATTTTTATAGCTAATAATTTTAGTTAGTATATTATATTATATATTATAATATTAGAGTATAGTAAAATAAATTGACTCCTGATTTGTTAAAAAGCAAAAATAAGCAAAAAAAATTTTTTATATTATATTATAAAGAAATTGACAAAAATTATTTTTACTTTAGTATTAAATTTTACTTTAAATATTAAATTTAACATGAAATATAATTTTTTTTTTATCGAATTTTATTTATAGTAATTATAAATACAGTATATAAAAAGTATTAAGGATTTCTATATATATATATAGGGTAAAGCATACAGTCGTTGGCCCCCTTAAGCAATTCCTAGCAGTTTTTAATGCATAATTGCGGAACAATCTGTGTCAAATTAGGTTTGCAGAACATAGTTACTATGTGCATTTTGATGAATAAAAAAATCATTTTCTCATGATATTTTCAATAAGCACGGAAAAATCCTAAAAAATACAGTTATTGGCCCCCTGTTATAGTTATTGGCCTATGTATTCTATAGTGATTATACAACCATACAACAAACGATTACATTACCATAGTTAATAGAGCAATTTTTAAAATAAAAATCTCTTATTTGTGTTTTAGTGATAGGGGGCCAATGACTGTATACTTTTCCCTATATTGATATAGTAAATAAATATTGAAAAAATTACAGAGATTTGTTGTTAGAAATCGGTTATAAATTAAAAAAAAATTAAATCAATATATATAAGACTTTTCAGTGGTATAGGGGGGGGGGGGTAGAACGAGTCTACCACACTGAAAACTCGAGTTAGGGCCTAGGGGAATTCAATAATTAATCATTTCTCTTTAAAAAGATCTGCGAGATCCTCAGGGTTTATCTGCAAAAATTAATAATAATAATAATATATATATAAATAAATAAATAAATATTGTAAAAATTTTTGTAGTTTGTGAATAGAGAAATAAATGTATACAAAAGTGAAAATATTAAAGAGATTTGTTGTTAGAAATCGGTTATAAATTACAAAAAAAAATTGAAATAAAGGAATCATTAAACTTGGAATAGATTTTTGTAGAACTATTTGTTCTAAACGAGATTTTACTGTATCAATATTTTCTTTAAGACAAAAATTTGTATAATTCTTTTCTTTTAATTCTCTTCCCAATCTATTTTCAGGGACTTGATTTTTTGCATGAAGATTTATCCGTAAAATTAATCGAATGGCTTGAGCTTCTCTCCCTTCTCGGCGCTCACAAAGTCTTTGTTTATGAGCTACAAATTCATCAAAACATGAGTAAAGTACTCCGTGAATATGAACGTCGAGGTTTGGTGGATTCCAGACCGCTTACCTTGCCAGGCGGGCAGCCTAATGTTCCTGGTTTTCAACATTTATATTTAAAAAAACGAGTGAATCACAAACGTCAAAATGAATTGATACCATACAACGATTGTCTTTATCGTAATCTCTATGCCTACGAATACATTGCATTATTAGATATCGATGAAGTTATTATGCCTGTCGGCCATCAAGATTGGTTTGCATTAATGCGTAGCGTACTTCCAAAAGCTCTTCAAATTAAAAATGAAACCCGTGCAAGTTACAATGTTCGAAATGTTTATTTTCTTGACGATTTAATCCACGAGCATGGTTGGTTTAATGATATCCCACGGTATATGCATATGCTACAACATGTCTATCGATCGAAAAACTTTACCAAACCCAATCAGTATGTGAAATGTTTTCATAATCCCGAACGCGCTTTGACTCTACACAATCATTTTCCGTTGGCTTGTTTGGGTTCCGGATGCACATCCTATCCCATTGAACCGGTGGATGCACAACTTCAACATTATCGGCAAGACTGTGTGAAAACATTAAAAAAGACTTGTACAGAATATCGTAAGAATAGTATTGTAGATACGACAATATGGAGGTATAAAAAACCACTCATTGCAAGGGTCACAGATACAATGCGACGTCTGGGATATTTTGATCTCGGTTAGGGAATCAACTTATATTAAGACTGTATTGTTAATTTCTTAATTCTATGTTTAGATATTATTTAAGAGCTCCTCTATTAATTATTTTCTAATTTTTTCTAATGTATTTAAATTATATATGATTTATTAATAAAAAAACTTTATTCCAATTTCAAGAATTTTAATTATTAATTGAAATTGAATCCAATCAAACCTTAATCAGAAAATCCCTAATATATCTTATCTTATTATGCTAGCTAAAATTGTATATATATTTGTAAATGGGATCTCAGAAGATTTTTTTGAAATTCACACCATAGATAGTGTTTATAAAGAAAAATCGATCTGTATTGGTTATATCCCTGGGGAAAAATCATCTTCATTAGTTTTTTCTTAATTTAAATTTATATGACGTCATAGCATGTCACCCAGCCCTTCATAACGTCACAGCCTGCGCCTGTAAGATATATTTATTATTAAAATAAAATTAAAAATATTTATATTATATCCATATTTGTTTTTTATTACATTAATAGATAAATTTAAATTATTTGAAAATTTTTCAAAACGTTTAGAAGATTTATTTTATTTTAAGAGGGAAATTAAATGACGTCATCCATTTCGTCAGACACCGCTTCCGTCCCTGTATTTGATTGGAAGTTTATATGTAAAAGGTTTTCATCCATTTTGTTTCAATCATTATATTACATAGAACATACATTTGTTTTTGTGTTCTTACTTAAAATATATTTTAATTTAATCAGTAAATTAATTATATATTATTATTGTATATGTTATATCTATCTATCTCTGTGACTTTACGGTACTCGAAAGTTTTTGGCCGCAACATCCACACTTCTCCAAGTGTGCCTTCAAACATTGTCCACACATATTAAAATCTTATTTGAAAATCCAATTATGAAATCAGAATTAAAATTATTTATTCCTATAAGTGTATTAAATAAGTTAAAAATGTCAATATTAGAAAATTAAAAATATAAATATTATAACAATTCTATGAATTGTATTCTTTACTGTGCTGAATGACAACATGTAGATATCAAATTTTCAAAAATTAATTTCTGAGATATGCAAGAATATTGTGATGTAATTTCATCGAAATCAGTTCAGTCAATTTTGAGTCTATAACGTCAAAATTTCCAGAAAGACAGACAGACATGAAAAATTCTAAAGTCACTCTTGGATTGTAGAGGCCATGAAACGCGAATATATGCAAAAAATTTTAAATTCACAGCAATGTGAAGACAAAAACCTTTTTTTATATATATACATATAAATAAATCAAATTTACGAAAATATATATATATTATATCAACAGGCCTACTTTTCTGTCTGTCAGTGCATTAATACATACGTTAAAGGAGTATTTGTTTTGTTAGTCATTTATGTTCTTTTAAATTATTTCAACGGTGACTCGGTGAACCAGTTATTATATTATTATATTATATTACATATTATTATTATTATTATTACCAGCCAAATCCGATAATTAGGAATCATTTTTTTAATGTTCAGGTATGATCTAATAAAAGCATAATAGCAGCAGCATAGCTGAAATGTCAGTTTTATCTCTAAATAAATAATTTTTTAATGCCATTCTTTTCTGTCTTCCAGTGAATTAATATGTACGTTTAAGGGGTGTATGTTTTATTAGTCAATGATGCTCTTTTAAATTATTTGAAAGGCGATTCGGTGAATCAGGTATTAATATTACCAGAAAAAACCGATAATAAGGAATCATTTTTTTTATTGACCGAGCGGTGGCTCAGTGAACAAGGTATGTATTGATAAATGTTAATATTATTAATTTTCTTTTGACAATTTCATTCTAAAAAACTTTTTACCTGTATGAATTAGTAAATGACAATTTAAATATGATTAAATTAAATTCAAAATGCCTTTCTCGAGTAAGAATTAAAATAAGCATTTTTATAAAGTTTGTTTTTTATTTACAATTATAGATTAGTAAAATGAAAGAATCATAGACATATTTTAGAATAATATAAATAAATTAACATATGGATAATAAAATGCTAGGATTCTTAAAAGTAATAGATAATTAGTAATAATGTATTTATTAATAGAGCAAATTAAATAGTAAATATAAATACTATAAGTTAAATAAAAGGTTTTACTCCTGTATGAAATAATAAATGTGTATTTAAATTTGATTTCTGATTAAATTTATTTTTACAATAATTACATTCAAAATTTTCCTATATGAATTAAAAAATGTTTATTTAAAGTTGATTTCCGATTAAATTTTTTTTCACAATAATTACATTCAAAAGGTTTTTCTCCTGTATGAATTAATAAATGTGTTTTTAAATGTGATTTAACATTAAATTTATTTTTACAATAATTACATTCAAAAGGTTTTTCTCCTGTATGAATTAATATATGTGTATTTAAAGTTGATTTATTATTAAATTTCTTTTCACAATAATTACATTCAAAAGGTTTTTCTCCTGTATGAATTAATAAATGTCTATTTAAATTTGATTTCAGATTAAATTTCTTTTTACAATAATCACATTCAAATGGTTTTTCTCCTGTATGAATTAATAAATGTTTATTTAAATGAGATTTCTGATTAAATTTCATTTTACAATAATTACATTCAAAAGGTTTTTCTCCTGTATGAATTAACAAATGTTTTTTTAAAGTTGTTTTCAGATTAAATTTCTTTTCACAATAATTACATTCAAGAGGGTTTTCTCCTGTATGAATTAATAAATGAGTTTTTAAATAATATTTATCCTTAAATTTCTTTTTACAATAATTACATTCAAAAGGTTTTTCTCCTGCATGAATTAATAAATGTGTTTTTAAATTATATTTATCATTAAAGTTCCTTTTACAATAATTACATTCAAAAAGTTTTTCTCCTGTATGAATTAATAAATGTCTATTTAAAGATGATTTGTGATTAAATTTCTTTTCACAATAATTACATTGAAAATGCCTATCTTCAGTATGGTTTGAATTATTTTCTTCTTTAAATTTGTCGTCTAAATATTTTTCTGTATCCTTGTTGAGTTTTACATCATTTTTGAAAATGGAAAATATTTTTTTAGGAAAACATTTATTTAGATGTTTAGATAAAAATTCCTCACTTATAAAACTGGTATGACAATATATACAAGAATATAGAGGACCTAAAAAAAGAATTGTTTTCGTTATTTTAAATCATTATATATTTATATATCTATTTTATAATTCAATTTAAGAAATAATATCATTACAAATAATATTAAAAAAAATAATTTTAATGACAATTTAGATACTTTAGATGAAAAAAAACATAGAAATAAAGACTAACCTATATATATTGGATATTTTGTGTCTTCTTGGGAATAAAAATCCATTTTTAATTAATTAATGTATTTACAATTATAAAATATATACTAGTTAATAAGTAATATAAACCTCATGGTCTCTGACATAAACACTTTAAATTTTGATCAGGTGGGCGAGACCCAAGAGACGCAGATGGGGGCTCTTGAAACACAGTTTCATGTATGCTGCGGCCAGACGGCGCTGCAGATGCCCAATTCTAGGTATAAAAATGTGTGGCAACTTGAATGGGAAAAATTGCTTAATGAGTTTAGTAGTGAAAAATTTGTAAATAGCATTTTATAATTTCAATAATTTTTCAAATATATAGAACATTATTCGTTTCAATTAGATGTGTAAATTCAATAATTGCAATTTACCAAAACAAATTTAAAACAAATTTACAAACCAAAGTGAAAAATTAAATACAATGTGTAACAAACAAATATGTAAAAAGGATATGTTTACTTGTGAAATCATAACAAATTTTGTAAATAGTATTTTGTAATTTTAATTTATTTTCAAATAAATATTGTATATTACGTTTCGTTTCTTTTAGATATGTAAATTACATAAAAGTATGTAGAATTTTCAGTTAAGTGAAAAATCATTTATTTGGATATAAAACAAACATTTTGGCAATATTCTGAGATAAGCATAATTGATTGCTGAAATGTCAGTTTTATCTTCAAATAAATGATTTTACACTTAACTGAAAATTCAACAATTTTTTTTTTTAATTCCCAATATTCCTTCTAAATAAAAATAAATTTAAAAAACGTGCAAAAATTCTACAATTTTTTTTTAACTCCCAATATTCCTTCTAAATAAAAATAAATTTAAAAAACGTGCAAAAAATTCTACAATTTTTTTTTTAACTCCCAATATTCCTTCTAAATAAAAATATATTTAAATAACGCGCCACTAGCCCCACCCCCTTTTTTTAAAAAGTTTCTGGTTGTTTGGGGCCAGATAGGGCAAAACGAGGTTTCAGAAATTAACCTTGTGTGTCCAGGTCTGATAACGGATGGTCTGTGAGCTGGGCACAGATGGCACAGGCCAATATAACAGGTACGGCCACAGAGTATCCGTACGGCCAACACGTCGATCGTCAATCGCTTTGTGGTCGATCCTAGACCTTAAATTTTTTCAATTTACCTCTAAAAAAAAGTCAACTATGCAACACATAGGCGCTGCAGGTGCACAACCGATAAGTGCAGGCGCCCGATTATGAATTAATTCTTAAATACTTTTCCATTTAAGAATTAGATAGTGAAGCTGGACCTTCAGAAACAGCAGATTGTGTTAATAGGAATAGTGAAAAAGACAATAAAGAAATAGTTGATCTTTTTTTTTTATTTGTTTAAATATATTAAAATCGACTTTCGTTTTTTCATGTAGCCAGGGAAAAGGCTGTTGTGGGGGGGGGGGGGGTGGAGGCGGGAGCTTCAGTTCCCTTACATAAAATCTATTTTTGACTAAATTTTCTTAAGTTTAATTTTTTCAAAATATCCTGCCACTAAAGGCAGGGGGGTATCAGCTCAATGGGACCGGTGTAACTCGAACACCAGATGGCGTTACATGAAAAAAGTCGACTCTTCAGGCGTCCAATAGATGGCACCGCAAAAAAAAAATGACCAAAGATCACCCCCTCCCACAGGCCTTCCGAATTCCCTGCAATTATTTGAATATCAAACTCGACATACCATCCGTACATAGAGTATCCGTGCACATAATATTCGAAACAAACCCAGCATAAATATAAATATAAATTTTATTTAACATTTAACACAAATAACATTGAAAAATTTATTATAAATTGTTTGATAAATAATTTAAATTACATTGTAACAAATCAAATATCAAAGTTAAATTATTTAATATTTGATAAATAAATACAAATTTCACAGCAATATAGAAATTCACAATAAGCACTATTAAATCAAATATATTCACATACTCCTCTCCGTATATCTTTTATCGTTTTTCACATGTTTAAAAATTGCATAAAACTGCTATATATAGTATTTCAGCTTGGTTGAATCGCTAAAAGTACCGGAATTAATTTTTTAGCACGTTGACTAACAATCACGCGCCAGCATGTGACCAGATGCCCTCAACAAAGAGCCAAACTCGCGCTGGTTTAATAAATACTATTTATTAATTTTAATTTATAATTTCATTTAAATATAATATATATGTGTTAATTTATCCAATTGGAATTTGCATGATAGCCGACCGGAGACATCCCACATTTTTTTCATTTATAAATTTACCCAAATGTTCGTAATTCAGTTTTTTGATAAACTTAGATGATTAAAAATGCGTTGGATTAATTATTCTTAGTTAATCAATGATTTATGGATTTCTTGTGATCTTTTTAAATAGTATCTTTTTGAAAATAGAAATGATTATTTATTTATTTATAAATTTCCTTCTCACTAAGAACAATTCTTATGTGTTTCTCTCGTTTCAAATATTGGCATTGAAGAAAATTTTTAATCCATACATATTAAATATTAACAAGAACATTATTCGTTTATTTTATTTATGTAAATTACATAAAAGTAGGTGAAGTTTTCTGTTAATTTAAATTATTTATTTGGATATTTGAAAAAAGCATATTTTATTTCTGTAATGCTAATTTTATATCTCAATAAATAATTTTTAAATTCACAATATTCATACAAAAAAATTTAAAAATGCCCCTCTCTCCGGTCGGTAAAAACGCTCCCACATGTCCAACCTGTTTGCCATCCTTGCCATCACTTGCCATCACTAAGGGTGAGAAAAAAATAGCATTGAGTGATCCCCTCTGATACGGATGCTCTGTGACTAAAGGCGAACGAATAGCTTTCGACATCTTGAAGTAGTTTTTTTTTTATAAATAACTCCTTTATTATTAAGTTCAGGTAAAAACGAATATAATGAAACTTAGTAAATTCGATTCCCTATAAATTTAATACGATAGTATAATTCTCATAAAAATCTGTCTTTATTGAGAAAATCAATAAAATGTGCTTTGACACCTCTTTAAACTACCCTTACTTATGGTCCGATCTTGTCCAAAAACAATCCAATCCCCGCCCATCATTCCAAAAAAAAAAACATCTAAATATCAAATTCCAAGACAATATCTCAATTCGTTTAGACGTAATCTCGTTAACGAACGGCCGGCCGGCCGGATTAAAAGATTTTTTTTGCAGGTTTGGATTCAGAACCGTCTAAAAAGTGGAGATCTCAAAAAATCTAGGAGAAAAATTTTTCAAAATTTTCCGTCCATCGTATAAGCTATCCTCATTCCATGAGAAAAGCTAAAATGATCTATTTATAGCTGGAAAAAATATTTTCTTTCTAAAACTGTGAATACGAGTAAATAAAATACAAAATTAAATTTTTTGCCAGAGATTTGTAAAATCAGTGTTCCATTTACAAAACTTTTTTAAATATTTAAATTTAAAAAAAATATTATTGAAAATTTGTCTTTGAGAGAGCCCGGGGGGGGACCCCACCAAAGGAAGGTGGAGCGGCTAGTCAACCCCCCCCCCCCCCAAGATCAAATCCTGGTTACGTCACTGTAAATATAAAAGATTATATATTATATATTACATGAACATTGCTCGTTTCATCTAGGAATGTAAATTCAATAATTACAATTTAAAAATTGTTAAAATTTTCGCACAAGTGGAAAATTAAATTCAATATATGACAAAACAATATGTGAAAAAGATATGTGTTTACTAGTGTTTAATCCTAACATAATTTGTAAATAGCATTTTATAATTTTTATTTATTTTCAAACAAAGATTATATATTACATAGAACATTATTCGTTTCTTTTAGATATGTAAATTACATAAAAGTTTGTAGAATTTCCAGGTAAGTGAAAAATTATTTATTAGGTTATAAAACTAAAACATTTTTGAAAAAACATAATAATTGATTGCTTAAATGTTAGTTTTATCTCTGAATAAATAATTTTTTCACTTAACTGGAAAATCTATAATTTTTTAATTCCCATTATTCCTTCAAAAAAATAAAAAACAAAAAAAAACACACACACAAGCCCGAATTTGTTATCTTATTATACTATCAAAAATTGTATATATATTTGTATTTTTGAAAAATTAAACCGCTCTAAGGATTTCTTTAGAAATTCACACCATAGATAATTTTTATAAAGATAAATCGATCTGTATTGGTTTCAACCTTGGGAAAAATCATCTTTGTTAGTTTTTTCATAATTTAAAATAAAAATTTTAATAATGAAAAAAATGGCGCCGATCAACGCCGGACAGCGCTTCCTTAAATACAAAATATTATAAATAAAATAAAATTAAAAATATTTATTTTAATATTTTGTAATCAAATTACGAAATATATGTATATTATGTTTTATCAACAGGCCATACTTTTCTGTCTTTCAGTGCATCAATACTTACGTTTATTTTTTTTTTAATTTATGTTCTTTTAAATTATTTGAAATTGTTTTCTATATTTTGTCGTTTATTTATTTTAAATAATAATCTTAATCTTAAATATTCATAGTTCATAAGGAATAATTTTTTTAAAGTACCGAGCCGCGGTTCGGTGAACCAGGTACTATATAATAATTCTAGAATCCATTTTTAAAATATATACTTAAGGTATACATCCTTGGTGCCAATTCAATTCAAACTTATAGGATAATATTTTTTATTAATTATAATTATTATTTTCATTAAAACAAAAATAATTGAATAAATTCAAACCTTAATCAGAAAATCTTTAATAACTATAATTCTAGAATCCATTTTTATAAAATATACACTTGAGGTATTTAGTCATTATTGAATAGATAAATTATGGACTATAGAAAAAATTAATCTTTCTAAATGATCGGAGAGCTTGGCATAATGGAATCAGTCAGAATTCAGTAGTTTACTGTCTATGCCCCGGCAAAGAGGACTTTCCGAAAAATATTCCTCCAACCAACTCAAAGAAGCATCCTACGAAAACTTGAAAATTATTAAGATTTTTCTTATGTTTATTTACCTTAAACAATTTTATATTCATTTACTTGTTTTCCGAATAAAATTTTATTTTGACTATGTTTATAAAATAAATGTATTCATCTTGGGATTACACAAAAATTAAAAACGCTTAATGTGTTTAAAAAAAAATCAAATAAATCCGGGTTCAAGAGGTTAAGGAATGTTTTCTAGAATATGAGGAGGAGGAGGATGATGTGACCTGTAAAATTATACAGAGATGGAATAGATATTTTTATGTTAAAATTACAAATCATATTCAAATTCTTTAATGAAAAGTTATATATTGATGAATTAATAATTACAAATAATAAATTGAAAGATAATGTAACTTAATATATATATATATATAATTTTATAGTCGGACAATATCCAAATACAAGTAATTAGATACAGAATAATCTCAAATTTTTACAAATAAAAAAATGGATTGATTTCTTTATTCGTTTTTATTTTCTTCTTTTTCTAATAGAATAAAAACAAAAAAATCATTTAAATTTTGAAATAAAAATATAAGCTTCTTCTTATATACAAATTTGTTAATTGAATTAAATATTTACTTTAAATATTGAAAAGTAAAGATTAATATTATTATTATATTTTGAAAAAAAAAACGTAAAAATATATTTTTTTAAAGGGATGTCTAAAATATATTCTGTATGTATGTCTTGTATTTAGATAAATTATGTCTTGTCCTTATCTAGCTAGAGACGTCATTTGAGAATTGGATAATATTCAAGTTAAAAGTTTCTACGTCTGATTATTAAATTAATATTTATATATTGTATATATATAAAGGGTGTCCCAAAATTAACGCAAGATTTGAATTAAATAGAAAACATAGTTTTTAGTCTTTTGATTGTAATTTTTTTAATGATTCATAAAGTACATAGGATAGGGTTATTTATGGAATAATACATCGGGCAAATGGCCTCCGCGGCTTTGCATACACATACGCACTCGTTTGTCGAAATTTTCCATGACCGTTCTGCATAAATGTGGCTGAATTTCGTTGATGCAACGTTGAATCTCCTCCTTTAATGCACGCGTAGTTGTGGGCTTATTGACGTAGACCTGTGATTTTAGATATCCCCATAAAAAGAAATCTAATGGTGTTAAATCACACGATCTAGGGGGCCAATTCTGATCACCGAAACGAGAGAGTTGTTAAATATGTGGTTTCAACAAGACGGTGCCACATGCCATACAGCCCGTGAAACACTTCAATTACTGCATGAGACATTTCCAGGTCGTGTACTCTCTCGTTTCGGTGATCAGAATTGGCCCCCTAGATCGTGTGATTTAACACCATTAGATTTCTTTTTATGGGGATATCTAAAATCACAGGTCTACGTCAATAAGCCCACAACTACGCGTGCATTAAAGGAGAAGATTCAACGTTGCATCAACGAAATTCAGCCACATGGAACGGTCATGGAAAATTTCGACAAACGAGTGCGTATGTGTATGCAAAGCCGCGGAGGCCATTTGCCCGATGTGTTATTCCATAAATAACCCTATCCTATGTACTTTATGAATCATTAAAAAAATTACAATCAAAAGACTAAAAACTGTGTTTTCTATTTAATTCAAATCTTGCGTTAATTTTGGGACACCCTTTATATATACACGAGCAAAATATGGAATCACTCTCTTTTAATTAAATTTGATAATTTATTAGAAATTTAAATATATTTTCCAAAAATATGTTTAATGTATATAAGTGATTCTTATCCTTTTTTTTACCGCGGCACACTTATTTGAGAATTGGATAATATTCAAGTTAAAAGTGTCTACGTCTGATTATTAAATTAATATTTATATATTGTATATATATATATATATATACACGAGCAAAAAATGGAATCACTCTCTTTTAATTAAATTTGATAATTTATTAGAAATTTAAATATATTTTCCAAAAATATGATTCTCAACCTTTTTTTTACCGCGGCACACTTTTAATGGTTTAAATATTTGGCGGCACACAAAGAAAAAGATAAGTGTAAAAGTTAAACCATATTGAAAAAAAGTGGTCCCAAAAACGTTTTACCTTTTTTTTAGAACCAAATTAAAAAATTTAGGAAAAAAAAGTGTAATAATTTGGCGGCACACACAAAAGTGCCGCGGCCCAGTGGTTGAGAATCACTGATCTATATATATAAAAGAAGTTTTGTGTTGCACATTGCTCAGAATTGAAATTTTTTTGCTTATTTTCCACGTTTAATAATTTTTAGAATTCAAAAGGGACTGGAATTTTTCATGTTTGTGTATGTCTGTGAAATTGTGACGTATAAACTCAAAATTCGCTGAACCGATTACTATGAAATTATATCACAATATTCTTATATACCTTTATTTGAATATAGTCTATCATTTTAAATTCTATCTAATTAAGAATAGCAGAAATTATTTTTATTAATGACTAATAAAAAAAAAAAAAATTATTTTTTTAGTGTTTTATAAAGTTCAAAATATTATTAACACGCCAATTAAAATGACTAAATTCTATTATCTTTGTTTTTGTTTTTAATTTAATTACTCAATTATTATATTTTAATTACAAAAATGATTTATTGATGATATAAAAATTAAAATATGATTTTGTAGACAAATGATATAAAAAATTGTTTTAAATTTTTCTCTTTAAAATTGATGAAACTTTTTTAAATTTGTTTTATAAATTCAAATGATTAATATTTGTTTCTTTTTTTTATTAAATTATATTTAATAAATTCTCTTTTATGATGTGATATTAATAAAAAATAATTTTAAATTGTATATAAATTTAAAAATTAGAATATTTGAATTTGTATCAATTATAATACAGGAAATCAAATATATACTAAGAAAATAAAAAAGTTTGAAAATCAACTTGCTATTAAATTAAGAAATATGAGGTCAATTAAAATATTGTACTTTATAATTTCAATATTTAACTATATTGTTAAAATATACGTATTTTTTGACAATATTAGGATGGCTCCTGCAACTTGGATGGGTAAATGGATTGAACTGGGGTAGGAGTCACTTTGTAAGTTTTTTCTAATCTTAGGAGAATATCAATGCGGATTAAGTCCGAATCGGATCACATTAGATCCAATCTAATCCCGCTTAAAACATTCAAAATATCTGTACACATAACGATTTATTTTTACGACGTCACTTCGAAATCAACATCTAAGTGTCTTTGTTATCCAATAATAAATAGATACATAAATTCAATGTTTCTAATTTATACCTTTATTTATAATATTTTCAAATAGGTACATTAATCTTTCTGTTTAATGTTATTAAAATTAAAAAAAAATTAATTCCCAAGGGGGCGCTGAGTAATTTTTTTATGGAAAGGGGGCGCTTGGCCAAATAAGTTTGGGAATCACTGAACTAAAGGCAACTTTGTTAGAAGAATGGGGATGGATTGATAAAGAACGATAAAGAAACTAATTCTATCAATTAAGAGCCGCCTAAATAAATATTAAAATATTTTTAAATAACGTTTTTTTCATGTTTTATTGATTTGTTTTGTCATATTCAGTTGTATTTAATCTTTAAGCATTAAGACTATTAACAACTAAACTAGTTATGAATGAGCAGCTATTTGATAATGTTTTATTGATTAATTCACTAATTTTCAGTTCGGTTTGGATATATGAAAATTAAAAAATTAATTAATTAATTTTACTATATTCAAACCGAACTGAAAAAACTGAACCCCCCCCCCACCCCGAAAATTACTAGAATCCTCTGCTGGTCAAACGAATAAAACATGGTAAATGTAAATGGATTTATATGCAAATTTTAATAATTTTTATCTCGTAAACTAGAAGAGACCCAGAAATATTGTATAAGAAAAAGTTTCTTTGGAATTAAAAAAAAGGAATCCTTTGACAAAGTTTCATCCAAATCCCTTAAGTTTCCCGTTTTGTAAACAATTATCATTTATATTTATAATAAGATCATATTTAAGAATAAAAATTACATTTAACAACTCGCAAGGAAGGTGATTCCATTTCTTTGTTCGTGAGTGTATATAGTAATATAATAAATATATGTAATTAAAATAAAAAAGTAATTTATATAAAATTAAGAAAATACAGAAATTGTAAATATTTAACCTTTTAAGCAAATACTCCAATGAGGTCTCTAATGCTAGTAAGTTCTAGATACTAATACTTACTATTTTCTGATTCCTGGTTTATAACGTTTATAAAAATTATTTATTAAATCTTTGAGACCAATTATTCTGATTTTTTTTAAGTATTGTTTATTAGTATAATACCCATATAAAATAGTTTCAATTTTTATTTCAATCTTGATTTAATAAGTAACAAATTTTAAAATACCTTCGACGAAATCTTCTATTTTAATTTTTATTTATATTAGTCTGTACAATATTTTTAGATGAAAAAAAAATAATGAAAACTACATTAGATGGGTATTATTAAATAATAGCATAAAAAAAATCAAGTTAGCTCAGAAATTTTGTTTTAGAATATCCCATAACCGGACCTGATTTTAAATATTAGATTAGTGCACTCCTCCAAAGAAGAGATTTTGCTGAAAGGCCAAAGGGATGTAACAAAATGTATCATACTTAACTAATTAATAAAAAAAAAATCCGTCAATCTAACTGATAATTATAAAAAATAAGTTGATATAAAATAATTTTTGATCTTTTTAAAAGTTTTTATAATTCAATCTAAATAGAAAATTATTTGATCAATAATAAGTGGCATGAGAATTTAGTAGATTTGCTGCCAATATAATATCGAGAGAATTCATATCGTTTCAAATGACTTTAATTATTTGAGATGATTATTTTAAGTCAATTGACAGGTAAAGAATCCCTCTTCATGATTACTGTTCTCGAAAAATACCCACTTTCACATAGGATATGATAATTGTAGTTTTTATATCATAGTAATATATGGGCATTTAATTTATAGGAAAAGTTTTAAACAAGAAAATAATATTATTTTTGAGAGAATGTCTCAAGTTAAAATGTAAATTATGAAAAGGATGCTCTTAATTATATATATATAACTTTTCATAATTTTATATATATATATATATATATATGTATATATATATATAGAAAATTAAATCGAAATTAATATTATTCTATTTTTAATACCTTGACGTATTGCTAAAATATACTATTATTGGTTTTCCCTTAAAAATAAGACCAAGAGTTGCATTTAAAGCCTTTGATGCTATTAAAATGTCTAAAAAAAAATAAATATTTTTTAATATTTTATAGAGTTAAAATAAATAATTAATTTGAAAATTTGCCTTACCGGGAAACGTAATAAATGCTTGGCAATTCATTTTTCCACTCATTAATTTGCACGTTATACTATTTTTTCCAGGAATATTAAATTGACCGTATATATTGTATAGATCTTCTTCTGTTAATTTTTTGGAAAGATTTTTCAAATACAAAACCTTTTTAAAAAATAAATTTCATTAATAATAATAAAAATTAAAAAAAAAAGAAAAAAAATTAAAATATTTTAAAAAAAGAGAGCATACGTTATTGGGATTTCCTGGAGAGTAGTCTTTAAATCTTTCAAGATTTTTAATTTCTTTTATCGAAAGCTAAAATATAAAATTAATTTATAAATAAAATTATACTAAAACAAATAATATATATATATATAAATTATATAATAATAATAATAATAAATACCTTTTTAAAATTTTTCAATTTTAAATCTATTTTACATTTAGTACAATAAGTAGAAAAAATTGTTGAATGTTGTTCTGAAGTTTGATTACCATTATTATTCATTATCTTTGTGGTACTATTTAAGTCCAAACTAGTTTCCATATTATCTTCTTCTTTCTTATTAATTAATGTATTTGATGATTGTACATCCCAAAGTGAAACATTTGAATGATTTGTAATATAATCCGATATATTGAACATTTTATTTATTGGATCGTTATTATTTTCCAATGACTTTTTTTCAAGGCGACGTATTTTATGTCTACTCCTCTTAGTGGAATTAAATAATAAATCTTTTTCAAGATGTTCGAGATGATTAATTGGTTTCTCCAATGGAGATAATGATTTACTTGTTGGTGGATTAATACAACCAATCGCGAATTTATATAATTGTGTTTCTTTACTTTCTGGTTTTACAGCTAATCCAAGATCTCTTACATGTCGAGATATGCTATTAGGCTGGCTAAAATCATAAAAATATTGAATTATTTCAAAAAAAAAAAAAAAAAAAAAAAAAGTTTTTTAATAAAATAATTTTGCAGTTGCTTAACCTGAAAGATTTTAGCAAATGTCAATTTATGAAAGAATTTTAATAAAAAAATGAGATTAATATGTTGTTTTTTTCATTTTATTTGAACATTAAACAGTTATAGGAATTTATATATTCTATTAAATTGTATTATTTATTAAAAGAAATAATACTTAAATAATAATAATAATAAAAATTATTTCGGACTAGTATTTTTTTTTAAATTAATATTTAATTATAAACTGTAACAATTTAAATTATTTATATATGTATTTGAAGTCAATGGTTAAAATGGTTAATGCAGTGGTTTCCAACCTTTCTGTACCGGCGCCCCCCTTTTTTTAAAAAAAAATTCTTGCGCCCCCCTTAATTTTTTTAATAATCTAATTTCATAAATACTCACATAATATAGTAATTAATTTAATGGGCTACAAAATTACACATATAAATTACATACCCACACCCACTCAATTAAGCAAAAACATTATAAATTATTATAGATTTTAGAAAAAAAAATTGGTTCTAATACATTTGCGCCCACTAGGGGGGGGGGGCGCCTCATAGGTTGGAAAACACTGGGTTAATATCTTAAAATTAGTTAAATTGTATTCGAGTATATACATTATATACAGAGTGTTCCATAATTTGAAGATAAAGTTAAAATATGAGACAGAAAGGTGAGTTTAAAATGTAAAAAAATAAAAATAAATTTAAATAAAAGGCCCTTAATTTTTGTTAATTTCGGCTCACTACAAAAGTGCTTTCTACCTTATGACTAAAGTTAAGATAAATTATTTTAAAAATATGATGTAAATGAAATATAATCGATGAATAAAGGTCTCATTTGGAAGTAAAACACCGAAAAATTCAATGAAAAATATCCAATACGCAATTCTTAATTTGGCGATAAACTATGTATATGTATGTATAAAATATCCATTTTCGTAGGTAATTTTTGTTTGAATGTGACAGGCTTAAGATATGTTAATAATAATAATTCTTTTATAATTAAGAAATGAGTTAAACTTAAAAAGTTGCAAGTTGTTTTAATATTAATATTGGTAATTATACAGATCACCGTCCTTACTTTTCATTTCCCTTACCAATATTTTTCAACTGTTGGAACTAAAAAGTTTCACGATAGTGGCGATTTTTAATTTATATATATATATATATATATATATATATATATTATTTTTAAATGAGCAAATAAATAATTTTAATAAAAAATAAAAAACTACAATAAATATAGATATATATACTGAGGTGCAAAAAAAGTGGAACGCTTAGAAAAATTTGATTTTTTCAAATAATTTTTGGTAAGTGTTTGGACTATGAGAATTTTGAAAATTGTTTCACTCTAAAAATATTTTAAAATATTTGTAAGAATTAATTATAAGTTTAAATAAAACACTATATATGTTTTTCCTGAAAATTATTTGAAAAAATCAATTTTTCTAAGCGTTCCACTTTTTTTGCACCTCAGTGTATACGAGGGTGGGATGAAAAGTTTCCGACCTGACCAAGAAAAACGATGTTTTTTTTTTGTTACATTTTTCAACATAATCTCCACCGACACTGATTCATTTCTCATAACGGTGTTCTAATTAATTTAATTAATAAATAAATTATTTAAATAATTAATTAAATTTGATTTAATTTAATTTAAGTCTCATCAACAGTTATGAATCGACGCAAAAATTCGTTTGGATTACGCCTACAGCGCCAAATTGTCGTTAGAAATGGTTTTTCGAAGCAATTTTTGGTCTAACGTTAGGAAATGCGGCACCCACATTGCACATAGATTTCCATATTCCAATGGTTTTGCAAAATATTTCGCACACGTTCAGCTGACATCGTACAGGTCTCAGCTATCTTGAATTTTGAAAAATAAAACAAAAGAAAAATTGAAAAACATCGTTTTTCTTGGTCAGGTCGGAAACTTTTCAGCCAACCCTCGTATATATATATATATATATATACATTATACTCTTAAGTGGTATAGTGGATAGCATGAATTACTACAGAAAAATAATTAATATTCGTGAAAATAGCTTAATATATGGGGCATTATATCCAAACGACATGTAGTTCAGGCGAACCCTAAGTTCAGACTTTATTCCACCTGAGGCCTTTACCTATTTGGACTCAAATGGCTACATCCAAGGCACAAATAAAATTCGAATATTTTACCATATATTCAGAAAAAACACGGACAGAAGCATAACCTATGATCCCTTTCTTGATAGCAAAGACCTGTATAGATTATGGCGATTCAATATGTAATTCTCTAAAAGAGATAAGAGTGAGAATATCGAGAAAAAAAATACTGGTGGTTTGAAAATTAAAAATTGACTCGGTCTCATAATTTAATAATAAGTTAAAATTGTAACATTTAGCTATATTTATTATTTAATTTGATCATTTTTCCTACCTCACCCCTATCATTTATCTGTTAATCCCTCGTCCCATTCATTCCTTCCATAGATATATTTTTAGGTTTTTATTCTATTGCCAGTTTCCTAAAATAAATGTAAATACACATATTATTGTTAAAAAATATACCACATTTCTGCCATGTATCATGACAGAAATTAATTGGTATCTTTCTTTTTTACAGACCGACGATAGTAAGGGAGGTATTTTTTTTTTTTAAATATGACGGACCGGGAAAAACTTCTTACGAAGCGCACACCATCATCGCAAACGATTGGTGTACAGTGTGGGATTACCTATGATGTTAGGCTACCCACTAAAAAACCCCCGTCATACCCTTCCATTGATCCTCTCTGACTAGTGACGGGATCATCTTTCGACATACATCATCAACAGTCAAGGATCGTCTTCAGCCTACCTAAGCTGAGCTTCTCTTGCCTTGAGCAGTTCCGTCACAAAACCCTCGACTGCTTCCCAGTTCTCTTTACTTTTTATCATTAGCCTAACCATATTTGCTTTGTCCATTTCAACACCTAGCTTATTTGATAAGGAGTGCCTTTCCTGCCACCACTTGTTGCACATAATGGCTACATGTTCTGCAGTGTCTAGGACATCCCCGCAGTCCAAGCAAGTTGCATCCGCACTTCTTTTGAAGCGATGGAGGTATGCTCTAAAACAACCATGACCTGATAACACCTGTGTCAAGTAAAAGCCAACCTCTCCCTGCTTCCGTTCCATCCATGGTTGTATGAATGGTATCAAGCTATGGGTCCAGCGGCCTGTTGCCTCGTTGTCCCAGCTCTGCTGCCATCTATCAAAAAGGCGCCTTCTCGCATGCTCATTTGCCTTCTGGACTGTGGAAGCCTCAGACCTTCCCTCGTGATAGACTTCGTGTCTTTCACGTGCTAGCAAATCTAAAAGGCGGAATCCCCTCCAACACCATTACAGCACAGAAGGAAACAGTGCGGTAGGCAGACGTTGCGCGTAAGGCAACCTGTCTTTGTACCGACTGCAGCTTCCTCCTGTGCACCAATCTCGACATAGCACCCGCCCAGGCCGGAGCCGCATACAAAATAATAGCGTGGATCACGTTCACATAGAGCTTTCTCTTCATCTCTCTCGGTCCCCCAACTTTGGGCACCAACCGTAACAGCATGTCTGCAGCTTTAGCTGCTTTTTTAGACACCTTTTCAACATGGGGACCGAAAGAGAGTCCTCTATCAACTTCCACTCCCAGATAAGTTAATTGTTTGTTCCATTCAATCCGGACACCGCCGACTACCAACTTCGGAGTCTTGTATGCACGGCGTTTAGTTACTAGTACTGCTTCAGTCTTTTCGACAGCTATCTCTAAGCACTTTCTTGCCAACCAGTTCTCTACGGTTGCTACTCCTTCCTCCATTCTCACCTCAAGGACGTGTTCCTCAAGGGCCTCAACTATAAGGATAGTGTCGTCTGCGAACCCCAAGATCTTTACGCCCTCAAGAAACTGGGCCTCTAAAAGTTCGTTGAATACCAGTTTTAAGAAGAAAGGTCCCAATCTTGACACTTGAGGGGCGCCTCTAGTCATCGGCATTTCAATAGTCCAGCCGTTACCGCCGTAGACTATTTTTCTATCACAAAGATAGTCATCAATGATATTTAGCAAGGATTGCGGAACGTGTCTCTCTCATTGCTTCCATAATATCACGCCACCTAAGGGAATTAAAGGCGTTCCTTAAGTCAATAGTGATAAGAGCACAGAAGCCTTTTCTCGCATCTCGACGCTCCCTCGCCCAGTCAGCAAATGTCACCATCCTATTGATGGCGTCGAGGGTAGAACAGCCCTGCCGGAAACCGTATTGGTTGGCCGAGAAGCCCCCCAATGAAACCACATGATCTTCCAAGCGGTTGAGTAGTAAAACCTCTAGTACCTTACCCATTATGTCTAGCAGGCATATTGGGCGATAGGAAGACGTTCTATCTAGGGGTTTATTTCCCTTCCTTAGCAGAACCAACTTCTGCACCTTCCAAGGTTTAGGGAAAATACCTTCCAGTAAACATGCATTATACAGGTCAAGCAATTTCTGCGGATAAACCTCGATGACTCTCTTCAACAGAATGTTGGGAATTCCGTCCAGCCCCGGGGCCTTCCGAAGATGGAGTTTAATGCCTTCCCTTTTTAGCTCAAGGCTAAAGGGTCGGCGGTCTCCTACCGCTTTCCGCTGTATGCTGTATTTCCTTCGGGCAACGTCCTTCTGAAAGAGGTCTTTTATTATAGTTCTCACCCATTTTTCTTCGTTTAAGCGAGGTGTCGTACTCCCCTTAGCTCCTATTTTCTCTATTTCTTCTAATAGGTCTCGCCATTTCTTTAGTATGCTTTTTTATGGCCTTCTTTAGCTGTTGTTTTGCCTCTTTATATAGCCCGTTTATCATTGGGCAGCCCTTTGATCTGGTCGCTTTTCTTTTAGCTTTAACGCAGTTCTGCCTTAGAATTGCGATTTCATCTGTCCACCAATATTTGGGACAATGGTGACCTCTTACCGGTCTTCTTTTAGTCAGGCACCGTGAGCAAAGGTCAGATATAGCACAAATCGTGTCTTCAATTTGGGTTTCAGCCGTATGGTTGTTACCGCTGAAGGTATCCATCAGTCTAAGCTCTTCAAGTGCTTCTTGCAGTCTACCAGAGTTCAGCCTCTTTGGGTACCAACTTCTTCCGGTACAACGATATCTAGTAGGAATATTTTTCCCAACTCGTTCCTTCAGGTGGAAAAAAATGTACGAGTGGTCACTGAGTGATTCTTTTTCTAAAACTTCCCAACGTGTAATACTTCTTGCCACGTCCTGACTCGCCAGCGTCAGATCTAATATAGATTCTGCCGTGCCTCTGTGGAACGTAGATTTGTCACCCATATTTACAACCACCAGGTTCAGTCTAGATACCATCTCTTCGTCTTCTTTCGCCCCAAAATGGGGATTTGGCATTAAAATCGCCTGCGATAATGACCTCACAGCTAGACCTGATGATGCGATCCTCTAGCTCAGCAAGTTATTCTTGAAATTTTTCTCTTTTATCGTTCGGTGAAAAGTAGCAACTGAATATTTTAACTTTATTTGTGACTACCGAAACGAACCCGTGCTGGCTCTCTTCTAAGTGACTTACTTTAATGGATGGGTTGTTTATCAGTAAGGGGGGTATTGTTTTCACATTAAATTTCACATGTGGAAATTTTTACATATCTCCACGAATCATGCATTTTCTTAACAGAAAAAAGTATTTTTAGCATGATGTCTGTCCGTCCGTATAGATGTGTACAGCCTGAACGGCTCAACGGATTTTGATGAAATATATATTTACTTAATGCATCAGTAGGATGAATTGATCAACTTTTGGTGCAAATCCGGAAACCGGAAGTGGTAGTATTAGCGATCGACGATAGGAAGGGAAGGGTTATTTTCACACCAAATTTCACATGAGGAGATTTTTTACATATCACCACGAATCATGCACTTTGTATTGGTTTTATCCTCGAGAAAAATCATCTTTATTAATTTTTTCTTAATTTAAAATTATATGATGTCATTAAGCCATTCATGACGTCACAGCCTGGTCTTGCATATATATTATAAATAAAATAAAATTAAAAATATTTATGTTATATGCCTATCTGTTTTTTATTCCATTAATAGAGATATTAAAATTATTTGAAATTGTTTCTGTAGCTGGAAATTAATTTACTTCAAACAGTCGGTCGGTTCGGACCTGGCCACAGGTCAACTTATTTTTTTTTAGAGACATATTGAACGAAAAATAAAAATAAGAGCCAACTTTTTCAACGGGTAAATAACTATCTATATTGAACTCTTATAATGTAAATAATCATTTTTTTCTTTTAGAATAAGTAAAATTAGTTAATAATTATCTAATTTTAATATGTTATAAACATGAATATAACTTTTGTTAAATATGTTTTACACACTATGTACTATTTAATCCCGATGTGTTTAGGGATTTATATTTTGTTTCATTATAAACTTTTGTATATATATTTCTTTTTCTGGCTTACACATTAAAAAAAAGAAAAAAAAAAGTGGATAGCACGACAGTCTACCAGACTGAAGACTCGAGTTCGGGCCTAGTGAAATTCAAAAATTAATAATTTCTCTTTAAATCTCTGCTTGATCCTCAGGGTCTACGCAAATAATAATAATAATAATAATAAAATAATATATATATATATATATATATATATATATATATATATATATTAATTTTAGTCAAAACCGTTGGATATAAGAAAATTATTTAATTCATTCATTTTTTTTTAATTTTCCGTGCAATTTTTTATAGGCTTTTTGCAGGTCCATGTTTATGGTGTATTTCCAAGTTACGGGCTAGTCTTTTATCAGTCACTTGTCTAATACTGAAGATGTCGGTGCAGAATCTACCAGGACGAAAGTGGCTTTCCACTCTGTTCTTCCAAGTTCTTTATTTCTTGTTTTATTCGAAACTTAAGTACTTTGCCATATATTCTACCAATTAAGCTTAAAACTGTGTTGTCAAGATAATTACAGCATACGACTTTGTTGCCTTTTTTTAAATATGCTACTTATGATGCCCTTCTTAAAATTTGTTGGCAATTTATGTTCCAGAAAACAACAGTTCTGCAAGATGTTCTAAGTTCTAATATTTGGGGCGGCCTTTCTAAGTCCGATATTTAATGCACCTTTAAGTCTCGCAAACCTTTGCATGCTTCTCGTGATCTTGTACTTCTAATAAAGTTCTAATAACTTTATGTTCATGTCTCAATTCCTTTTTGGCCTATCTGCTTATTCTGGAATAATATTTCCTATCAGCACAACTGGATTCCTATCTACCTACTCTATCATTTAAATCTCCTAATATATATATATATATATATATATATATATATAGGGACGGATTGAGGCCTAGGCAGAATAGGCAACTGCCTAGGGCCCGTAAAATGGTTAAAAAAATCGTGAATATTTACCAAGCTGGTAAATTTGCTAAATAAATATTTATGTATTATGAATTAAAAATTCCAAACAAAAAAAAAAACTATTCTATACAATAAAACCTTTATTACATACAAAGTAATACTGTTCAATAAGAAGTACTACGTTAGCAAAATACTCATTCATAATACCTTTATTACATACAATGTACTACTTTTCAAATTAAAAATAAAATAAATAATAGATTTTATGTTTTTTTTTCATCTGGGTGGGGGGCCCAGAATTCTGTCCTTGCCTAGGGCCCGAAAATTCCTTAGTCCGGCACTATATATACATAGATGTACATATATAAATTTAAAATTGCCACCAATTTTGTGACGTTTCAACAGCTGGCAATAATTCGGAGGGGAATTGAAAAGCATGTGAGCTCGGTGATCTGTATAATTATCTTAATATTTCATTAGATAATAAATAAAATAAAAATATTTTTTTTTTTGTTTTTCTTTAAAATTATATATTGACAATTGGCTAGCTAGTCGGAGGTAATATTTTGAAGAATTTATGAAATCTTTTTTTCATTAAAAATAAAATATGTGTAAATTTAACAATCCAGTTTGTAAAGGATACAGTAATCAGGTCCTCCTCAGTTGTAATTGCAGTTTGGAGAGAATTAGAGTTGGAAGTGTAGGCTCGTTGTCTAATCTTACCTCGTATTTGAAGTATTGGCTTCTTTATTGAATTGTCTAAGTTTTTCATATATTCCTTTTAAACGAGTATTTAAAACATTTTTTTCAATTTTTCCATTTAATTTAAAAAATCCTTCTGGATTATTTTCAAAATGCATTATGTATTTTATTTCTTGAAGGGTGAGATTATTTTTTTTAAAAAATTCGATTCGTGATAAAAGTTTTTGTTTTTCTTTAAAATTCTTTATTGATAATTGGCCAGCTAAAAAGTTACTCAGAGGAAATATTTCTGAGGAATTTATGAAATCCTTTTTTTCACTAAAATAAGAAAAAAAATTATTTGAATACTTATATCATATATATAAAATATAAAAAATTACTTACGTTGTAGTTATAGAAGTGTTTAATTGTTTTTGAGAAAGGGATTTAATATAAGATTCCCCTTCACAAATAATATGTTTTTTTGGAACACGTTCATCATCGGAATATTCAAAATTACCATTTTCCATAAATGCCATATCTATTAAATATAATCAATTATATTATAAACTTGTTTATATGAAATATAAGTACAAAATATAAAAAGATTAAAATTTAAAAAAATTATCAAAAGTTTTTTTATAAATCATCTGTTTGATATTATCGCCATTTTATATTTTTCATTATGGTGGATGGGTGTACGTTCTAAAATCTCAGTGTTTTTATCTTCTGATAATATAAATCTAAAATATAATAATAAATCTTTATTATTAAATACATATATATAAATATATATAATGTATTTTGATGAATATAACTAAAAATATTTTTTTAATAATTAATTATTATTTATTTTTTTGTTGTTAAGAAAAATAAAGTTATATAAATAATATAAATATAAAATATAATAACAATTAATATCTATTTTAATATTTTTTATTTTTTTCAAAATATAATTTAAAATAAATAATACTAAAATGTGAAAATATATATATATATATTGAAACATTTCTGAACGTGCACCGAAAAGCTTTGTTTTTGTAAGTTTCGTAATTTCACTCAGCTGAGCATTCGAAGAAACATTGTTTTAAATAGAATACCCTTTTTTAAAAAAAAAAAAAAGAAAAATTTTCTCATATTTAATTTATATCTGACCTTCTTTAAAAAGTGTTGAAACTATTATTAAAACAATATTTAATCATAAATTTTATATTCTAAGGGGTTGGAGGCCCTTTAGAAAGGTTAAATACTATTGAGAACACAATGTCTTCCCCCAGTGCAGGAAAGAGACGTATGGACACCGATGTTATAAAACTGTATCCTTTCAAAAAATTCTTATACTTTTTTGATTAATGACAAGCTTATAATTTATATGAACATATCAAATATAAATATATATATATATATATTTCTTAATTATTAAAAAAGGTTATGAATTTTACAATGACATAAAATATATATGTATATGTATATATATATATACATTTATAATATTCTCCAATATTGAGAGATTTTTTTATAATTAATATCTAAATAAATTTATTATTTGTTATTTAATCATATTTAAGATAATCATTTTTTAAAAGAATTTTTTAATATAATTCCTTTATCTATTCCTTAATAAAATGGTAGAATTGAAAGCAAACACGAAGTCACTATTTTAGGAGGTTTAAATGAATTTTGTGTTAAATTTTATGGACCTAGAAGTAGTAAGTCTAATATATTTTGATTTTTACTATTTAATTATAAATAAATGTATAATTGTTTTTTAAATATTATATTATTTAAGCCCCTTATGAAGGTGGTATATGGAAAGTACGAGTACACCTTCCAGAACATTATCCTTTTAAATCACCTTCAATTGGCTTTATGAATAAAGTTTATCACCCAAATATTGACGAAGTATCTGGAACTGTCTGCTTAGATGTCATAAATCAAGCTTGGACAGCCCTTTACGGTATTCAAATCATATTTTATTTAAAAATTTAGTTAATGTTAAGAATATTTAAAATTATTTATAGTATTGTTTATATAAGTATAATAAAATAATATATTCTAATTTCAATAAATTTAACAAAAAATTTTTTTTGCTGTTTTTTAAGTAAATAGCTTCAATGTATTACATAAAATAAAAATATTAATACAAATTATTTTTCTTGGTTACAATGATATATTTTAAATTAAGATATTGAATTGTTTGCATTTTTTTATTCTTTCATATATATAAACAATAAATTTTAATAAAAATACTCAATTTTATTGGAATAATATTTTATATCTTATCAAAATCATATTTGATAAATTAATAAAATACTACCCAATGGTAATTTTAATCCTATTTTGGAACATTATTTATAATCATTGTATAAATAATCAAATCACAAGATTATAATGAAAAGTTATTTTTAAATTTAATAATAATTATATATATATATATTAATTTTTATTTTATTCAAAAATATAATTTAAATATTTTTGCAGATCTATCAAATATCTTTGATACATTTCTTCCTCAACTTTTGACATACCCCAATCCAATTGATCCTTTGAATGGGGATGCAGCTGCTATGTATTTGCATAAACCTGAAGATTATAAAAAAAAAGTTCAAGGTACTTGATTTACTAATGACATTTTAATGATTATTTTCAGAAATATTTTATTTTAAATGGTACTTTTACCATTTTTTTAAAACTGATTTGATTATACAATTGAGCCTTTCAGAGAAAATGTAAAGTCTGTGGCAACTTATTATTAAATTAGTTGTTTTTTTATTATTTCAATTATATTTTTATCTTTAAAAAATACTTTTTAGTTTTTACAAATGTATTTTTAAGTCTCCTGATTTTCAAAACAATAGTTTTAGAAGATGAAATGTTCTTACACCATCTGTTACAGGCATATTTCAAAAGATTCTTCATCATTCCTGAGTAGGCTAATTTGTATTTTTACACTCCAGCCATATTAGTCAATAGACATGATTGTTTTATGTCGGCATTTATTAAGACTCCATTCTACTCTAAATACAAAAGCAATTTATATGCCTGATTAGACAGAATTTGGTTAATTAATAAATTCTATATATGGCATATCATATTTTTATATATATCAGAAGGCGCCACAGGGTAGGAGGCAACATTGTTGGCTCACATTCTCGTGGTCCCGGGTTCAAGTCCCAGGTCTGACAAGGGAATTTCTCTGGTTGGGGTCTATGGGTCGGAGTCAACTCAGCCTCTGGGAATGGGAAGCTACTTGATAAAAAGTAGCGCCTCCGATCAAGAAAATCAAGGTAAAGATTCTACTAATCATAGGACACCTCATTAATATAACCGACTTGATAGGAGCTGTTCTTGCGTAGGATGTACAAAAGTGATTTTTTATATATATATTAGTGGTAGTCAATCTTTTTATACCCACTTTTGAATCTTGATTTTAAAATGTTTAAATTTTTCATCTTTTTCCCACAATAAAGAATAAATATAAAGAACTGAAAAGTAAATTAGTGTATTATAACGTAATCAATTTATTAATAATTTTATTTATAATTTATTTAATTTATATATTCTATTATAATGTAATAATTGTATATATATATTTTTTTTAAATTACAATATTAATTTTGAATTCCATACCTCCTATCATGAAAATGTGGTAGGAACTAACTCTGGTCAAAAAATTTAATTTTCATGGCAATATATATATATATATATATTAAAAATTATTTAATTATTACTATTTATAAATTTATGCTTTGGAAATACATACAATTTTCGATAACATCTTATCATAAAATTAACTCATAGGATTTGATAATTTTTAACCTTCATATCACAAAAAAAAATGAAATTTGTTTTAGATAATATATTTTTTAATTAGAGTAATTAATTATTTTTAAAAAAATATAAAGATAAATAAATAAATTGATTTTCGATTAAAAAAATATAAATTAAATTCCTTTTAATGTTTCTATCCTCATCATTAATCGAACATGATTTTATTTTCGTCTGTTTTTATTGAACTCATTTTGAAAGGCAATATATTTTTTTAAATATATATTGAATAAATAATTTTTTTTTTTTTTTAATTATTAGAGTATGTTCGAAAATACGCTACTGAAGAGGCTCTAAGAGATCAGGAAAATGTTGCTGTATCATCGGATAGTGAATCGTCTATGTCCGCTTTTAGTGAAGACGAAGCCCAAGATATGGAATTATAACATCGGCTTTTACAATTGAATACCTGGTGTTTGTAGATATGAATTCTAAGTGCAGTGTTTATTTAATGTTAATATAACTGTAAATGATATAATTTGTGAAAATATTGATAGACTTGAGTTTTTAAAAACTTTCAAGGTTTATATGCATATTAGAAGTCATTTTTTTTTATATTGTCACATAAATATATTGAACTATAAAATAAAATTATGTACCTATATATATAATATATATATATATATATATATATATATATAATGTATCTATATCTATATATATATATATAAGTATATATAAATATTTTTAATCAAAATGAATTTCTTCAACAAATTTTGTAATTAAAATCTCTCAATGATTATATAAACTCATTAACCTTTTTAAAAGTTTTAAAAAATATATGATCAACTTATAAATATAAGCAATAATTTTTTTTTTTTTTTTAAATTTTTATTTTATCTTTCAATTTATTGTAAATAAAACAATTTCAATTTTTTTTTCTAGTAGTAAATAAATGTTGAAAAAATTCATTTAATATTTTAATATATGGTTTTTATTTACTTTATTGAAAAAAAAAATGATAATTATTTATATTTAAATGAAAAGAGTAACTAAATATAAACAAAGAATTTACATAATAACTATCTTTTCAAAGAATTTAAATAATATATATATATATATATTTCTTTTAAAATAATATAAAAAAAAATTAAAAAAAAAATTTAAAAAAATACAAAAAAAAGAAAAAGAAATAATAATAATTTAAATAAGATACACTTCTTTTAATTATTAATTTGTTTTTATAAGAAGCTATCTAACAATATAACCAACATAAAAATGATTCTTGAAGAATCATACTTATTGTCAAATTTATAATATAATTAAATAAATATTTTAAAAGTTATATTTTATAAACAATTAATTGCATGTTATTACATCAATTTAATGCCTCTAATCCATATAGAAACAATGTGTGATCATATCATTATTTTTTCAAGAAATTTGTTTAATATTTTCATTGTTAATATTTATTAATTATTAAAGAATATTTATTTTGCTTTTTTTTTATTTTTTTTTTTTAAGATGTGAATATATATTATTAAATCGTTATTAAATTGATTCTAACTTTTAAACATACCAGCAGTG
This sequence comes from Labia minor, assembly GCA_963082975.1. Classification (NCBI taxonomy): domain Eukaryota; kingdom Metazoa; phylum Arthropoda; class Insecta; order Dermaptera; family Spongiphoridae; genus Labia; species Labia minor. Next base: position 70,514,495 of record OY720348.1, read on the forward strand.
GCGTAACTATAATTTTTGGATCTGATTGCAAAATTTTTATAGGGGCCTATTTTCAAATAAACAAAACAAATATGTATATATATATATATATATATATAATCCATAACACTTTAATATTATTGTAAATTAAAAATTGCTAATGACCAAAATGGAACTTAATAGAATAAAAGAAAACAAAACCAATAAAATATAACAATTGAAAATAATCAAAGTATTTTAAAAAATATAAATGTATTTTTTTTATTAATATTTGAGTGGAAGTTTCACATGAAAGCTGCCCGCATTTTACTACGCCTCTGTATTCAATTTAAACATCGGTATATTTCTTATTTTTATTTTATTTTGTTATATTGTTTAAAAAGAAAAAAAATATTATAAAGTGTACAAAATGACTTTTTATTTATATTGAAAAAAAAAACAATTTAAAAATATCAAATTCCTTTCCCTAATTATCAGAATTTTAAAAAATATTTTTTTTTAATATATCTCAATGCAAAATAATAATTTTATATTGTTTGGTGTTGATCCTATTTATTAATTAATTTTTTTTTTATTTAATCAGACTGTTGTGTAATCCAAAATAAATCGAACATAATCATAGTTTTGAATAATTATCCATCTCTTAAAATAATTAAACTTAACTTCATTTCAATGCAGAGCTAACAAATGTATTTGATTAATAATCTATTCTTCAAAATTCTGTTGTTACATGAAAAATAAACCTTTATGTAGGATTGACTTTGTTAAATAGTGTCTGAATGCTCAAATTTCAATCAAGATTGAAAATTAAAATTATTATTTATTTATTTTTTTTTTTCTTATTTGAAATGATTATAAATAATAAAGACTATTATTTTTATATTAATACTAAAATAAGAATTTAAAGATTGATTATTGTCATTAAAGGGAAACCCCACTAATCACACAAAGAATAGATGTCTAATATATGTACCCACTAATATGAAATCAAATAAAATTTTTATAATACGTACTTTTTGGTACCGAATCGATGAAAATTTAATTTAAATAATCTAATATATTGAATAAATTTATTTCAGAAATGAGTGAGAATTTAGAAATATATGAACTCCTAAATAAACATATTGAAAATATATTTTTTTTTTTTAAGAAAATTAATTGATTTAACTGGAGAATCATATCTAGCCAATATATAATTAATTATCTAAACTAAAATTACATATTTTTGACCTCTACTATTTATATTTAAAAACTTATATCTAGAGCTACAATAAATATATATATTATCTTATCTCTATATTCTTATTTTTCAGTTAATTCCAAATCTTATTTAATTGAAATAAAAATTGTCATATACCATATATATATATATATTGAATATAATATTTATTATTATTATATATAATATATATTGAATATAAATTATTATAAAATATATTTTTAAATAAAAAAATATAAATTTTTTAAAAATAAAATAATAAAAGTAATTTTTTTTACAAAAATTTCATAATATAAATCAGGGGTGTCTAAACTATGAGCATTCGAGGGCCACATGACAAAAAAAAAAATATGCTGGGCCGCACATACTTAAATATTTTAACTTTTTTTTTAGAACCATATTAAAAATTAAAAAAAGTTGGAAATATTTAAAAGTCTAATCCCAAAATCATTTTGCCTTTTTTTTAAGAACCATATTGAAATAATTTAAATATTTTCATAATTTGCGTTTGGGCCGTAGTTTAGACATCTATGATATAAATGAACTTATAAATTTGTTATGAAATATGATGATATTAAATTATAGTTTATAAGCACAGTTGAAAGGGTTGAAATAATTACCAGTTAATTGCGGATGGATTTCCTTCAATATTGAAGATAGATCAAAAAAATTTTCAATGTAATTTCAATATAATATAGCTTTTTGTTTAAACAGAAATGCGCTATATAGAAATTAAATTTGAATATATATATATATGATAATGTGTTAATATTGTCCAAATCTCACTTAATATTTGATTACTTACGATAAACAAGAAAATGTCGATGATATTAAAACTATTGGGTAATTTTAGAATAAATACCCTAAAATATTTTTTCATTCCCCTTCCTCCCCCCTTCCACAGACAGCTCATATATAGATAAAAATCAAAATAGAATCTAGTCACTTTCTAAATTGCATGAAGTAATAATATACAAGGCAAAATAAATTCTTTGGAAAATTTTATTGGAATGAAAATGATATATTTTCACATTTTATTATATTTATTGTTTATTATTATAATAAATATTTCTTCTTTAATGATATCTATATTTATTTAGTATTAGATATATATATATATAATATATTTGCTTTTGTTTTTATCTGATTTTATATTATAAAATAGTTATACTATTTTTGTTTAATTGTAAATTTTAATTTTCAATGTATTGAGTGAAAATACACACACACACACACATATATATATATATATATTAAATAAACAACATTTTATTTATATTATTAAAATAGATATAAATTATAAATAAATAAAATTGAAATTTGATACAATTTTTCATATTTTGTAAATAAATAATCCTGTTCATTTCTTTAACAAAATAAAGAATAAAATTGTGCTAGACAAAGTATAACTATTACGTGGTAATATACATTTACATTAAAAAGTTATAAAATAAATGAATTTTAAAAAAAAGGTAAGTTTTAATTTGTAGTTGTTTTTATATTCACAAACTTATTATTTAAAAATAATTTAGAATCTTTTATTTATTTATTTGAATTGTTCTTTTTTTTAATACGTAAATTAGACTAGTTAATTTCAATTGTAATTTTAGATAATAACGCCATCTTAAGAGAAAAAATAAGTATTATTAATCTAACATAACATAGAATATAAGAAATTTTATTTTGATTTACTATTTGAGTTTTGGAAATTTGTTTTTTTTTTATATAAAATAAAAATTATAACATTTATTATCTAGATATAGAAATCATTTTTCTGAAATAAAATAGTTAAGGATTAGGTCGTACATATTTAAAATTTTAAAATAAATAGTTAAATAAAAGAATTTTATCTACATGTCAAATACTTTGATCCATTTCTATCGAATAAATAAATAATGAAATATAGTACTCGTGTCATTTAACATTTATTTAATATAAGAAAATGTGTTCCATTAAATTTAATTTTTTATTTTTATAGAGTTATATTGAGATATAAATATACAATATATAATATGTAAAAAATAAAAAACAAATGTCATTGGAATGGTTTATATTTTAATAATAATAATTAATTATAACATAGTTTAAAATATCGAATTTCAGTTTTCCCTTTAGACTCGGAATATAAATATTTTATGGATTTTAAATGTATTTCGGATTTTGGTAATATGTAATATATATATATATAATATAGATGTAGATTGAAAAATAATTTAAAAATATAAATGCTTTTCAATAAAAAATGAATTACATTATAATTTAATATTAAATTAATATTAATTATAAAGAAAGAAATAATTTAAAAGATGAATTGAGCTTTTATCCAAAATCGAACCAATTTTAATTGGTATTAAGCTGCTCGGATACTTTGAATTATTTGAAATATTGCTGAAATAAGAATAAACGTAATATAAATTAGTGTATGAAATGTCAATGTGAACATATGGTATGAAATTCCCACCTGATCCACAAACCACAAATATAAAAAGAGCTAAAAGTCCAGGCCCAATGGGATATTTCTCTTCCTGGGGTTTCTGAAATAGTCTTCGTGTCAATAAAACGAACATATGTTTTATATCAATAAAGTTTAATTCATTTACTCACAGAAGATTTTGGTACATTTCCTCTTAATATGACATTCTTGCTTGCTTTTTCGTTTGCAATGCGCATTCTTTGCTTTGGAGCCATTTTATTGATTATATATTTCAATAAATTGAAATATTAAAGGAAGAGCGATAATGTTTACTTAACGAAGTTATGTTTCAAAAAGAGCGAAACATAAATAAGAAGTGTTAATTTAAATGAAATTAGTAATGTATCATATGCGAAAACGTGGCAAGCATTTTCCTTGTTCTAATAAACAAGAAGATTCATTCCAATGTCATAAATAGATTATCGACTTTACCGCCCTCTGCCATCATTTTAAATAAATTAAAAAAAAAAAAGAAAAAAAATTTTGTAAAAATAAAAATCATACTTCTACTATAATAATACACTCCTTAAATATATATAATGGATAATGTAGGAAGACGTGAGAGAGATGGGAGAGGATAGGGATTGGAGGGTTGTGGCTCAGAATAGGGACACTTGGAGAAGTGTGGTTGCTGCAGCCAAGAACTTTCGAGTTCCGTACAGCCACAGAGATAGATAGATAGATATTATAAAATAAAATAATTACATTTTTTTAGCGTAGTCTATATATTTTGATTTTTCTAGAAGTTTCATTGAATTTGACATTTTTTTAGAATAAATATCGCTTGCATAGCAATTTTCTTCGAAATTTATTTCTATATATTGAATCCAACTTATATACATATGAAATTATAAATATATTAATCATGATTAAAAATGAAGTGTCTTCTGTGATGGAAAGTTCTATAAATGACTTCTATATTTGAATGCATAATAATCATTATTAAAAATGGAAATGTAATGAGAAATAATTAAGAGGAAGAGCGTATAAAAGCGTATTTTTATTTTGCACTGGATTAAGAATGTATATAATATATAAATGTATATATATATATCTTATTTATATTAATTACTTAATATGTAGTATAAAGTATTAAATATCATTCTTTTTATGAATCTTTTAAAAAATTTAAAAAATTTGAAATTTTTCATTTTTTTTTTACAAAAATATAAAAAATTATTCTTTCTAATGAGGATTATATGCTCACAGTTAAAGTATTTATGTAGTTTTCCAGGGAAATGTTGAAATAGAATATTTCATTTTCAAACTTAACTATTTACCGATATTAGTAATTTCAACTCTAATTAAAGTTTTTATAACATCCAGGGCCGTCCTAAGATTTTCGGCGCCCGTGGGCTCTTAAAATTTTGCGCCCCTTTTCATAAGAAATTACACAGAATGGTTAGTAAAAATATATAAACCAATAAAAAATGCCGCCCCAGAAGGCTTGCGCCCTAGGGCTTAGCCCAATTAGCCCTGTGGTTAGGGCGGCCCTGATAACATCATTCTAATTGAATTAGAAATTTAATTTATAATAATAATATATATATATTAATGTTTTAATAATAGTTATTAAATATATATTTACACTAACGCCTATTCGCTAATTTTCCGTGTATTTGGATAAGCTTAAGACAAGTAATAAGAATTTTCATTTCAAATTTTAAACTTACAGAGAAGATTTCTTTTGGGTGGAAGGAAAAATCCTTTCAAACAAAAATGTATACTCTGGATATGATAAAAAATATTGGAAATATTGTCTTATTTGATTATTTCATTATTCAAATTGAAGAGGGAGGACTAAGGGAGGAAAGAGCCAGTCGAACTGTTAATAATATTAATTTCATGGCTTATAAAATCAAAAATCAATTTGAATAATTATTGAATAACGGAATGAAAATAGAAGAGGGAAATCTTTAAAAAAAATAAATAATAAATATATTTTGTAAACCTTTAGTAAATAGTGAAATTGAACTATAAACAATAAATTGATAAATAATACATTTTTAATTTCAAAAATTGGATCTTAATATTTTCAACCAATTAGGAGACCTACTCAATTTTTACCAGATTGATATACGACACACCGCCATCTTGTGACCATGAACAAAGTAGGCTCTTATACTTGCCAGCCATTTTAATCAAAATAGACCAAACAATTAATTTATCTACATCAAATTGATGGATTTACAATTTGTTAAACTATATTATCGAATTTGTCTTATAATTAGTTAATTTGGAAATTATTTTCATTTTTTTTATTCCAATTAGACTTTGAGTAATATTTATATATTCATTTATTCTTAAATAGTTAGAATGGATTCTAGTGAAAGAGATTGGTAAGTTCTAAATTATCCAATAAAAGTGTATAGTTTTATTATTTTTGTATTTCATATTATTTTTAGGGTAATTTAGTGATTATTTATCAATATTCAAAAAATTCTTATGAAGTGATTTCATATTGAAGAATATGATTTTATTTTCATGAAAATGATTTTTTTATTATTAATAGATTGTATTTCTTTTAGCAGGAATCGACGATATAGAGAATCGAGAACCAAACGTTCCAATCGATATTCGGACGAATCTGACAAAGACCGTGAGCGAAGTCGTGATAGGGAACGTGAAAGAGATAGAGATAGAGATAGAGACCGAGAAAGAGATGATCGAGACAGAAATTATGACTGGCATGAGAGGAGGCGTTGGACCAAAGAAGAATGGCGAGATTCCAAGGAAAAAGAAAGAAAATGGGATTTTAAGGAAGAGGAAGGTAGAGAATATTCCAAAGAAGCTCGTGATTATAAGGAATATTCACCTGATAATATAAAATCTTACAATTATAAAGATAATAAAAATCAAGTTAAAAAAGATTTTGACGATACATGGGAAAAAAAATACGATGAAGAAGATAGTAGTGATAGCTATGGAAGTACAGAGCCACCCAAGTAAGAAAAATAATCAATATTTTTAAAACAAAAATATATAATCACAAATACACTCGCCGACAATAAAATTGGGCCACCTGATCTTCTTTTATAAGACTTCACTTATTTCAGAATTTTATCATTTTCAAAAATTTGTTGTTTTATTTATTGAAAAAACAATAGGAACATAAGCAAACTTGGTTATTTTAGGTAAAGAATAATTTCATTATTTTTCGAAAATATCCCAAATTTTGTGTATAAAAATTTATCAAAAGTTAGTATTTCCATCACGTGCCTTAATAACCGCCTGCAACCTTGTTTTCATGGAAGCAAATAATCGGAAGATGAAATCCTGTGGGATATCTTCACAATTTCTGCACAGTGAGGTTTTGCATTACAGTGAACGCTCTATATAAGCAACCTCTCTATATCTACATTCTTTATAATCAACCTCTACACAAGCAACTTTTTTTAGTTTAACTGTTCTGTATAAGCAACTTATTTTATTAAAGCTAAATATTTGAGTTGACAGCTGTTTACAACAACATAACCTCAAATTGTAAAAAATTCTGTTATTAAGATCTGTTTTCCCTCCACTTACCATTATGGATCCTCCGCCGAAACTGACCATCTCGGTTATGCAATATGAAGAATATCGCTCTCCTAGGTGTGGATAGACTCTTTGTCCTTTATCGTTGTCATGGAGACATTCTTGATTCATCCGTGAAAAGTACGCAAGTTCATTCCACATGCTCCTGAGTGAATTGTAGTCTGGCTCTTCTATGGTTTCGGGTGAATTTTGGGCTTGAACTGCATTTAATTGACGATTGCGTGATACAGTCAGTTTTATAAAGTGATCATCTTGGTGAGAAGTAGCTCCGATATCTACCAGATCCAGGGCGACGGTGATCAGACCCACTCTCATTATAACGTTTGTAAATTGAACCGTTGAACGTGTTCAATTTAATTATTCTGCGACACTACGATTGAATGAAGCCCGGTTTGAATTAATGCTAGAAATTGAGCAGCACCCTCGGGAGTTGTATTCATGTTAAGATGAAAATAAAAACTAACTAATGTTCGTTTTAAATTTGTATCCTTTTAAATTAAACGAATTTATTGAAATAAATAAAAATAAAATAAGACAACATTTTATAAAAATAAGAATTATTCTTTTTCTAAAATAACAAAGTTTGCATTTATTCAAAATACAAATAAAAATTATCCTCTTTTAAAATAAGACAACATTGTATAAAAATAAGAATTATTCTTTTTCTAAAATAACAAAGTTTGCATTTATTCAAAATACAAATAAGAATTATCCTCTTTTAAAATAAGACATTTTATAAAAATAAGAATTATTCTTTTTCTAAAATAACAAAGTTTGCATTTATTCAAAATACAAATAAGAATTATCCTCTTAAAATAAGACAACATTTTATAAAAATAAGAATTATTCTTTTTCTAAAATAAGTTAATAAAAGTTTGCTTTTATTCAAATTGTTTTTCCATTAATCAATTATTTGTTTACAAATTTAACAAATTTTTATTATTATTAATTGTAATAAATTTAGAACAGAAATGACACATTTTTTTTTAAATATGTATAAAATTTGTTCAAAATCAGTTTTAATGTATTATAAATACTATTAATATTTTTAAATATTAAATACATTGTCATCTTTTGTGATTTTTATATTAAACTAAAAAAGAAATGTATTTTTTTTTATATTTAATCATTCATCTAACAAATTTGGGGGTATTATTACCTTTCTTAATATTTATTATTTTGTAAATGTTTAAATTATTTATATATTTATAATATTAAACAATTTATGTATCGAGTGGTATATATTTGACATAAAATTATGGATTTTTTTACTTGATTGACAATGGTATATATTCATTTATATTAATAGAAATACAACATATAATTCCACTGAAGCGAGGATTAATTTAGAAGGAGATATTTATAAACATCAAACTCCAAATAATACATTAATGATTAGAGGATTGGCTCAACATATTACTGAAAGTGATGTAAGTACTATAATATATCATTTACAATTAAAAATTACAATAAATAATATTAATTTTTATTAGATTCGGCATGACATTCTTCTATGTGGGCTAATGCCAAAAGATATAAGGCTTATAAGGAAAAAAGATACAGGTATGTTATTGTTTTGGTGATTATATAATTTTTTTTTTTTCGTTACACATAAATGAAGAAATCATCTCTTAGTCTTTATTATGTGTATTATGTTATTTAAATAAATATTTAAAATAAAATTTTATAATAATTGTATATACAGAAAAATATTAATTGAATAATTGTCTTGTGTTGAAAAAAATAGTAATCTCTTATAGCAGCGGTCTGGGAACTTTTTTAATCATTACACCAAAATATTTTTGTGTGTGTGTGTGTGTAAGTTGATATTACCCCATGAACAGCAAAAAAAAAAATCTCTTTTAAGCATCTTTCCTTTATATTAATTTATTTATTTTTTTTTTATTTAATCATTCATCTAACAAATTTGGGGGTATTATTACCTTTCTTAATATTTATTATTTTGTAAATGTTTAAATTATTTATATATTTATAATATTAAACAATTTATGATAATAATATGATAATTTTGAAAAGAAAACAATAACTAAAATTTAATTTATAAAAATGCTAACAGGTTTATAAAATATCAAATTAAAAATATATACTTTTTACTCACAAAATTTTCATTTTTACCCCATTTGGGGTAATTTACCCCGGTTCCCCGACCACTGTCTTATAGAGTTATGTATAGTGACGAAAAAAAGTAAACGCCATGGTAGCGCTGTTGTCGGGCAATCAACGGTTTGAGAAGGCGCATTGCCAATGCCGCAATGCCCAACAACAACTCCACCATGTTTACTTTTTTCCTTCACTGTACATTATATATATATATATATATATATATATATATAATCGATATAGGTATTTAAATTATAACAATTTCGAACAATTATTATAGGTGCATCTCGCGGATTTGCTTTTGTGGAATTTAATACGATACAAGAAGCTTCACGATGGATGGATATGAAAAAAGTAATATTTAATTGAATAAAAATTTGAAATAAAAACATATATTTAAAAATTATATAATTTCAGGGTGTTTTAATGTTACAAGATCAATTTAGAGCAATACTCCACTATAGTATACCAAAAGAAAATTATATTGAACGTTCTAATGTAAAACCAATTCATGATTGGTATTGTGTAAAGGTATAATCTAATATAAATTATTTTATTTTTTTAATTATATTATAATTTTATATATGTGTATGTTAGACTTTCTTATACATATCTTCATTAAAAATACAATACTTATATACTTGACTATAAACAACACATTTTCGCACAGTGTGGAGGGCATAATTTTAAAAGAAGAGATTCTTGTTTTAAATGCCATGCTTCTAGACAAGTTTCTGAAGAAGGTGGTGAAGGTAGCGATGAAATTTGTTTACATCCAACAAGAGGTATTATTTATTTATACATTTTTTTATAATTATTTATATTTTATTTTTAATATTATTTTTATATTTTTTTAATTATAAATAAGAATTGAAATAGATTATTTCAAATTATCTAACATTTTTTATTAATTCTATCTATGATATTATATTATATTATAATAGGTTTTTAATAAATGGATAAATAAAGAATATTAAGAATATTAATTTTATTCTATTTAATACTTAAATAAAAAGAAACATTTCATATTATTATCATCCGAGTTTTCACACTTACTCAGCACAAGTGCTGGTAAACTTTAACCTACCCCAGTCTTTCTTTTTCTTTTTTGTGGGGTTAGGCTCGGACGCTGTGGAGAGGGAATTATTATATTATTACTATTGATATATTTACTGGTGTTTGAAATATTTTGATATTCCTATTGGGTATGGGGATTTGAACCCTGAAGCTCACATAAAATTTCTAAATCTATCTATCTATCTCTGGCTGTACGGAACTCGAAAGTGCTTGGCCGCAGCAACCTCATTTCTCCAAGTGTCGCTATCCTGAGCCACAATCCTCTTTGATAATAATTTTGACGAGATAATTAATTCATTCATCATTTAACTAACCGTACATGTAATTATTACATGTTTTACATTGTAATATATCGCTAAATAAAAACAAAATAATATTCAATATTTCATGCAACAAATTATAGTGAAAAAAATAAGTTGACCTGTGGCCAGGTCCGAACCGACCGACTGTTTGAAATAAATTAATTTCCAGCTACAGAAACAATTTCAAATAATTTTAATATATCTATTAATGTAATAAAAAACAGATATGGATATAACATAAATATTTTTAATTTTATTTTATTTATAATATATATGCAAGACCAGACTGTGACGTCATGAATGGCTGGATGACGTCATATAATTTTAAATCAAGAAAAAACTAATAAATATGATTTTTCTCGAGGATAAAACCAATACAAAGTGCATGATTCGTGGTGATATATAAAAAAATCTCCTTTGGTGTGAAAATAACCCTTTCATTCCTATCGTCGATCGCTAATACTACCACTTCCGGTTTCCGGAATTGCACCAAAAGTTGATCAATTCATCCCACTGATGCATTAAGTAAATATACCAAATTTCATCAAAATCGGTTGAGCCGTTCAGGCTGTACACATCTATACGGACGGACGGACGGACAGACATCATGCTAAAAATACTTTTTTCTGTTTAGAAAATGCATGATTCGTGGAGATATGTAAAAATCTCCACATGTGAAATTTGGTGTGAAAACAATACCTCCCTTACGGTCGGTAAAAATTAATGACAAAAATATAAAAATTTGTAGAATTAGGATCTCTTTTTAAAAAATATTTAAAAAACAATGTAATAAAGCAATAACGAGCATAAAAAGATGTGAAAAAATAGACAAAATATCAAATTAAATTTCAATTCTATCCTATAGAAATTTTATGGAGAATAAAATAGAAAATTTTCATCAAAATTCATATTCAACTGTTAATCAAACTTATTTTCCTGATTATTGTTTTAGTAATATATAGTATACTGTATAGTACCTGGAACACCGAGTTATCGCTCGACCCTTTAACAAATTTATACAATTTATTATTATAAACTTTAAAAATTTTACAATTGTTAAATGGGTTTTCTAAAAATGACCCATCAAAAATTTGTTTCCTAAAATGGTACAAATTAATTAAAATAACTTGATTTTAATTTCAAGAAGTAAAATATTTTCAAATTTTACTTGATAAAATATTTGATCCTATAGTATAATATATATATATATATATATATATATGTTATAATTAGATGGCTTCAGCTTTATATTTTTCAAAGAAGCAATAGCTTATAGACTCTTTCGACCAAGGATTACTACTGATAATATAAATTCCGAAATTATATTGACACCTGTACTTGTCTATATTTGAATTAAGAAAGGAGGTTACATTATTATTTTTTTATTTATAATATAATCAAATATTATTTATAATTTAATCTAAAAATGATTTTAATAAATATAATATAATTTATTTAATATTATTAGATAAAATTTATTCAACAATTTATTTGAAATTGCTTTCTTTATATGTTAACTTCATAAATATTTTTTTTTGTGTGTCGGGGGAATGGTAAATATAATTCGTAATTTTATTTTAAAATATTATTAAAATAAATATTTTTAATTTTATTTCGAAATTAAATAAACAATTTTAAAATATTTTAAATATAAAAAATTATTAATACAATATCAATTAAAAAAAGGACGACAAAGGAAAATTGCAATATGGATGACGTATTTTGTGACGTCATTTAAATTTACCATTTTAAATTAAGAAAATACTAATAAAGTTGATTTTTTTCGAGGCTGAAACCAATACAGAACGATTTTTCTTTATAAATATTATCGATGGTGTGAATTTCTAGAAAAATCCATATTTAATCAAAAATTTAATTGTTTTTTTTTTTAATGAATTTAGACATTTGATAATATATTATAATTCATTTTTAAAATTCAAATAAAAAATAATCGAATTATTATTTTTCTTATATGTTTTAGTTCTTTTAATGCGGAGCTTAGATATATTAACAACAGAAGACTCAGTGAAAAATACCCTTAGTAATTACACAACTATAGTTCCGAAGAGCATACGCATTGGTCAAGATCCTCTTACAAATACTTCACGGGGAATATGCTATTTTGAGTTTAATTCTGTTCTGGACGCTATGACATTAACCAATGCGATCGCTGAAAAACCTCTTGTAGTCGACGGAAGAAAGTGTAAGGACATGGATGAATTAGTGATATAATTATCTTTGGTGAAACATCTGTACTATGGCTAGAAATAAAAAAAAAAAAAAAAAAAAAAAAATATATATATATAAATAAAAAAAAAATATAAAAAAAAAAAAATAAAATGGAAGGAAGATATCTTATCTAAAGTTTATTCTGGGTCTTCTATCCATTTTGAAGCACTGTTCCATTAGTTTGGATTATGTTTCAGTGCTTGTCTCGTACTGTAAGACAGAGTGTCCGACGCCTCAATGGAAACAGCTGCCAAATGGAGAATTGGGAAATCGATTTACTGCTGAAGATATTCCACGTCTTTCAGAATATTGTGCTTCATTATATGCCACTACAATTCCACAACTACAATCTTATCAACAATACTATGAAACATATTTCCAAACTCAATTAGCACAAGTAAGTTTGTAATTTTATTTTTTTTTTTTATTCAATAATTAACTTTTTTTTTGTTTTTTTTTTGTTTTGAACAAAATCTCTTGTTGTGGAAATAAAATTTGGGTGTCAATAATATGATACTTTATAATATAATAATAATAATAATAATATAATGCTTTACTCTTCAATCTCTGAGGATATTTTTTTGTAGACTTGTCAAAAGACAACTCCTATCTCTGAAAGTACAAGTTCACGTATATTTATTTATACCTCAATGAATTTGAACAAAAATTATTATTCATCTTTAATAATTATAAATATAAATTTTTATTTACAGAGTAGTTCTAGATTCATCTGAACACGTGAGAATATTTCATTTATCTATTACTGGAGTTTAACCATATTAATTATTACTACTATATACTATATATATATATATATATATACAATATATTATATGTATAATATTATATAAATATATATATAATTATATTAAATATATATATCTTTGCCCTCTTATACAAAATATAATTTATATTTTTATTTAAAAATATTCGATTTATCTTAGGGTGGAGTAATTACCTTACCAACTCAACAAGGAGAATCTATGGATATAGATTTTGAGAAAAACTCGAGAAATCCTGCTGCTGCTTCTCTGGCACAAACTGCTATTCAACAAGCACAATCTGCAAAAGAAGTAAGAAGTACTTATTAATATATTCAGGGGGAAAATCAATTTTTAAATGGGTATAAGGAGTGTAGAACTATTGATATTTTAAAGATAATTTTGATTTATTCATTTTTAAATGAGTAAATGCTGAAAAAACAATTCAATTCATATTTAATGAATAGTGATTGAACGGTTGCTTGGTAGATATCAAGTTTGTCTAATAAGTTCCTGGATTCGGGTTCGATCCCGGGTCTGGCAAGGGAAATTTTCTCTTTCTGGGGTCTAGTTCAAGGTTCACGAAGCTTATGTAATTAAAATTGTAAGCTACTTGATATAAGATGGAGAGGATCCGTTTTACTGATCATAAAACACCTCTACACGCTTATGTGGCAACCGACTTGATATGAATCACCGTCAAAAGCCAGATTTTTATACTTTACTTTATTTAATAGATATTACTATATTATATTATTATATACATCTCATTTGTACATTGTCAATTATAAATAATGCAAAACAATAATATAAATATATTTTTTTATTTCAGGCTTCCGAATCCCATTTGTATAAAAAAAATAATAATGCTCACATGAAATTTAATTCACCAACAAATAATTATACACCTACAAAAAATATTGTTCCACCATCGAATCCGACAGTTTCTTATCCAGTCCAACCAACTGGTAATTTTTTTTTATTTAATTTGCTTTTAAGGTTGAAAATATACAATTTAATTACAATTTTATTTTCTCTTTATTCTACTTTTATTAAGGTCTTCCAGATGTTAGTACCTATCAATATGATGAATCTTCAGGATATTATTATGACGCAGAAACTGGTCTTTATTATGATCCGAATTCCCAATATTATTATAATTCTCAGACACAACAATTCTTATATTGGGATGCAGAAAAACAATCTTATATTCCAGCTAATTCTGAAATGAGCAATAATAACAAAGATGATAATAAAAAAGGCAAAGACAAACCAGAACGACACGATAAAGTTAAAGTTGCAAAAAAAATAGCGAAAGTAAATGAATTTTTTTATTACTAATCTTTATATATATCATTAGTACCTATCATTATTTCTTAGATATTTTGTTCAGGAATAAATTAATTTCCTGAAAAAAAATGTAATCATATTGATTAAATATCTAGAAGAGTTAAATGAATTATAAAAATTTAATTAAATTGTGTGGGGAAATAAGTATGTATGAAATAATTCATAAATTGAGGTATTCATGTAAAGATATTTAACGATATTCCTTTAGACATGATTGTTTTTCCCAAAATAATCCTTTATTTATGTTAACAAAATTTTATCCAATATATATTTATTCATTACTTCCAATGAAATTATCCATTTGCTGAAAACTGTACATATAGAGCAAGGGGTGTCTAAACTACGGCCCCCGGGCCGCATGCGGCCCAAACGCAAATTATGAAAATATTTAAATTTTCAATATGGTTCTAAAAAAAAAGTAAAATGATTTTGGGATCAGACTTTGAAATATTTCCGATTTTTTTAAATTTTTTCAATATGGTTCTAAAAAAAAAATAAAAAAAAAAATAAAAAAAAAAATAAAAAAAAATAAAAGGGTAAAATGATATTTATGTGCGGTCCAGCATATTTTTTTTTTGTAATGTGGTCCTCGAATCATAGTTTAGACACCCCTGATATAGAGTTTACAATTCATAATAATTAAAATTACCAAACTATACATAATATAAATTTAATATATCCAATTTTAAAATATTTACTGACTCTCTCTCTCTCTGTTCTTTTTAATACTAAAATTGTACACATTTATTATTCATTTTTTTACTAATATTTTATATTAATTTAGGATATGGAAAAATGGGCAAAAACTTTAAATCAAAAGAAAGATAATGCACGTATGAATATAACCCAATCCGCCATTTCACAAGGAATGCCGAAATCCCTTGGAGCAGCTGATGCTGGTTATGCTGTTTTAGAAAGAAAAGAATCACAAACTTCAATGAATTATAGTAATCTTGGATCGATTGATAATGAATCTACTACAACATCAAATACATCACCTCACCAGGTAATCATTTATTTCATTCTTTTCAATTGATTTATAATCGATGCAGATAGAAACCAATATAAAATTAAAAAAATATATTGATCAAAATTGTTATTAATTACTTTTTTAATTTTTATTTCTAGTCTACTGCTTCTTCCAGTCTAGTAGCTGCTTATGGAGGTGGAAGTGAAAGTGAAGAAGATATTGAAGATGTTCTTCAAGAAGATAAACAACACACCAATTGGGTTAAATTAGCATGTCTATTATGTAAAAGACAATTTCCTAGCAAGGAATCATTAATTAGGTAATTATTATATATAAATAAGAAATAAAGTTAAGTGAGGTTTATTGTTACATATGCGTGGAGAATTTCGAATATTGGAATAAAAAAAACAAGGAAATAATTCAAGAATTCATAGAAATAAATATAAATGTATAAATTAAATGTTACAATATATATGTCTATATATATGTAGTACAACAAATATTGTCATCACATGAGTTCACCAAGTTTTATTTCTTCTCAATTAAAAATTATCATTTTGTTTATAAAATATAAACGGGTATATTAAATTATTAAATCTTTGATGGTTATGTTTATTAATAACGGAATTTTATAAATGATACCACATAATTATACTTTAATGCACTTTTATTTAAAAATATAACGTTTTGATTGTTTCTGCAATTTTTTTGTGTTTTTACTATCTCGCCAGAGGGTCATTACCTACGTTTTGATTATTTTTTCCTCTAAAGTGACCGTAAAAATAAAGATATATGTTTGATAGTTTTTCACATGATTAAAAATTGTATAAAATTATATATAGAATTTCAGCTTGATGAAAGTACCGGAATTAATTTTTTAACACTGCAAATCACGCAACAACACGTGACCTGGTGCCATCAACAGAGCCAAACGTCTGGTTTAATAAATATTATTTATTAATTTTAATTTATAATTTAATTAATTTAATTTAAATATAATATATGCTATTAATCCAATTCAAAATGCGAGATAGTCGAGTGGAGGAGACACTCCAGCTTATTTAATAAAAGTGCATTAAAATAAAATTATGTAGTAGCATTTACAAAATTCCGTTATTAATAAACAACCACCCAAGATTTTATAATTTAATATACCCGTTTATATTTTATAAATAAAATGATAATTAGTTATAAAGAATAGTTTTAATATATTTTATAAAATAATGAAATAAATATTCGAAGCTGAATATCTTCCTCAGATGGGATTCACATTTTCCAATTCCTTCTCCTCCTCCACAAAAAAAATATAATTAAAATAATTAATTAATTTTTTTATAATTTTATATATTAGACATCAACAACTTTCCGGATTACATAACCAAAATTTAGAAGAATGGTATAAAGCGCGAGGATTGGATCCCCATGATCCCCAAGAAAGGAATAAAAAATATCGTGATAGAGCTAAAGAAAGAAGACAAAAATTTGGAGAAGCGAATCCTACACATCCTAATCGATTAAAAGTAATAAAATATTTTTTTTTATTTTTATTTTCACTTTATTCATTTTATATCTTTCATTTTGATATTAGAAGTTTAATATATTTTTCATTATTATTATACAATTTAGATTAGTGGTTCTAAATCTTTTTGAACCAAACGCCCACTTCGCAAGGCCGGCTACATAATTCGCCCCCCCCCCCCCCATATAAATTTTAACAGATAAAAATTCAAAATCATCTTATCTTTTTTTTAGAACCATATTGAAAAAAAGCGGAAAAAGCCTGTTCGCAAAATCATTTTACCTTTTTTTTAGAGTTGAAAATGATTTCGCCCCCCAAAATCGTATAGTCAAATAATCGCCCCCTTTAAGATGTCAATCGCCCAGGTTGAGAATCACTAATTTAGATGAATTTATACATGTATTAATTTACTCCAATATTATTTCATTATTACTTTTAACGAATGGTTTGATTAAAATGAAATAAGGTAAACATTTAATTATTATTGATATTCGTTTTAGGAGAAATATCTGAAAGCTAAAGAAGATGCGGTTTCTAGTTCATATGAAGTTCCTACAAAAATGGGAATCGGTTCCGATAATATCGGTAATAAATTATTACAAAAAATGGGATGGCAAGAAGGAATGGGTTTAGGAAAATCAAATCAAGGAAGAACCACCATAATTCAGGTATATTGATAATGAAATTGAAATGACAATTTTCTTTGAAATAAAATGTATTATTTTTTTCACAGGCTAAACAAAAAGTAAATACAGCTGGATTAGGAGTTAAAGGCGGTTGTTACGAGCCGCTGCCTGGAGAAACTTATAAAGATTGTGTGAAAAAAATGATGTTTGCAAGATATCACGAATTAACAGAACAAGAACAAGGATTACCAAACAGTTGAAAAATCGTTTATGTAAAAATAATCATATGTTTTGGTTTGTAGAATATTATTAATGTATTTATGAAATATAAATTCATTTTTACAATATGATATATAATGCAATTTTTATAATGAATCTATTATTTAATTAAATTAATTGTCATTTTAATCTTCTTTTTGACAATTTAGAATTCTTTCTGAATTGTTTCTTTGAATTTCCATATAACTTTTTATATGTTTTAATAAAATATTGGCAACATTTATTTTATTATTTCTTTCGTCTACATCTTAAAAAAGAAAAATAAATAAAAATATAAATTTAAATTATTAAAGTATTTTTATTTAATTAATTTTACTACCATTATAGTATATAAGCTCGATATAATCATTCATAGCTGGATCGTTTGAAATTAAATCTTTTAATGTTGAACAAAAGTTTTTAATCATTGCTTCTTTATGAGGTTTTAATTGATCTAATAAATCAAAATAAATAATAATGAATATATTTATTTTGATAATTAACAAACAAATTGAAAAACAAAACATACCTGTAATCAAACTATCATTATTTGTTATATCAAATAAAGTTTTGACAGGTGTAGCACCTTCGGCGATTACATAAACTGGAATAGTTCTTACATTCGGATCTCTTATTTTATAAACACAATTTTCATAAACCCTACCTACGTTGCCCGCCACGTCCTTCTTTATAGGTTCTAATTTCTAAAATATTATTTATTAATTAAATATATATATATATATACATATATCACAAGCTATATATATATATATATATATATATATTATTATTATTATTACTATCAGATTTATCAGGGATATAATCACGTATTTTTGAAGCGATTGTTTTCTCGACGTTTCGGCATTCATTTTGGCGCCATTTTCTGTGTGACCAAGGGTTAATATCTGAATTTTGGTCCCAAAATCCCAAAAATATTCCCACCTAAATAATCTCTTGAAAATGGCTCCAAAAAGACCTAGTTTTTCTAGATATAGAAAACGCGTCATATCCCTCGGTTTTCTTCTTCGTTGTCGATAACTTCCTAGCGGAAGTGTCGTGGCCCTAATAACTCCACAGGAGTCATAGGGTGTTCATGGGAAAATTTGACCGAAGTGGTTTCCCCTTGCCCCTCGGTTTTACCATATATATATATATATATATAAATGTTACATTCATTAATATTATTTTGTAACGATTTAAAATAATTTCAATTGAATTAAGAGATAAAATAATCAATAAAATCAAGTGTAGATTCCTACCTCACATGATTCCATAAATCCGTAGGAGCACGCTTTTAAATTGGGGGGTATATAACCCGATTTAGGAACAAATACACATAATTTTTTTAAAGGGAATACAGAGTCATTGAGTTCATTACGAGCAATATAATTATTAATTTTTTCTTCCAGACCTAAAAAAATATTAATTTATAATATAATTAATGGTAATATCAGAGGTATCAGAAGATTTTAGTAAATTAATTAATTAAAGGATTTTTCTACATTTTTCATGAGAATTGTTTTTTTTTGGGGGAAATAAAAAATCACTCTTTTTATATAATAAATATAAAAATTTTAGTGAATTATGTCAAAAATAATGAATTCCATAATATATTCATATCTCTTTAAAATTATTTCCAATTAATTAGGATTTATATATTATTTTCTTCATTAAAAGAATTGAATACTAGAGTTTATTTATTAGTTTTGATTATTAATGCTCATTTAAAAAATTTTTTTTACTATCTCGCCAGTTGAGATGTTGATATTTTTATACGTTTTGAAGGTCCCTGAGTCATTTTCATTAAGGTTGAGAAATGTCTGTGTGTGTATGTTGACAAGATTACGCAAAAACGGTTTGAGCTAGAATCATGAAATTTGGTATAGGGGCATTATTCAAAATTCGTAGTTTTCGATCAACTTTTGAGAAATGTAGCTCAACCGGAAGAGTCATTACCTACAACGTTTTAATTTTTTTTCCTCTAAAGTGACCGTAAAATTAAAGATAGATGTTTGATAATTTTTCATATGATTAAAAATTGTATAAAACTGCTATATATAGAATTTCAGCTTGATTGAATCGCTGAAAGTACCGGAATTAATTTTTTAACACAGTAAATCACGAGCCAGCAAGTGACGTGGTGCCACCAAAAAAATATTATTTATTAATTTTAATTTATAATTAATTAAATTTAATTTAAATATATAATATTGCGAGATAGTCGAGTGGAGACACTCGAGCTTATTTATTTATTTTATAGATGAAGAATTTTTAATAAAAATAATTGTCACCCATTATGATTTCAAACTAGTAATGTAGATTTAAGAAAGTAAATTTAAGTAATATAATCATAATAGATCGTTTGTTTATCGAATGAAAATTTATTATTAAAAATATTATTGCTCGTATAAAGCTTCAATGATTATTTATTTTTTTGATAATTTAGAAGATTATTTCTTCATATATTTTATATATGATAAAAAGAATACAAGTAACATTGTTTTAAAATATCGAATGGGAAGAATTTTTGAGAATTATTTTTTTTAGGAAATAAAAGATCAATCTTTTTAATAAATTTAACATTTTTATATAGAATAATATTTTAAGAGATTAAAAAAAAATTGAAGGAATAAATAAATTGAACCTAATCTCATTAATATGTTGAGAAAAGATTAACTCAAAGCCTTAATATTAATTAAGAAAATATTAAATATATATACATAGATAAATATTCACCTTGAATAATAATTTTTAAATAGCCATGGTAGTAACTGAATGCTAGCATAGATCCTCCATCAGTATATTTTGTTTTGTTTGGAAAAATAATTTTCTTAAGTAGAAAAATACAAATAAAAAACAAATGTAATATCCAAATAGGAGTTTTAAAATAAATAATAGCGAACATAACCTAAAAGATAATAAGATATGGTAAGAATTTGAATATATATTAATATATATATAATAAGATAAGATACATATATTAAATGTATAATTTATATGAATGAATACCTACAATTAATAAACCAATACAACTATATAATATTTGAAATTCATTGTGGAAATAATTAAGTTCATGGAATATAATTAACATTAAAACACAAAATGTAAATGCTAGAAAAAAAAAAGAATATATATAAAATAGAAATAATATTGATAATGAATATAATAAAAATACCAGTCGCAAATTGATCCATGAATAAATAAAAAGAAAATAAATAAATACTCATTGACATTTTATTTAATTAATAATAATTATTTTATTTATAATAAATTAATCTCCATTATATTTATATATATAAATATTTGCTTAACTAGCACTTTTCATTGCATAGAAAACTGAAAGATATTATCCATGTTGTTCTGTGATATTGACATTCATTTAAATATTGGTATTATATCTAAAAAAGTGGGAATTTCAAATTTTTTTAATTACATTAGATTACAAGTTAAAAGAAATGGATATTTTAAGATTGTATATAGAAAAAAATGTTTAATTAATGAATTATAAAATTGATTATAATAATTATATCATATTTTTGGAATTTAATTGAAAATATAATTTATATAATTTATTGTGTTGAAATAATTAAAGTCATTGAATATAATTAACATAAAAACAGAAAATTTAATTAAATTGCAATAAAAAAACAATATCAAATAATAATAATAATAATAATAATGAATATACAAAATCCCAAAGGGAAAATTATATCCATGTTATATTAAAGTAAATTTTATATTAGTATTTAAATAAATATTCGAGACCTATTAAAATAAAAATATTTTAAATTAAATTTTTTTTTTTAATTTCATTGCATTACAAGAAGAAAAATAATATATATTTTAGATTGTGTATATAAAAAAAATGCTTAAATAATTATCAATGATAATAATAATAATAATAATAATAATTAATTATAATCTTTGTATATACTTTGAATTTAATTAAAAATATAATTTATATAATTTATTGTAGAATTTAATATAATTAACATTAAAACAGAAAATTTAATAAAATCATTTAATAAAAAAATAATATCAATGATAATAATAAAAATAATAAATATAATAAAACACCATTGGGAAAATTATCCATGTTATATTTTAGTAAATTTTATATGAATATTTTAATTTACGAGACCTATGAAATTAAAATAAAATATTTTAGACTTAATAAAATTTAATAAAACACATAAAGTTTGCTATCTTTAATTTATATCTTCAAGGGAGTCCCCTCCAAGACTCCTTCTCAACACCTATAATCATGTTCATATACCATTTTCTATCTAGCTCTTCTTTAGTAAACATTGTAATTTTTTATTCCTTTTATAGCACCCCATAATTCAAGGATTTTACTATGTCTGGTGAGACAAACACTAAAGAGGTAAAATATTTTTCTTCTTTTTCTTCTTCTTCTTCTTCTATTATAGGCCTAAGGCCTGTTCTTCTTCACTATCCTCAGGTCTTTTTTGGGAAGAGTACGCCCAGCAGTCAGCCCATTTTTTCGGTGGCTTGGTCTCTTGTGTTGCTGGCCTTCCATCCCGGGCTATATTCTCAAGAGCCCTTCCGCGTTGGCTCTTCCTACGTGTTCGTTCCATTTTTACGGCGAATCTTAACCCATTTGCCGTAATAGGTTCGTTGCCGTGTCGTCAATGTGTTAATCATTCCAATTTTCGAGGCTGTGTGTGGTTCTTTGAGCAATCGTGATTTGCGTCTCTTGAGTAGATTGCTAGTCTCATCTCCGAGACGTGGATGTTCTTATTAAAATATTTTTAATATAATAAATTCTTTCTTTTCTTTAATATGTGTATAATCTTACAATAAAATATAACAACTTAAAAAACACGAAAGAAATGTTTAATATATTATTTTTTTTACTTTCAAATAAACATCACACAACTATAATTTATACAAATATAAAATAATACATATCAGTTAACAAAATTCATAGCGTTTGGAAAATTTGCTTTTTAAACGATTTTTATAAATAAAGTTAAAAATTTCTATGGGCATTACCTCGCTAATAAAATTTATTATAAGTATTATTTTATGACACCGGCCATAATTCTTCAATATTTAAATCTGTTAATTTAACTTCTAAATCTTTACATTTTTGAAAAAGCTCTTCTGGAATTTCATTTAATGTAGTCTCCAAGCACTAAACATTTGGGCCCCCACATCTCGAGGCTATTTTGGAAATTTATCAAATTAAAGGCGGTTTGTATTTAGGGTGACCAAATGTCCCGGTATTTCGTGATTGTTTCAATTTTAGATGCTCTGTCCCCGCGTCCCGAAAAATGTCTTCGGGACAGTCTATTATCCCGGTTTTTAAATATTTAGGTCCGACGAACGTTTTCTCACAATCAGTTTGGCTCTTATTTTCGATTTTCCATTCAATATGGCTCTTAAAAAAAACTCACAAGATATCAGCAATTAATAGTTGCTGAGACAAGGAGAAGCAATGAATTTTTTCAATACCTGGGACTGATTTTTAAAATTTTCAAAACTTAATCAAACAACTGTTTAGTGCAGTGGTTCTAAGCCGGGGGTGCGGGAGAAGCTACCTAATCATAAAAATTATTAAATATCATTTATTAAATTTCAAACCATCAAAAATGTATTTTTCTAGATTAAAAAATTAAAACACTTTTTTTAATGGCCATGAAATTCGAAAAAAGCTCAAAATTTGCGTTCCAGTTAGTGATCACAATCATAAAAACACATCCCTTTTGCAATTCCAAATAAACTTTTCTTATGAAATTTTTTCGGGCCTCTTCTCAGTGTCGCATTTACGACTAGGCACATGAGGCGATAGCTCAGGGCCTCGCTTTCTAAGAGACCTCTAATCCCACTTTTAATATTTATTTTTAAAATATTTTTTAAAAATCTTTAGGCTATAAGAACTCTTTTTCTACATATATATTGAAATAAAAATTCATGATGTAATCAATCGGTACAGCGATATGCAACTGAACCTAAAGTAAATGGAATTTATTGTATATATATATATATATTGGTTTATAAAAAGAATATTATTTTTAATGTCTTTATATTGATATAATTTATATTTGTTTTTGTTATGTATTAAATAATTTATTTTCTGAAAATTATTTGTATTATACACCCCCCCCCCCCCGAGAGAGGTCTCAGGTTGACATTGTGCTTATGGGCCTCCGAAAAGCTAAATGCGACACTGCCTCTTCTAGTTTACGAGATAAAAATAATTAAAATAAAGATTTTTTTAAGTTTGACTGATTATTTATGAACGTTCAAATGTGCCATTTAGTAATGTTTTATTGACTAATTCACTAATTATTCACTTGTTCACTAATTTTCGATTTTTATAAGTTCGGGGTTTGATCCATACCGAACTTATAAAAACCGAAAATTAGTGCGCTCTCTGGTGGTCAAACGGATAAAACATTCTAGCTAAATAGAATATCAATGGATTTATATGCAAATTTTAATTATTTTTATCTCGTAAACTAAAAGAGGCTCGAAAAAATTTCATAAGAAAACTTTATTTGAAATTGCAAAAGGAACCCACTATTATCCAAATCCACGAAAAGACGTTTACTTGAATAATTACCAAGATAATAACGCTCGCGAATAAGTGGAATAGGAAAACCCGCAGTCGAGAGTGTGAGCGTTGTGATCGACTACTGGACTCACCCAATAGGTAGAATGACCAAACGTCCCGTTTTTCATGGATTGTCCCGTTTTTAGGTGCTCTGTCCCGGCGTTCCCAAAAATGTCTTCGGGACAGCCTATTGTCCCGTTTTTTAAATATTTAGGACAATTCGTACTTTTTTTTTCAAAATTTTTTCAATTTGGTTCTAAAAATTTTTTGAAGGATCAAAGGGGAGGGTGGAATATTAAGGGAATGGATTAAAACGAGTCAACGGGTAAAAGACATGATTCCTCCAAGTAAAAGTGGGAGGTAGAAGAATCATGAGCTCACGTGAGGGCAGGGACGCTACTCCCTGAAGTAGAATTCTTTTCTTTTGGGAATCTAGAAAAGAATCTACCCGTTACCCATTTTAGGTATTAATATTAATTTTAACTTTTGTTAAACTTTTCATTTTTATCTTTTTTCAACTTTTAATTAAATATTTTTTTGAAATTATATATATACTTATATTTAATTATATATTATTATATTTTTTGCTTTATATAAGTATATACTAACTGCCCCCTGTACTCTCGAAGTGATACATAGTATTTGGTTGAAAATCTGTATGTAATTGGTATTCATTAATTTTATTTCAATCAGTATATTAAAATATTCATATCTTTTTGTGTTCTTATTTATAATATATTTTAATTTACTCAGTAAAAATAATAATAATAATTACTTTATTATATATTTTTATAATACCTAATAAATAAATATCAAATAGGATTAAGTCAGCGGTCGGGTAACCGGGGTAAATTACTCCAAATGGGATAAAAATGAAATTTTTGTGACTAAAAAGTATATATTTTTAATTTGCTATTTTATAACCCTGGGTTAATATCATCTCACACAAAAATATTTTGGGGTAATGATTAAAAAAGTTCCCCAACCGCTGGATTAAGTAAATTATTTTCTGTTATAGATAAACTTGAAATATTATTATTTTATTCATTAATTTACTTTTTAGGAGATCAAAAAAACCCCTTACCAAGGTAGGAGTCGATGCTTCGGTGAATATCGTTGTTTAAAATGCGTTCGCAAATGGATGTCTGCGAACTCATGGGCTAATATGGGGCAAAAATGCCAAGTATGCAATACACTAGTTTACCCTCATAAACAGGTAATAAATTAATAAATAAATTAATTTAATAAATTAATAAATTTAATTAATTAAATTTAGGAAGTCAAACATTTTTAATAAATAAATTTGATTTTCTTTCAGAGGCCATTGAATAAACCAGATGGTCTTGATGTCTGCGATCGAAATAAGGTGCATCCACAACACCTGTGCGAAAAATGCTTGTCATTGGGACAATTTTGCAGAACAAAACGTTACTAACTCTAATATCTTCTCTATAGTGATTTTGATTACATGCATAATTCAATTTCCAATTTTTAAAATTTATTCCAATTTTTTTATATTCCATTTTTAAGTCATGTAAAAATCACCATTGAAACAAATCAATCAATGGATTATTTTAAATTAATATTATTATATGTTTATATTTGAAGTTTATTTTTATTTTCGTTTTATTAAATGTATCATATCTCACTATCCTTTTCCTTACATATCCTTATAAACCATTTAGCTAATTATAATAAAAAAAATCGGAAGTGTCTCCATACGACTATCTCGCAAATTTGAATTGGATTAATTAACATAAATTATATTTAAATTAAAATTTAATTAATTAAATTATAAATTAAGTATAATTGAATTGGAGTAGTTAATTAATTTAAAAATTTAAATTTACAGTATCGTATTTTTATTCTAAATTAATTAATTAACATGGATTTATTAACTTTAAATTTAAAAAACCTTTACCTTTATTTTTAAGTCAAAATTTAAAAAATTAATTCCAGTATTTTCAGCGATTCAATCAAACTGAAATTCTATAAATAGCAAGCAGTTTTATACAAATTTTAATCATGTGAAAAACTATCAAATTTTATCAAAATTTATCTAATTATAATTTATCTAATTATAATAAAAAAAATCGGAAATGTCTCCATACGACTATCTCGCAAATTTGAATTGGATTGCAGTTCGTTCGGAAAGCGAACCCTTATCTCTTCTTTCCAAATTATCTTCAATTTCAATATGTAACTGTTGCTTCCCGTTAACTTCGGTACGTCATAATATCCCGTTTATATAAAGTGTAGTAAGATCATAAGCATCTCAGGTATACAAAATACCAATAAATGTATTTATATCTTCTAAATATATAATTTCATGGGCAGGGCACGTGGCTAGAAGGGGAAAGGAAAGAATGGCGAAAAATATATTGGTGGGGAGATCGATTGAGAAACGTCCGGTTGGAAGAGCAAGCATTCGGTAGAAGGACAATGTAGGAAGAGATAGGAGAGGGTAGGAGATGGATGGTTATAGTTCAGAATAAGGACACTTGGAAAAATGTGGTTGCTGCGGCCAAGAACTTTCGAGTTTGCAATTTGATAACGCGAGGTTAAAGGTGCTTATCTCATCAAAATTATTATCAAAGGGAATCAAAATTAAAATATAGAAAACAATTATTTTGCCGGTTCTATTATATCGTTGTGAGGCGTGGTCTATGACCTTAAGAGAAGAGGGTATTTGGAAATAGGATTCTTCGCAGCATTTATGGGCCTAAGAAAGACCAAAGGGACTCTTGGAGAAATGTGGTTGCTGCGGTAAAGGACTTTCGAGTTCTGTAGAGCCACAGAGATAGATAGATAAATATATTATTTCCAATTTAAATGATTCAATTGTTTCATAAGCTCTTCTTCAGTACATTTTATAACAGAAATAAAATTTTCTTGACTATCAACAACAACCCCACGAATGTTATTTTATAAATTTCTTTTACAAGTTTGAGCGGTAATATTTTTTTATTATTTATTCAACTATTTATTTATTTATTTATTGTATATTGTATTTGTTGTTTAATTATTTATTGAATGGATAGATTTTGGGCTAAAAGAAAAAAATTAATTCTTTCTAAGTGATCTACACGGGAGCGTTGAGTCCCACACAATGGAATCTGTCAGGATTCAGTAAATTATTGTTTGCCTGGCTGTGCCCCGACGAAGAGGATGAAATTCTCCCTGAAGGGATTGTTTAGAGAAGAATGAGATTAATCATATACGATGGATGATTTCTTCAAGGCACAAATGGCCGTAGTTTGCTGAGGTGACTCGAACTTCAAATAATAATAATAAAATAAATTTCTTTTACAAGAATTAGAGAAGTCACTTTCTTCTCTCAAAATGTTTTTTTCCAGCATAGTGAATTTCTAGTAGATTATTTGCTCAATTATTTTTTTGAAAAAAAATTATTCAAGTTTTTATAAAACTTTTCTATCCTTAATCAACACTAGTGAGTTTCATTTTATTTTCTTATTATTTTCAATTCTATAAAATTATTATTAATTTTATTGTGGTGGGCAGTGTGAGAGGCAAGACGCTTCAACCTCTACTCCCGAATTCAAGGGAATTTCTCTAACTGGGGTTTATGGGAACCAGGGCTTCGAACCGGAACTGAACCGAAAACCGAAAACCGAAAAAAACCGGTATTTTTGTCGGAACGAAAACCGGAGCTGAACCGAAAAAAATAATATCGGTTTATTTCAGTTCAGTGTTCAATCCAGAGTTGCCAGAAGTGGTGTTTTTGGGCGTTTTGTCAACACACAACCCCGAATTTTTTTCAATTAGTTATGTCTCGTACTGCATGGTGTCGCTAAAAACTTTGTTTCAAAAATTAGTGTCCTAGTCATCATACTCTCCCTTCGGTTGTGTTGGCAGCGTCTCGTAGTCGCAATACAGAATTTAATGTTTTCATCGTTTGTTTAATACTGATATTTTGATTTAATGATAGTATTAATTTTTTAAATTATTTATTCCATTTGTTACAGGGTTATGTATTGATATAAAGAAAATGATTCATAAATATAAATAAAATTATTAAATAAATTTAAACAAATATTGAATAACTTTGACCAGGTACGAAGATTAGACAGTAAAAAACTTCATCATTTATACAAAATTGCAATGGTGGTTTTAGGAGCTACTCCAACACAAGTTAGTGTTGAAAGAGCTTTCTCTGGTTTAAAGTTTATTTTACGAGACAATAGAAATAGTTTAAATACAAATATATTGGAAGATATTTTAATAATTAGAGGTAATTTTCATCTTTTATAATTATAGTTATAATTGTAAGTAAATATATCCAAGAATCCTGTATACTTTAACATTAAATATACGAATTTGTTTCGTTTGTTGAGAGTTTGAAAGTAGAAGGATGTAAAAAAATATTCATACTTATTTGTTCCGTTTAATAAATTATATTAACATCTTATATTATATACTTCTAATTATACCTTTAATTAATTATTATTATTTATATTATATTGTATCAATTCATGTAGTATGATTTAGGGTGGTAGCAAGAAATATTTTTATATATTTATGGCAGACTCGGCATACCCCGACCTAAATTTCTAATACAAATAAAAGGTCTTTAAAATTAATTAATCTGAACTGAACCGAAAACCGAAAAAACCGGTATTTTTGCCGGACCGAAAACCGGAACCGAACTGATATTTTTTTTTTATTGAACCGGAACGAAAACCGAAACGAAAAAAATAACGGTTCGAAGCCCTGATGGGAACGGACTCCACCCAGTCTTTGGGAAGATACTTGAAAGGAAAAGTAGTTCTTCCGATCGAGAAAATCAAGATAAAACTTGAGAAGATCTGTTTTACGGATCATAGAAAACCACTACACCGTTTACGCGGTAACCAACTTGAAAGTCGCTGTCCTTTTGCAAGATGTACAAAAGACAGAGGTTTTTATGATTATTCTTCGATTCGGGAAAACATCTAGGTCATTTAGCTCCTCCCAACCCATTATTTGGCTAAGCCCCATATATAGGTTACTAGATTATATCTTTCCTTGAAAGGTAATAAATTAATTAATTAATATACTAATACATTATAAAATAAGAATGTTGATTATACAAATGCAATATCCAAATAGGAGTTTTAAAATAAATAATAGCGAACATAACCTGATAATAAGATATGGTAAGAATTTGAATATATATTAATATATATATAATAAGATAAGATACATATATTAAATGTATAATTTATATGAATGAATACCTACAATTAATAAACCAATACAACTATATAATATTTGAAATTTATTGTGGAAATAATTAAGTTCATGGAATATAATTAACATTAAAACACAAAATGTAAATGCTAGAAAAAAAAGAATATATATATATAATAATAAGCGGGAGTGTCCTCCCCTAGACTTTCCCGCATATAAATAGGTATAAAGAGTTGTGATTGAATATTTAGAATGTGTAAACTTGGTATTGATAAAGAGCCAGTTCGTATTAGTTTATTGGTGTCAAATTTGATATTTGGTAACATTTATATATATATATATAGAATAAAGTGCTACTTCCGGTTAACTGATATTTTAAATGTAAAAAAAAACAGATATGGATATAATATAAATATTTTTAATTTTATTTTATTTATAATATATAAGGGCTGGCTGTGACGTCATGAAGTGCTGGGTGACGTCATATAATTTTAAATTAAGAAAAAACTAATGAAGATGATTTTTCTCGAGGATAAAACCAATACAAAGTGCATAACACGTGGAGATATGTCCTCACGTGAAATTTGATATGAAAATAACCCTTCACTTCCTCTCTTCGATCGGCAATTCTAGCACTTCCGGTTTCCGGATTTGAACTAAAAGTTGATCAATTCATCCTACTGATGTATTAAGTAAATATACCAAATTTCATCAAAATCCGTTGAGCCGTTCAGGCTGTACACATCTATACGGACGGACGGACGGACGGACAGACATCATGCTAAAAATACTTTTTTCTGTTAAGAAAATGCATGATTTGTGGAGATATGTACCTAAAAATATCCATAGGTGAAATTTGGTGTGAAAACAATACCTCCCTTACTATCGTCGGTCGGTAAAAAAGAAACGCTACTTGTATAGGTAAAATGTCACTTCCGGTAGTCAGATCATGATGAAATTTGGTATCTCAATTTTTTTCATATTTTTAAATCTATATACAAAATATGAAGCAAATATCTCGAAGCAAACTGGTACTTTACTTGAAAGGTAAACGCAACCAGTGTAGGTAAAGTACCACTTCCGGTTAACCGATTTTGACGAAATTTTGATAGAAATCTACAAACTGTGAATAATCTCGGTGTACCAAATTTCGAAGTCCTAGCTTGATTAGTTTTTGAGTAAATTTGCTTACAGACATTACATACATACATACATACATACATACATACATACATACATACATACATACATACATACATACATACACACACACATAATTCGAAAAATGGTATTTTCCGACTCAGGGAGGTCTAAAACGTCAAGATCTATCGAAATCTCGAAGTCGAAATTTTTGACGATTCCAATACTTCCCTTATACGAAGTATGCGGGAAAGTAAAAATAATATTGATAATGAATATAATAAAAATACCAGTCGCAAATTGATCCATGAATAAATAAAAAGAAAATAAATAAATACTCATTGACATTTTATTTAATTAATAATAATTATTTTATTTATAATAAATTAATCTCCATTATATTTATATATATAAATATTTGCTTAACTAGCACTTTTCATTGCATAGAAAACTGAAAGATATTATCCATGTTGTTCTGTGATATTGACATTCATTTAAATATTGGTATTATATCTAAAAAAGTGGGAATTTCAAATTCTTTTAATTACATTAGATTACAAGTTAAAAGAAATGGATATTTTAAGATTGTATATAGAAAAAAATGTTTAATTAATGAATTATAAAATTGATTATAATAATTATATCATATTTTTGGAATTTAATTGAAAATATAATTTATATAATTTATTGTGTTGAAATAATTAAAGTCATTGAATATAATTAACATAAAAACAGAAAATTTAATTAAATTGCAATAAAAAAACAATATCAAATAATAATAATAATAATAATAATGAATATACAAAATCCCAAAGGGAAAATTATATCCATGTTATATTAAAGTAAATTTTATATTAGTATTTAAATAAATATTCGAGACCTATTAAAATAAAAATATTTTAAATTAAATTTTTTTTTTAATTTCATTGCATTACAAGAAGAAAAATAATATATATTTTAGATTGTGTATATAAAAAAAATGCTTAATAATTATCAATGATAATAATAATAATAATAATTAATTATAATCTTTGTATATACTTTGAATTTAATTAAAAATATAATTTATATAATTTATTGTAGAATTTAATATAATTAACATTAAAACAGAAAATTTAATAAAATCATTTAATAAAAAAATAATATCAATGATAATAATAAAAATAATAAATATAATAAAACACCATTGGGAAAATTATCCATGTTATATTTTAGTAAATTTTATATGAATATTTTAATTTACGAGACCTATGAAATTAAAATAAAATATTTTAGACTTAATAAAATTTAATAAAACACATAAACTTTGCTATCTTTAATTTATATCTTCAAGGGAGTCCCCTCCAAGACTCCTTCTCAACACCTATAATCATGTTCAAATATCATTTTCTATCTAGCTCTTCTTTAGTAAACATTGAAATTTTTTATTTTTTTTCTAGCACCACATGATTCATGGGTATTAGGATGTCTGGCGAGGCAAACACAAAAGAGGTAAAATATTTTTAATATAATAAATTCTTTCTTTTCTTTAATATGTGTATAATCTTACAATAAAATATAACAACTTAAAAAACACGAAAGAAATGTTTAATATATTATTTTTTTTACTTTCAAATAAACATCACACAAATATAATTTATACAAATATAAAATAATACATATCAGTTAACAAAATTCATAGCGTTTGGAAAATTTGCTGTTTAAACGATTTTTATAAATAAAGTTAAAAATTTCTATGGGCATTACCTCGCTAATAAAATTTATTATAAGTATTATTTTATGACACCGGCCATAATTCTTCAATATTTAAATCTGTTAATTTAACTTCTAAATCTTTACATTTTTGAAAAAGCTCTTCTGGAATTTCATTTAATGTAGTCTCCAAGCACTAAACATTTGGGCCCCCACCATCTCGAGGCTATTTTGGAAATTTATCAAATTAAAGGCGGTTTGTATTTAGGGTGACCAAACGTCCCGGTATTTCGTGATTGTTTCAATTTTAGATGCTCTGTCCCCGCGTCCCGAAAAATGTCTTCGGGACAGTCAATTGTCCCAGTTTTTAAATATTTAGGTCCGACGAACGTTTTCTCACAATCAGTTTGGCTCTTATTTTCGATTTTTCATTCAATATGGCTCTTAAAAAAAACTCACAAGATATCAGCAATTAATAGTTGCTGAGACAAGGAGAAGCAATGAATTTTTTCAATACCTGGGACTGATTTTTAAAATTTTCAAAACTTAATCAAACAACTGTTTAGTGCAGTGGTTCTAATCCGGGGGTGCGGGACAAGCTACCTAATCATAAAAATTATTAAATATCATTTATTAAATTTCAAACCATCAAAAATGTATTTTTCTAGATTAAAAAATTAAAATACTTTTTTTAATGGGGTGGGGAGATATATTTTCAGATTCGACTTGCCATGAAATTCGAAAAAAGCTCAAAATTTGCGTTCCAGTTAGTGATCACAATCATAAAAACACATCCCTTTTGCAATTCCAAATAAACTTTTCTTATGAAATTTTTTCGGGCCTCTTCTCAGTGTCGCATTTACGACTAGGCACATGAGGCGATAGCTCGGGGCCTCGCTTTCTAAGAGGCCTCTAATCCCACTTTTAATATTTATTTTTAAAATATTTTTTAAAAATCTTTAGGCTATAAGAACTCTTTTTCTACATATATATTGAAATAAAAATTCATGATGTAATCAATCGGTACAGCGTATTGCAACTGAACCTAAAGTAAATGGAATTTATTGTATATATATATATATATTGGTTTATAAAAAGAATATTATTTTTAATGTCTTTATATTGATATAATTTATATTTGTTTTTGTTATGTATTAAATAATTTATTTTCTTTAAATTATTTGTATTATACACCCCCCCCCCCCCCGAGAGAGGTCTCAGGTTGACATTGTGCTTATGGGCCTCCGAAAAGCTAAATGCGACACTGCCTCTTCTAGTTTACGAGATAAAAATAATTAAAATAAAGATTTTTTTAAGTTTGACTGATTATTTATGAACGTCCAAATGAGCCATTTAGTAATGTTTTATTGACTAATTCACTAATTATTCACTTGTTCACTAATTTTCGATTTTTATAAGTTCGGGGTTTGGATTTATTATATCCAAACCGAACTTATAAAAACCGAAAATTAGTGCGCTCTCTGGTGGTCAAACGGATAAAACATGCTAGCTAAATAGAATATCAATGGATTTATATGCAAATTTTAATTATTTTTATCTCGTAAACTAAAAGAGGCTCGAAAAAATTTCATAAGAAAACTTTATTTGAAATTGCAAAAGGAACCCACTATTATCCAAATCCACGAAAAGGCGTTTACTTGAATAATTACCAAGATAATAACGCTCGCGAATAAGTGGAATAGGAAAACCCGCAGTCGAGAGTGTGAGCGTTGTGATCGACTACTGGAACTCACCCAATAGGTAGAATGACCAAACGTCCCGTTTTTCATGGATTGTCCCGTTTTTAGGTGCTCTGTCCCGGCGTTCCCAAAAATGTCTTCGGGACAGCCTATTGTCCCGTTTTTTAAATATTTAGGACAATTCGTACTTTTTTTTTCAAAATTTTTTCAATTTGGTTCTAAAAATTTTTTGAAGGATCAAAGGAGGGTGGAATATTAAAGGAATGGATTCAAACGAGTCAAC
Source organism: Labia minor (assembly GCA_963082975.1). NCBI lineage: Eukaryota > Metazoa > Arthropoda > Insecta > Dermaptera > Spongiphoridae > Labia > Labia minor. The sequence goes on from OY720348.1 coordinate 70,549,498, forward strand.
GGGTAAAGGACATGATTCCTCCAAGTAAAAGAGGGAGGTAGAAGAATCATGAGCTCACGTGAGGGCAGGGACGCTACTCCCTGAAGTAGAATTCTTTTCTTTTGGGAATCTAGAAAAGAATCTACCCGTTACCCATTTTAGGTATTAATATTAATTTTAACTTTTGTTAAACTTTTCATTTTTACCTTTTTTCAACTTTTAATTAAATATTTTTTTTTAAATTATATATATATATATATACTTATATTTAATTATATTATTATATATTTTGCTTAATATAAGTATATAACAGCCCCCTGTACTCCCGAAGTGATACATAGTATTTGGTTGAAAATCTGTATGTAATTGGTATTCATTAATTTTATTTCAATCAGTATATTAAAATATTCATATCTTTTTGTGTTCTTATTTATAATATATTTTAATTTACTCAGTAAAAATAATAATAATAATTACTTTATTATATATTTTTATAATACCTAATAAATAAATATCAAATAGGATTAAGTCAGCGGTCGGGGAACCGGGGTAAATTACTCCAAATGGGATAAAAATGAAATTTTTGTGACTAAAAAGTATATATTTTTAATTTGCTATTTTATAAACCTTGGGGTAATATCAACTCACACAAAAATATTTTGGGGTAATGATTAAAAAAGTTCCCCAACCGCTGGATTAAGTAAATTATTTTCTGTTATAGATAAACTTGAAATATTATTATTTTATTCATTAATTTACTTTTTAGGAGATTAAAAAAACCCCTTACCAAGGTAAGAGTCGATGCTTCGGTGAATATCGTTGTTTAAATTGCGTTCGACATTGGATGTCTGCAAATTCATGGGCTAATATGGGGCAAAAATGCCAAGTATGCAATACACTAGTTTACCCTCATAAACAGGTAATAAATTAATAAATAAATTAATTTAATTAATTAATAAATTTAATTAATTAAATTTAGGAAGTAAAACATTTTTAATAAATAAATTTGATTTTCTTTCAGAGGCCATTGAATAAACCAGATGGTCTTGATGTCTGCGATCGAAATAAGGTGCATCCACAACACCTGTGCGAAAAATGCTTGTCATTGGGACAATTTTGCAGAACACAACGTTACTAACTCTAATATCTTCTCTATAGTGATTTTATTTACATGCATAATTCAATTTCCAATTTTTAAATTTTATTCCAATTTTTTTATATTCCATTTTTAAGTCATGTAAAAATCACCTTTGAAACAAATCAATCAATGGATTATTTTAAATTAATATTATTAAATGTTTATATTTGAAGTTTATTTTTATTTTCGTTTTATTAAATGTATCATATCTCACTATCCTTTTCCTTACATATCCTTATAAACCATTTATCTAATTATAATAAAAAAAATCGGAAGTGTCTCCATTGGACTATCTCGCAAATTTGAATTGGATTAATTAACATAAATTATATTTAAATTAAAATTTAATTAATTAAATTATAAATTAAGTATAATTGAATTGGAGTAGTAAATTAATTTAAAAATTTAAATTTACAGTATCGTATTTTTATTCTAAATTAATTAATTAACATGGATTTATTAACTTTAAATTTAAAAAACCTTTACCTTTATTTTTAAGTCAAAATTTAAAAAATTAATTCCAGTATTTTCAGCGATTCAATCAAACTGAAATTCTATAAATAGCAAGCAGTTTTATACAAATTTTAATCATGTGAAAAACTATCAAATTTTATTTTTACGATCACTTTAGAAGAAAAAAATTGAAAACGTGATAGGTAATGGTCCTCTTCCGAATCAGCTACATTTCTCTAAAGTTGATACAAAAGTACGAATTTAGAATAATGCCAGAGTACCAAATTTCAATATTCTAGCTCATATCGTTTTTGTGTAATCTTGTCTACATAAACACACCCACACCCACACATTATAGACATTTTTCTCAACTTTAGTGAAAATTACTGTGGGGCCTTCAAAACGTATAAACATATCAAAATCTCGACATCGAAAATTTCGTTCCTTTAAAAATATTGATATACAATTCTTTAATTATTTATTAGAATTATTAAATGTTACATCATCGCGTCAATCTGATTAAAAGAATGGAACTTGGGGTCCTAAATAATAATAAAATTAACTAATAAAAATTTATAAGAATTAACAAAAAATTACACGACAAAACACATTAAAAAATTTCAAATATTTTAGAGATAGAAAAAAAAAAATTAAAAAGTATAATAACTAATTAATAAAATAAATATCTATCTAACTATTTCTGTGACTCTACGGAACTCGAAAGTTCTTGGCCGCAGCAACCACACCCCTCCAAGTATTCCTATTCTGAGCCACAACCCTCCATCCACTCCCTATCCTCTCCAATCTCTCTTACATCCTTTCCCACATTACCCACCCACCGTTTCGTTGGCCTTCCAAGTGGATGTTTCCCACTCAGTCTCCCTACCAATCTATTTTTCGCCATTCTATCTTCTCCCATTCTAGCCACGTGTCCTGCCCATCGTAGCCTTCTCGATTTTATAATTCTAACTATATCTGGAGACTTATGGAGGTCATGCAATTCCTCGTTATGCAATCTTCGCCATTTCCCGGTGACCTCCTCTTTCTTTGGCCCATAAATGCTTCGCAGAATCCTATTCTCAAATACTCTAAATCTACTCTCGTCCCCTAAGGTCATAGACCATGCCTCACATCCGTAAAATACAACCGGTAAAATAATTGTTTTATATATTTTAACTTTTATCCCCTTTGATAATAATTTTGATGCGATAAGCCCCTTTTTTGCATGATAACAGGCGTTTCCCGATTGTATCCTCGCTTTAAACTCATCCCGAATATTATTATCTTTCGTTATCACAGAACCTAAGTATTTAAATTTTTTCTACGTTTTCAAATTCTATATCTTGTATATTAAGATTTTGTGTGTTAATACTATTCCTCTCTGATACTAAATACTTTGTCTTAGCATTATTAATTTCCAATCCCACCTCTTTTCCTGATTCAATTAATTTTTCTACACTATCAATAATTGCAATTGCCGAATCTCCTATTCTATTTAATTCGTCTGCGTAACCTAATACTTGAAATTTTTTGTTTAATTCGATTCCGTTTGTTTTTTGTCTAATTACATATTCCAGAACTAAATTAAATAAAATTAATGATAATGCGTCTCCTTGTTTTAACCCATTTCGAATTTCGAAAGTTTCTGACAATTGATTCCCGCATCTTACTCTTCCTTTACTACCCACAAGACAAATTTGAATCATAAGTACTAGTTTTTTTGGAATTCCCATTAAGATATTTGAAAAAAGTTTTTCCCGATCTACTGAGTCATATAATAAAATAATATTTCAAAAAACGGGACAGATATCAAAAAGAAGGACAGAGCTTACAAATGGAGGACTGTCCAGCCTAAAGCCTAGTTTACACGGGCTTAGTACTTGTCATTAGTTCAGAGAAGGGCAAATACTTTTAAGCGCGGGCTTTTTGAACGCCCGCCGGCCCGTTGAAAAGTTGGCTCTTATTTTGATTTTTCGTTCAATATGTTAAATTTTTTTTATTAGTGTTTTCGAAATATGGTCCTCCCGCCCTGAAGACATTTTGAAAATTTCATTTTGGCCCGCGCTTAAAAGTATTTGACCACCCCTGAACGCCCGTGTAAACTAGCCTTAAATGAGGACGGTTGGTCACCTTATTTTAAATGAATATTAATTAAAGAAAGAAATTGTTTTTAAAATATCATAAATAATATGTATAATATATTTTCAAGATAGAGAAACACAGAAATATAATTTTTACTTACAATGTCTGCAAGACAAATAAATAAATATTTTTTTTGGTGAGAGATTAATATATATATTTCATAATTTGATTCTAAAATATTATTAAAATAAATATTTTTTTATTTTATTTCAAAATTAAATAAAAAATTTTAAAATATTTTAAATATAAAAAATTATTAATACAATATCAATTAAAAAATAATGACAAGAGGAAATGGATTACTTAGTGACGTCATAAAATTTAAATTAAGAAAAATCTAATGAAGATGATTTTTTCCAAGGCTGAAGCAAATACAGATCGATTTATCTTTATAAATATTATCTATGGTGTGAATTTCAAAAAAATTCTTAGAGCTGTTTAATATCTCAAAAATTTACAAAGGCTATATATATATAATATATAAGTACCTGGTAACTGAGCCACCGATCGGTCATAAAAAAAATGATTCCTTATTATTGTGGGTTTGGCTAGTAATATTAATACCTGGTTCACCGAGCCGCCGCTAAAATAATTTAAATTTAAAAGAACATAAATTTAAAAAAATAGTAATAAAACATACAGCCCTTAAACGTACCTATTAATGCACTGAAAAACAAAAGTATGGCATGTCGATATAACATAATATATATTTCGTAAGCTGTACACGTCTATACGGACACCCAACGGATGGACGGACAGACATCATTGAGCTAAATATACGTTTTTCTGTTAACAAAATGCCATGATTCGTGGAGATTTATAAAAATCTCTACAAGATTAATTTGGTGTGAAAACAATACCTTCCCTTCCTATCGTCGGTCGGCACAAATATAATTTGTCGACAGCAGCGCCAGCTAACAATGATAAGAGTAAAAAAACATAAGGCTTCCCATTTACGTATAACTTATAAAGACAAAAATTTGGTTGTTATTTTAATTGTAAATTAAAATCCAAATTGAAAACGTTTCTATCACACACCATCTGGCTTATATTACATATTACTAAGTATAAATTTTATAATTGATCAATTAAAAATGGATCTTGATTCCCAAAAAGTCACAAAATATCCAATATATATAGGTTAGTTTTTTATTTTTGTTTTTTTTCATCTAAAGTAATGTTAATTGTCACTAAAATTATTTTTTTTTTAATATTATTTGTAATGATATTATTTTCATTAAATTGAATTATAAAATAAAAGTTAGATATCTATAATAATAAAAGCAAGTGTAATGTGTCTGTTTGTTTGTTTGTGTGTTTGTTTGACCGAGCTCTCCAGCAAAAACTATCGCACGCAGGGACCTGGAATTTTTTACACGGAAGCACAAAGGGGCTGGCCACCAGACCTCGAAGCCCGATTTTCGATTTTTTAATTAGAAAAATTTTAAAAAAATTATAAAGAATATTAATTAAAAATAGTTTAGTTACCATACTAGATCATAGAGGCGCTGGTGGCGATAATTTAAATTCTGAGCAATGTGCAGATAAAAATCTTTTTATATATCTATTGATATTTACAATATCTCAATTGATCTTATTGGCCTTTTAAACTTTGAAAACATTCACATTACGGCTATAATTTAATACTATTAATTTTTAAGATTATGTGAGTAAATTATTTTAATTAAGAAAATTTGATCTCATAATTGGATTTTCACGTAAGATTTTAATATATAATATATTTTTTAATATTATTTTTATAGTAGTTTAGTGTTATGCTAATTTTATATTTTATTTTTATTTTGTTTACTCTGATTTTTTTTTAAATAAATTAATAACATTTAAAGTAGCATAAAAAAATTAATCGAGGCAGGAAAATTGATGGGGTTTGAAATTAATAGTGATAAGACAAAATAATTAGTATCAGAGAGGATAATATTTGCAAAGAATTTAAATCGAGGTTGCAATCGGGAAATTATTATCAAAGGGGATCAAAATTATTAAATTATAGGTCATAAAATAGAGAAGGCTGGGGCCGACAGGGCACATGGCTAGCATGGGAGAGGAAAATATATTGGTGGGAGTTCGATTGGAAAACGTCCGTTTGGAAGACCAATTGTGAACAGGGTGGACAATGTAGGAAGGAACGTGAGAGAGATAGGATAGGGTAGGGGTTAAATTGTTATAGCTCAGAATAGGGACACTCGGAGGGGGGGGGTACAGGGGGCGGATCCCCCGTCTAGGTGTGAAGGAGGCCGAAGGCGCTCTGATCAGCTAGTACATTATAAAATAAGAATGTTGATTATACAAATGTAATATCCAAATAGGAGTTTTAAAATAAATAATAGCGAACATAACCTAAAAGATAATAAGATATGGTAAGAATTTGAATATATATTAATATATATATAATAAGATAAGATACATATATTAAATGTATAATTTATATGAATGAATACCTACAATTAATAAACCAATACAACTATATAATATTTGAAATTTATTGTGGAAATAATTAAGTTCATGGAATATAATTAACATTAAAACACAAAATGTAAATGCTAGAAAAAAAAAAGAATATATATAAAATAGAAATAATATTGATAATGAATATAATAAAAATACCAGTCGCAAATTGATCCATGAATAAATAAAAAGAAAATAAATAAATACTCATTGACATTTTATTTAATTAATAATAATTATTTTATTTATAATAAATTAATCTCCATTATATTTATATATATAAATATTTGCTTAACTAGCACTTTTCATTGCATAGAAAACTGAAAGATATTATCCATGTTGTTCTGTGATATTGACATTCATTTAAATATTGGTATTATATCTAAAAAAGTGGGAATTTCAAATTTTTTTAATTACATTAGATTACAAGTTAAAAGAAATGGATATTTTAAGATTGTATATAGAAAAAAATGTTTAATTAATGAATTATAAAATTGATTATAATAATTATATCATATTTTTGGAATTTAATTGAAAATATAATTTATATAATTTATTGTGTTGAAATAATTAAAGTCATTGAATATAATTAACATAAAAACAGAAAATTTAATTAAATTGCAATAAAAAAACAATATCAAATAATAATAATAATAATAATAATGAATATACAAAATCCCAAAGGGAAAATTATATCCATGTTATATTAAAGTAAATTTTATATTAGTATTTAAATAAATATTCGAGACCTATTAAAATAAAAATATTTTAAATTAAATTTTTTTTTTTAATTTCATTGCATTACAAGAAGAAAAATAATATATATTTTAGATTGTGTATATAAAAAAAAATGCTTAAATAATTATCAATGATAATAATAATAATAATAATAATAATTAATTATAATCTTTGTATATACTTTGAATTTAATTAAAAATATAATTTATATAATTTATTGTAGAATTTAATATAATTAACATTAAAACAGAAAATTTAATAAAATCATTTAATAAAAAAATAATATCAATGATAATAATAAAAATAATAAATATAATAAAACACCATTGGGAAAATTATCCATGTTATATTTTAGTAAATTTTATATGAATATTTTAATTTACGAGACCTATGAAATTAAAATAAAATATTTTAGACTTAATAAAATTTAATAAAACACATAAACTTTGCTATCTTTAATTTATATCTTCAAGGGAGTCCCCTCCAAGACTCCTTTTCAACACCTATAATCATGTTCAAATATCATTTTCTATCTAGCTCTTCTTTAGTAAACATTGAAATTTTTTATTTTTTTTCTAGCACCACATGATTCATGGGTATTAGGATGTCTGGCGAGGCAAACACAAAAGAGGTAAAATATTTTTAATATAATAAATTCTTTCTTTTCTTTAATATGTGTATAATCTTACAATAAAATATAACAACTTAAAAAACACGAAAGAAATGTTTAATATATTATTTTTTTTACTTTCAAATAAACATCACACAAATATAATTTATACAAATATAAAATAATACATATCAGTTAACAAAATTCATAGCGTTTGGAAAATTTGTTGTTTAAACGATTTTTATAAATAAAGTTAAAAATTTCTATGGGCATTACCTGGCTAATAAAATTTATTATAAGTATTATTTTATGACACCGGCCATAATTCTTCAATATTTAAATCTGTTAATTTAACTTCTAAATCTTTACATTTTTGAAAAAGCTCTTCTGGAATTTCATTTAATGTAGTCTCCAAGCACTAAACATTTGGGCCCCCACCATCTCGAGGCTATTTTGGAAATTTATCAAATTAAAGGCGGTTTGTATTTAGGGTGACCAAACGGCCCGGTATTTCGTGATTGTTTCAATTTTAGATGCTCTGTCCCCGCGTCCCGAAAAATGTCTTCGGGACAGTCAATTGTCCCAGTTTTTAAATATTTAGGTCCGACGAACGTTTTCTCACAATCAGTTTGGCTCTTATTTTCGATTTTTCATTCAATATGGCTCTTAAAAAAAACTCACAAGATATCAGCAATTAATAGTTGCTGAGACAAGGAGAAGCAATGAATTTTTTCAATACCTGGGACTGATTTTTAAAATTTTCAAAACTTAATCAAACAACTGTTTAGTGCAGTGGTTCTAATCCGGGGGTGCGGGAGAAGCTACCTAATCATCAAAATTATTAAATATCATTTATTAAATTTCAAACCATCAAAAATGTATTTTTCTAGATTAAAAAATTAAAATACTTTTTTTAATGGGGTGGGGAGATATATTTTCAGATTCGACTTGCCATGAAATTCGAAAAAAGCTCAAAATTTGCGTTCCAGTTAGTGATCACAATCATAAAAACACATCCCTTTTGCAATTCCAAATAAACTTTTCTTATGAAATTTTTTCGGGCCTCTTCTCAGTGTCGCATTTACGACTAGGCACATGAGGCGATAGCTCAGGGCCTCGCTTTCTAAGAGACCTCTAATCCCACTTTTAATATTTATTTTTAAAATATTTTTTAAAAATCTTTAGGCTATAAGAACTCTTTTTCTACATATATATTGAAATAAAAATTCATGATGTAATCAATCGGTACAGCGATATGCAACTGAACCTAAAGTAAATGGAATTTATTGTATATATATATATATATTGGTTTATAAAAAGAATATTATTTTTAATGTCTTTATATTGATATAATTTATATTTGTTTTTGTTATGTATTAAATAATTTATTTTCTGAAAATTATATGTATTATACACCCACCCCCCCGAGAGAGGTCTCAGGTTGACATTGTGCTTAGGGGCCTCCGAAAAGCTAAATGCGACACTGCCTCTTCTAGTTTACGAGATAAAAATAATTAAAATAAAGATTTTTTTAAGTTTGACTGATTATTTATGAACGTCCAAATGTGCCATTTAGTAATGTTTTATTGACTAATTCACTAATTATTCACTTGTTCACTAATTTTCGATTTTTATAAGTCCGGGGTTTGGATTTATTATATCCAACCCGAACTTATAAAAACCGAAAATTAGTGCGCTCTCTGGTGGTCAAACGGATAAAACATGCTAGCTAAATAGAATATCAATGGATTTATATGCAAATTTTAATTATTTTTATCTCGTAATCTAAAAGAGGCTCGAAAAAATTTCATAAGAAAACTTTATTTGAAATTGCAAAAGGAACCCACTATTATCCAAATCCACGAAAAGACGTTTACTTGAATAATTACCAAGATAATAACGCTCGCGAATAAGTGGAATAGGAAAACCCGCAGTCGAGAGTGTGAGCGTTGTGATCGACTACTGGAACTCACCCAATAGGTAGAATGACCAAACGTCCCGTTTTTCATGGATTGTCCCGTTTTTAGGTGCTCTGTCCCGGCGTTCCCAAAAATGTCTTCGGGACAGCCTATTGTCCCGTTTTTTAAATATTTAGGACAATTCGTACTTTTTTTTTCAAAATTTTTTCAATTTGGTTCTAAAAATTTTTTGAAGGATCAAAGGAGGGTGGAATATTAAAGGAATGGATTCAAACGAGTCAACGGGTAAAGGACATGATTCCTCCAAGTAAAAGAGGGAGGTAGAAGAATCATGAGCTCACGTGAGGGCAGGGACGCTACTCCCTGAAGTAGAATTCTTTTCTTTTGGGAATCTAGAAAAGAATCTACCCGTTACCCATTTTAGGTATTAATATTAATTTTAACTTTTGTTAAACTTTTCATTTTTACCTTTTTTCAACTTTTAATTAAATATTTTTTTTTAAATTATATATATATATATATACTTATATTTAATTATATTATTATATTATTTGCTTAATATAAGTATATAACTGCCCCCTGTACTCCCGAAGTGATACATAGTATTTGGTTGAAAATCTGTATTTAATTGGTATTCATTAATTTTATTTCAATCAGTATATTAAAATATTCATATCTTTTTGTGTTCTTATTTATAATATATTTTAATTTACTCAGTAAAAATAATAATAATAATTACTTTATTATATATTTTTATAATACCTAATAAATAAATATCAAATAGGATTAAGTCAGCGGTCGGGGAACCGGGGTAAATTACTCCAAATGGGATAAAAATGAAATTTTTGTGACTAAAAAGTATATATTTTTAATTTGCTATTTTATAAACCTTGGGGTAATATCAACTCACACAAAAATATTTTGGGGTAATGATTAAAAAAGTTCCCCAACCGCTGGATTAAGTAAATTATTTTCTGTTATAGATAAACTTGAAATATTATTATTTTATTCATTAATTTACTTTTTAGGAGATTAAAAAAACCCCTTACCAAGGTAAGAGTCGATGCTTCGGTGAATATCGTTGTTTAAATTGCGTTCGACATTGGATGTCTGCAAATTCATGGGCTAATATGGGGCAAAAATGCCAAGTATGCAATACACTAGTTTACCCTCATAAACAGGTAATAAATTAATAAATAAATTAATTTAATTAATTAATAAATTTAATTAATTAAATTTAGGAAGTCAAACATTTTTAATAAATAAATTTGATTTTCTTTCAGAGGCCATTGAATAAACCAGATGGTCTTGATGTCTGCGATCGAAATAAGGTGCATCCACAACACCTGTGCGAAAAATGCTTGTCATTGGGACAATTTTGCAGAACACAACGTTACTAACTCTAATATCTTCTCTATAGTGATTTTATTTACATGCATAATTCAATTTCCAATTTTTAAATTTTATTCCAATTTTTTTATATTCCATTTTTAAGTCATGTAAAAATCACCTTTGAAACAAATCAATCAATGGATTATTTTAAATTAATATTATTAAATGTTTATATTTGAAGTTTATTTTTATTTTCGTTTTATTAAATGTATCATATCTCACTATCCTTTTCCTTACATATCCTTATAAACCATTTATCTAATTATAATAAAAAAAATCGGAAGTGTCTCCATTGGACTATCTCGCAAATTTGAATTGGATTAATTAACATAAATTATATTTAAATTAAAATTTAATTAATTAAATTATAAATTAAGTATAATTGAATTGGAGTAGTAAATTAATTTAAAAATTTAAATTTACAGTATCGTATTTTTATTCTAAATTAATTAATTAACATGGATTTATTAACTTTAAATTTAAAAAACCTTTACCTTTATTTTTAAGTCAAAATTTAAAAAATTAATTCCAGTATTTTCAGCGATTCAATCAAACTGAAATTCTATAAATAGCAAGCAGTTTTATACAAATTTTAATCATGTGAAAAACTATCAAATTTTATTTTTACGATCACTTTAGAAGAAAAAAATTGAAAACGTGATAGGTAATGGTCCTCTTCCGAATCAGCTACATTTCTCTAAAGTTGATACAAAAGTACGAATTTAGAATAATGCCAGAGTACCAAATTTCAATATTCTAGCTCATATCGTTTTTGTGTAATCTTGTCTACATAAACACACCCACACCCACACATTATAGACATTTTTCTCAACTTTAGTGAAAATTACTGTGGGGCCTTCAAAACGTATAAATATCAAATTTTATTTTTACGGTCACTTTAGAAGAAAATTAGCTGGAGTGTCTCCACTCGACTATCTCGCAATTTGAATTGGATTAAATAACATAATATATTATATTTAAATTAAATTTAATTAATTATAAATTATAAATAATAAATAATAAATATTAAACCAGCGCATGTTTGGCTTTTTGTTGATGGCACCACGTCACATGTTGGCGCGTGAGATTTGCAGTGTTAAAAATTTAATTCTGGTAATTTCAGCGAATCAATCAAGCTGAAATTCTATATATACATATTTTATACAATTATTAATCATGTGAAAAATTATCAAACATATATCTTTATTTTTACGGTCACTTTAGAGGAAAAAAAATCAAAACGTTGTAGGTAATGACCCTCTTCCGGTTGAGCTACATTTCTCAAAAGTTGATAGAAAACTATGAATTTTGAATAATGTCCATGTACCAAATTTCATCATTCTAGCTCAAACCGTTTTTGCGTAATTTTGCCTACATACACACACACAGACACACACACACACACACAGACATTTTTCTCAACCTTAGTGAAAATGATTCAGGAACCTTCAAAACGTATAAAAACATCAAAATCTCAACTTCGAAAATTTTCGTGATCGCAATACTATCTCTGGCGAGATAGTAAAAATTGAAAACGTGATAGGTAATGGTCCTCTTCCGAATCAGCTACATTTCTCTAAAGTTGATACAAAAGTACGAATTTAGAATAATGCGGAGTACCAAATTTCAATATTCTAGCTCATATCGTTTTTTTGTAATCTTGTCTACATAAACACACCCACACCCACACATTATAGACATTTTTCTCAACTTTAGTGAAAATTACTGTGGGGCCTTCAAAACGTATAAAAATATCAAAATCTCGACATCGAAATATTCGTTCCTTTAAAAATATTGATATACAATTCTTTAATTATTTATTAGAATTATTAAATGTTACATCATCGCGTCAATCTGATTAAAAGAATGGAACTTGGGGTCCTAAATAATAATAAATAATAAAATTAAATAATAATAAGTTGACCTGTGGCCAGGTCCGAACCGACCGACGGTTTGAAATAAATTAATTTCCAGCTACAGAAACAATTTCAAATAATTTTTATATATCTATTAATGTAATAAATAAACAGATATGGATATAACATAAATATTTTTAATTTTATTTTATTTATAATATATAGCTGAAGTAGCCGGCGTTGCCGGCGTTACCCGAGGCTGTGACGTCATGAAGGGCTGGATGACGTCATATAATTTTAAATTAAGAAAAACGTAATGAAGATGATTTTTCCCGAGGATAAAACCAATATATTCGTGATGACATGTAAAAAAATCTCCTTATGTGAAATTTGGTGCGAAAATAACCCTTCCCTTCTTATCGTCGATCGCTAATACTACCACTTCCGGTTTCCGGATTTGCACCAAAAGTTGATCAATTCATCCCAGTGATGCATTAAGTAAATATACCAAATTTCATCAAAATCCGTTAAGCCGTTCAGGCTGTACACATCTATACGGACGGACAGACGGACGGACAGACATCATGCTAAAAATACTTTTTTCTGTTAAGAAAATGCATGATTCGTGGAGATATGTAAAAATCTCCACATGTGAAATTTGGTGTGAAAACAATACCTTCCTTACTATCGTCGGTCGGTAAAAATTTATAAGAATTAACAAAAAATTACACGACAAAACACATTAAAAAATTTCAAATATTTTAGAGATAGAAAAAAAAAAATTAAAAAGTATAATAACTAATTAATAAAATAAATATCTATCTAACTATTTCTGTGACTCTACGGAACTCGAAAGTTCTTGGCCGCAGCAACCACACCCCTCCAAGTATTCCTATTCTGAGCCACAACCCTCCATCCACTCCCTATCCTCTCCAATCTCTCTTACATCCTTTCCCACATTACCCACCCACCGTTTCGTTGGCCTTCCAAGTGGATGTTTCCCACTCAGTCTCCCTACCAATCTATTTTTCGCCATTCTATCTTCTCCCATTCTAGCCACGTGTCCTGCCCATCGTAGCCTTCTCGATTTTATAATTCTAACTATATCTGGAGACTTATGGAGGTCATGCAATTCCTCTTTATGCAATTTTCGCCATTCCCCGGTGACCTCCTCTTATTTGGCCCATAAATGCTTCGTAGAATCCTATTCTCAAATATTCTAAATCTACTCTCGTCCCCTAAGGTCATAGACCATGCCTCACATCCATATAATACAACCGGTAAAATAATTGTTTTATGTATTTTAACTTTTATCCCCTTTGATAATAATTTTGATGCGATAAGCCCCTTTTTTGCATGATAACAGGCTTTTCCCGATTGTATCCTCGCTTTAAACTCATCTCGAATATTATTATCTTTCGTTATCACAGAACCTAAGTAGAGCGGTAATATTTTTTTATTATTTATTCAACTATTTATTTATTTATTTATTGTATATTGTATTTGTTGTTTAATTATTTATTGAATGGATAGATTTTGGGCTAAAAGAAAAAAATTAATTCTTTCTAAGTGATCTACACGGGAGCGTTGAGTCTCACACAATGGAATCTGTCAGGATTCAGTAAATTATTGTTTGCCTGGCTGTGCCCCGACGAAGAGGATGAAATTCTCCCTGAAGGGATTGTTTAGAGAAGAATGAGATTAATCATATACGATGGATGATTTCTTCAAGGCACAAATGGCCGTAGTTTGCTGAGGTGACTCGAACTTCAAATAATAATAATAAAATAAATTTCTTTTACAAGAATTAGAGAAGTCACTTTCTTCTCTCAAAATGTTTTTTTCCAGCATAGTGAATTTCTAGTAGATTATTTGCTCAATTATTTTTTTGAAAAAAAATTATTCAAGTTTTTATAAAACTTTTCTATCCTTAATCAACACTAGTGAGTTTCATTTTATTTTCTTATTATTTTCAATTCTATAATATTATTATTAATTTTATTGTGGTGGGCAGTGTAAGAGGCAAGACGCTTCAACCTCTACTCCCGAATTCAATGGAATTTCTCTAACTGGGGTTTATGGGAACGGACTCCACCCAGTCTTTGGGAAGATACTTGAAAGGAAAAGTAGTTCTTCCGATCGAGAAAATCAAGATAAAACTTGAGAAGATCCGTTTTACGGATCCTAGAAAACCACTACAACGTTTACGCGGTAACCAACTTGAAAGTCGCTGTCCTTTTGCAAGATGTACAAAAGACAGAGGTTTTTATGATTATTCTTCGATTCGGGAAAACATCTAGGTCATTTAGCTCCTCCCAACCCATTATTTGGCTAAGCCCCATATATAGGTTACTAGATTATATCTTTCCTTGAATCATCCATCAGGGTAATAAATTAATTAATTAATATACTAATACATTATAAAATAAGAATGTTGATTATAAAAGGATCACTAATCTCGAAGAATAAATAAAAATGTAAATAAAGATCACAGGCTATTCGTTGGAAAGATACCAAAAAAAAAAAATAAATAAATCCATGTTCCAATACAGGAATGTCACAGCTCAACTTATGAAAAAATATAGATTTTTCTAAAATATCAATAATTTTTCTATAAACTTCAATAAATATGTAATATTTTTAATTTTTTTTTTCACCACCCACGAAATCATCATGGAAAGCGAGCCGAGCGATGCATATGTATTGGTTCTCATGCAAAACAGGCATGCATGTATAGATTATTGTAATAGTGTGTGAATGTTTTCCTCATTCACAAGGGATGGGAGAAGGGAGGAAGTGAAAATGATGGAGCCAAGCATTCTGGCCGCAGGAGTGGAAATTGGAGAGCGATTGGGAGATCGTGGAGGGTGAGTAGAAGGGGGTGCAAGTGGTTGGGAGTGCCGAGGTCCCAACTCCAAGGTGGGGGATCATTTTAACATTCGTCAGGGAATCTGCGCAGATTGCCACGATCATCTTTTCACCAATATTGAGAGCTATACTCCCCTGTTCCCCCGCACAGGCAGCAAAGCCCCTGATTTCCACCCCCATCCCCCCACTCCACCACTCATCTCATCCCTCTCCCTCCTATAATCTCTCTCGAATGCTTTTTTCTCTCTTGGATGCATGAATACATACCCATCCTACATATTATATGCTTCTCCTCTTGAATTCTTTTCTCTATCAATTATATATCTATATCTATATCTAAACATATACATATATATTCTAGTATCGATAGATGATGTTCTAAATATAAATATATATATATATATATATATATATATATCTAGGGAGAGTTAACTATATCGAGTAATGTATGGAGATTGAGAGAATAGGATATATCTTTCCATATACGTCACTCTTGCTCTCATTGCTTTGTGTAATATATATATATATAAGCAATGAGTGAATGAGAGAGAGAGAGAGAGAGAGAAAGAGGGTGAGAGAAAGTAAGGCAGCGTCAGAGGCAAACGTCGGCGTCGACGAGTGCGCATGCATGTACCAACACAGCCAGGGAACGAAATCCCTCGACATGGGCGATTATCATCTCATTTGTGATGAGAAGGGGAGACGGGAACATAGATTTTTTCCGCCCCAACCCCCAACCAGCCCGCGCACCCCCGGCCACCTTCGTTCTTGCTATCAGCCACCCTGTTTAGTTGTTTGCAGATTTCAATAGCGAGTGAACGTAAAGCCTGTCCTCCACCGAATTTGCCTCTCTTCGCCTCTCACGCCGTTGCTAGCCACCGTAGACAGGTATAGGACATTAATTCGGAAAATGGGGTAGAAAACGGCGGGTAATCCTAAAAAATCATCACCATTTTTCATAAAATCATTCTTGTTATGTTAAGTAAGCGATGATGGAGATGGAAAAGGGAACCAAATCCAAGTCTCTTTCTCTCTCCCTCCCATCGTAATGGATTGTTCGAATAGCAATTCTACTTCACACACGCAACATTCCTAATTTATTAAAAATAATAATAAATAAATAAATAAATGAAAAAGGAAAATAAAGAGGATTCTTTTACAAGAATATCTTAAATTGATTCAAGAATTTTTCTTCCCATTTGTTAATTATAACTTCAATTCTCATTCAAGTCCTTTGTTATATGCTTTAGAACCAAAGCACTATTACTAATATACATATAACATTTCTATCATTTTATATATATATATATATATATATATATATATATATATATATATATTTATAAAATTAAATATAGGTTCTGGATAAAATAAAACCATACTTTATCCATTATTCCCTCCCCCCCCAAAAAAAAAAATATTAAAAATATCTCAATTATTTGGAAACATGTTTCTTATAGGGTCCTATTTTTTTATTAAAAACCTGGAAAAATTTCAAACAATTTTACTGAACTACTTTGAGTCCTCAGAAAAGGTTTGCAACAGGGATATATCGTGCAAAAGGACCTGTTGCGGCCATTTTTTTTTTTGCTGTATACTCTATGATATACTAGTCTGAAAAAAATTGTTCTATAACATAACCTCCCAACTTTGAAATTATAATATAAAACAAAATAAAAAAACATACTTAGTATGACTCGGGCAGAAGAAGAATGCATTCATTTCTAAATGGACATTTTAAATTTTTTTTTAATAAACTAATCCATTGGTCTAGATTAGATTTAAAAAACGAGGAATTATTCAAATGAAAAATAATTTTAAAAAAATATATAAAAAAAAAAAAAAAATAAAAAAATATGCATATATTAATATTAAAATTATAATTAAAATCTGAAATTGCACTATAATACAGAAAAATTGATTATTTTCCTTTTTTTTATAACAGATGTTAATAGTCGTGTTTAGCAGTTCCTTATCAATAATTGTGTATTCTTTGTTTAATAGAAAAAATCATTAAGAGAAAAAAAAATGGGTATTCAAATTAATATTTATTAAGAACCCATTCAATCAATACAAATATATATATATATATATAATATACATATATTAAATTAAACATTACAGATATCCACATTTAAATTCACAATCTTTTCAATTTTAATAAAATTATTAAAAGTTTTGTTATAAATAATTGATAATTTGAAAAAAAAATTTCAATAGGTATACTGTATATATATATATATATATATATATATATATATATATAAATATATATAAAGATATATTCTATTTTTTTTTTTTAATTTTTCATTTATTTTTATAAATTTATGAAAATAAAATAATATCATACTTATATTATCGAGTTGGTTGTAAATTTCTTAAAAAAAACATTTTTGTAGTTCGTTTTGGAAAAAGATTTTCTTTGCAACCACTTGTTGACGCTAGGATGATAAGATAAGAACCATCAAAGCTTAATAGCTCTAATATAAAATGTAGAGCGGCTAACGGACAAACTTAAGATGTTCGAGTATTTACTTTTTTGTTAAGTAGAAAAAGTCTTAATGCGGAAGGAATCAACTACAGTGACGTCATAAATTTTTGGTCATTGACATTGACATCTATAAAGTTTAAGCTTTTTGGAATTTCAGTGGCTATGTTTTGGGAGAGGATGTTGGCTTTCAAAATATACAATAAATTTTCTTCTATATTTCTTATAAATCATCACTGCCTTTTGTAAATCCTACGCAAGGATAGCGCCTATTAAGTTAATTATATTAATTAGGTGTGTCCTTATGATCAGTAGAACGGTTTCCATCAACCTCTACCTTGATTTTCTTGATCGGAGGCGCTACTTTTTATCATATAGCTTTCCAATTTTGATTGATGCCGGTGGCTGGGTTGACTCCGTTCCATAGATTCCCAGCTATAAAAATTCCCTTGCCGGGACTTGAACCCGGGACCACAAGTTAAGTATTTTTTTAAGTTTAAAAAAGTATGTTTATTAGCCAATTTGTGATACATACACTTTATTATCCAAGAACATAACAAAGAAGAGTTTACAATAATTTTTACATTCAATTGGTGAATCATGGTCGTAATTAGTATATATTTACATTTTTATTTGGAAAATTGAAAATTGAAACATGATTTTTGAAGTTTATAGATCTGTCTGTCCGTGAAAATTGTACGTTTATAGACAGAAAATTGACTGAGCCGTTTATGATAAAAAAAAATTTATTAACCTATTCTTATATACCTCATCGATTTGAACATAGGCTATACACATTTAATCAATCCCGAAAAAAATACCCAGAAATTAATTTTGAAAAACAAATATTAAGCTCAACAAAGCCTCACGTTGAGTCTCATTCAAGATAGTGGGGGTAATGTTTAATCTTCTAATATCAGCAGATTCTGGTTCAATAGGTAAACATTCAATCATATATTTTTTTTGTAGAATTTAGCAAAACCTATAACTAGATATGTAGATTATTACTTTTTAAATTTAAATTCAATCAATAAAAATTAAATGAAGAAATTAATAGTTATTTCTATTATAATAAATTTAATTAATATTAAGACATATTATTCAATTTCTGAGTATGTTTTTAATATTTAATTTTTTAATGAATTATGAATTGAAAATATAACTAGAATAGATTTTCTTTTAAGATAGGGATTACTATAACCAAAGTAAAGGATTTCTTTACCAAATAAAAATTAAATAAAAAAGAAAATACAAATAATTGTCAACGGTTCCTGCTATTCGACATAGTATTATTACAGTGAACGCTCTATATAAGCTACCTCTCTATAAGAAACATTCTTTATAAGCAACCTTTATACAAGCAACTTTTTTTTAGTTCAACTGTTATGTTTCGAAAATATCCCAAATTTTGTGTATAAAATTTTATCAAAAGTTAGTATTTCCATCACGTGCCTTAATAACCGCCTGCAACCTTGTTTTCATGGAAGCAAATAATCGGAAGATTCTTATAAGCAACGTTCCCAATAAGAAACTTTTATTGCAATTGGTTCAACTGAGTTGCTTATATAGAGCGTTGACTCTATTTATTAAAATTATATTTATTACACTTTTATAGATATATTTATATAATCATTCATGTTTTAAGGTATTTTTAAGTTATGAATTTCCATTGAAATTTTTTTCTTAAATTTGTATATCTATATCTATCGATCTAATCTAATCTTATTATGCCAGCTAAAATTGTATATATGTATGTATATATATTTGTAAATGGGTTCTCAGAAAGCGCTCTAACGATTTTTTTGAAATTCACACCATAGATAGTATTTATAAAGAAAAATCGAGTTTTATTATCCATATCTGTTTTTTATTGCATTAATAGATAAATCTAAATTGTTTGAAATTGTTTCTATAACTGGAAATTAATTTGTTTCAAACCGTCGGTCGTTTCTGCGCCTGGCCACACACACACACACGTCAACTTATTTTATAAAACATACTAAGAACTATGAGGTCATGCATAAATATATGCGTAGTAAGATAGCATTAATGTATTATTATTATTATTATTATTATCCGAGTTTTCACACTTACTCAGCACAAGTGCTGGTAAACTTTGACCTACCCCAATCGTTCTTTTTATTTTTGGTGGGGTTAGGCTCGGACGCTTTGGAGAGGGAATTCACTCTAACCCACAGTTATTATTATTATTATTAGCATTATTAGTATTATTAGGATAACAAAGGCAATTAAGCAACCGGAGCCCAAACTTGGCCCAGTTACCTCACGAATATGGTCAAGTAGCCTTAAAATTAACTTCTCCAGGAGACAATTGGGCTACCCACCACAAAACAACCAGTTACTGTTTCCGTCATTTGTCAAAAAATTATTTAGTTAAGATAAGTCTTTAACAAAAGAAAAATCCCAAATAAATTAATTAAATATTGACAGCGATGTAAGAAAAATAAGCTGGAGTGTCTCCACTCGACTATCTCGCAATTTTGAATTGGATTAATTAACATATATTATATTTAAATTAAATTGAATTAATTATAAATTAAAATTAATAAATAATATTTATTAAATCAGGGCATGTTTGGCTCTTTGTTGATGGCACCACGTCACGTGTTGGCGCGTGAGATTTGCAGTGTTAATATATTAATTCCGGTACTTTCAGCGATTCACTCAAACTGAAATATAGCAGTTTTATAAAAATTTTAATCATTTGAAAAACTATAAAACATCTATCTTTAATTTTACGGTCACTTTAGAGGAAAAAAAATTAAAACGTTGGCGGTAATGACCCTCTTCAGGTTGAGCTACATTTCTCAAAAAACTACGAATTTTGAATAATGCCCGTATACCAAATTTCAAGATTCTAGCTCAAACCGTTTTTGCGTAATCTTGTCTACATACACACACATACACACACATACACATTTTTCTCAACCTTAGTGAAAATGATTCAGGAACCTTCAAAACGTATAAAAACATCAAAATCCCAACATCAAAAATTTTTCGAGATAGTAAAAATATATAACAGCATCTGTTAGCCAATCTTTCCAGATTAAAAGGACGAAATTTAAAAACAAATTATAAAAAATACATGGCGGATTGTTTCTAATATATACTAGTATATATACTAGTATATATATATATATATATATATATATATATATAATTGCGTATATTATTATGGGCAATATTTGATTTTTGGTATTATATAATTTATAAGGATTAATATTATAAAATAACATTAGAGACTCTTAGTGAATAAATTCTTATATTCTGAATCATTATATTACTTTCTAAGACCTATATATGTATATATATGTATATATATATATATTAAATAATCAATATAAAAGAATAAATTCTTTGCTTTATTAATAATTAATATTTTATACAATTATTTAAGTCCACTTTGGGGTTTGAATGAGAAATTCTATTACAAAGTCCACAGTGATTATTACTAAAGATAACTAGAATAATACCATATAATAGCATATAAATATATATTTACGAGGGTGGGGTGAAAAGTTTCCGGCTTGATCAATAAAAACGATGTTTTTACACTTTTTTTTTGCTGTATTTTTCAACATAATCTCCATCAACACTGATACATTTCTAATAAAGGTGTTCTAATTTAGTTAATTAATTTAATTAAGTAATTAAATTTGATTTAATTTAATTTAAGTCTCATCAACAGTTATGAATCGTTGCAAAAATTCGTTTGGATTACGCCTACAGCTCCAAATTGTTTTTCGAAGCAGTTTTTGGTGTAACGTTAGCAAACGTGGCACCCACGTTGCACACAGCTTTCCATATTCCAATGGTTGTGCAACATATTTCGCATACGTTCAGCTGACATCGTACAATTCTCAGCTATCTTGAATGTTGAAAAACAAAGCAAAAAAAAAAAAAATTTAAAAACATCGTTTTTCTTGGTCAGGCCGGAAAATTTTCACCCCACCCTTGAATATATATATAAGGTAAACGTACCAGTGGTGGACCATGTTAAAAGAAATTTTCATTAAAAAACACTATTTTCGGTAATAAACGTGAGAATAACAACAAAACAAATGCTAACATATTGTACAACTATTTTTAATTATCACTACAACACAAACATTCGGTTAATTTATATTTAAATATTTTTTTAAAATTTTTTTCAAAACATATTTTTTGTTCTAGTAGTGGGCCATCTGAAAATCAAAAGTTTCAGTAGTGGGCCACTTATTTAGCCCAGTAATGGACCATCAACCTATCTCAAGTTTAATTTGACATGAAAAAGCTTATTTTGATCAAAAATCTATCAAATGGTCCATTACTGGTACAGTGGTCCACCACTGGTACATTTACCTTACTATTTAAAAAAAAACGCAAAAGTTTTAAAAAATATATTCGTGTTACATCTTCTTATTGACTCTTTTATCATTATTTTCAGTATTTCTTTTTTCTCTTCTCTATTCATTATCAATGATCAACCTTACATTCCATTTTACATTTTTATTGCATTTCCAATGTCCATTGAACGTGCAGTCACTTGTCATAACTCCACCTCGAGGAAATCCATTCGGGGTGGCGTATCGCGATACTTCCCGATAAGTCACGTCACGATGCCACTTGAAATCATCCAAAACCGCCTTTGCCATCCACTGGCCCTTTACCATATTTTCATTCATCCATCTATTCTTATAAATCTAATTTATTGAGGTTGGGTAGTATGAACTGAATAGTCAATTCCAAATTTCAAATACTCTATCCTGATAATAAATTTTCATTTCACAATCGTCGAAGGCGAAAGAACAAAAGCTTTAGAAGATGCCGGCCAAGACAAGAATAGAGATGAAATGACACAGGAAACTCCTCCTAACTTTTGTTCTTCATGCAACGTCTTCGGCAAATGGCCAAAGATGACTTTAGCAGTATTTATCATCGAGGAGATAAAACGAAGCTGTCCAGGAGATCTTAGATAGCTAGAAAATGTTTGAAATCATTTCTATTCTCTCTTCTATGTATATCAAATATTAGATATATATCAAATGGAAGAGAAACAACTTATATATATATATATATTGATTTGTTTTAGGATTGTTCAAGTTGTTACTATCTGTTTATCATCTGTTACTGTTTTAGGATAACTTATAATTACAATAAACATCAACCAACTTAACTTGTACAATGGTGTATGGTGGAAATAGTTTGAAGGGGGGTGGGAGAAAATATTTTTTTAATTTAATGTTAAGAATTTGTTCTGTTATAGAACATTGTATTGTTTATATAACATTATAAATTAATGAATAACAATTTCACTTAGAAGTTTTTTTTTGATTAGGAAATATAATAAGCTGGAGTGTCTCCACTCGACTATCTCGCAATTTGAATTGGATTAAATAATATAATATATTATATATTTAAATTAAATTTAATTAATTATGAATTATAAATTAAAATTAATAAATAATATTTATTAAACCAGCGCATGCTTGGCATTTTAGTGATGACACCAAGTCACGTGCTGGCGCGTTACTTGCAGTCGTGTTGAAAAATTAATTCAGTTACTTAAAGCGATTCAATCAAGCGGAAATTCTATATATAGCAGTTTTATACAATTTTTAATCATGTGAAAAATTATCAAACATATATCTTTATTTTTACGGTCACTTTAGAGGATAAAAAAATAAAAACGTGGTAGTTAATGCCCCTCTTCAAATTTGATTTGAATTAATTAACATATATTATATTTAAATTAAATTATAAATTAAAATTAATAAATTATATTTATTAAAACAGCGCGTTTTTGGCTCTTTGTTGATGGCACCACGTTATGTGCTGGCGCGTGATTGCCAGTCAACATGTTAAAATTTTTTAAAAATTAATAGCGGTAGTTTTAGCGATTCAATCAAGCTGTAATTCTATATATAGTAGTTTTATACAATTTTTAATCATGTGAAAAACTAACAAACATATATTTTTATTTTTACGGTCAGTTTAGAGGAAAATAAATGAAATGACCCTCTTCCGGATAAGCTACATTTCTCCCAAGTTAATGAAAACTACGAATTTTGAATAATGCCCGTATACCAAAATTCATGATTCTAGCTCAAACCGTTTTTGCGTAATCTTGTATACAAACACACACACACACACACACACACACATGCATTTTTCTCAAATTTAGTGAAAATGATTCAGGAATCTTCAAAAAGTATAAAAACATCAAAATCTCAACATCGAAAATTTTTCGAGATCGCAATACTATCTCTGGTTAGATAGTAAAAAACAATATTTCTAAACTAACTTTTCTAAAATAAAAATGAGCTGTGGCCAGGCACAGAACCGACCGACGATTTGAAATAAATTAATTTCCAAACATTTTACATATAAAGTATCAAAAATAAATATTTTTAAAACTGACTAAATTATATTAAGTATCTTCGTTTTTATTTTTAGTTTAATTACTCAATTATTAATTACTACTATATATTTTAAGTGAAATATTTTCCCACAATGAATATAAAATTAATATTTTGTAAACTATCACTTCCAGTTTCCGGGTATACATCAAAAGTTGCAGAATTCATGCTACTAATGCATTAAGTAAATATACCAAATTTTATCAAAATCCGTTGAGCCGTTCAGGCTATACACGTTTATACGGCCACACAATGGACAGATGGACGGACAGTCATCATGCTAAAAATATTTTTTCTGTTAACAAAATTCATGATTCGTGAAGATATGTAAAAATATATGAATTTTGATGTGAAAACAATACCTTCCCTTCCTATCGTTGGTCGGTAAAAAGAAATACAAAAATATTCTTTTTCAATAACTTAGTTATTGAAAAAATTAGAATATAATAAGTAATATAAAAATAAAACAAATTAAAATCAATTTCTACTTAAAATTTCTAAAACTTTATTTAAAGTATTATAAATTAATAAGAAGCGCCACGGGGTGGGAGGTAGCGTAGCAAGTCATACTGATGCTTAAACATTCTCGATTTCCTGATATGTCACATGACGATCTTCAAATATTTATAGGAAGCTCTTTATAGTCTTCTATAAGAGTGAAGATATACATATTTTTTCTTTTAAATGTGTCTATGATTGATATTCTCCTTCATCCAAACAAGGTTGATTTTTTGAAGGATCAAAGGGGAGGGTGGAATATTAAGGGATGGATTAAAACGAGTCAACGGGTAAAGGACATGATTCCTCCAAGAAAAAAGAGGGAGGTAGAAGAATCATGAGCTCACGTGAGGGCAGAGACGCTACTCCCTGAAGTAGAATTCTTTTCTTTTGGGAATCTAGAAAAGAATCTACCCGTTACCCATTTTAGGTATTAATATTAATTTTAACTTTTACTAAACTTTTCATTTTTATCTTTTTTAAACTTTTAATTAAATATTTTTTTGAAATTATATATATACTTATATTTAATTATAGATTATTATATTTTTTGCTTTATATAAGTATATACTAACTGCCCCCTGTACTCCCGAAGTGATACATAGTATTTGGTTGAAAATCTGTATATAATTGGTATTCGTTAATTTTATTTCAATCAGTATATTAAAATATTCATATCTTTTTGTGTTCTTATTTATAATATATTTTAATTTACTCAGTAAATAAATTGTATATTTTTTTGTGTATGTTATAATAGAGTATAATATTCCTCAATAATTTCATTTTGATATATTATATTGATTGATTTATTGAATATTTTTAATTATAATAAAATTTAAGGAAATCTAAAGTTAGAATCTTGAGACATTTTATAATATAAAAATTAACTTTGTTTAACGTTATATATAAATCAATAGATAAACTTAAAATCTAAATCCCGTGTCAAATCGTTCCGACGTGGGTGATCACTAAACAGAGCATCTGCCTAGGGTGACCAAACGTCCCGTTTTTAGGTGCTCTGTCCCGGTGACCCCAAAAATGTCTTCGGGACAGCCTATTGTCCCGTTTTTTTCAATATTTAGGACATTTCGTACTTTTTTTTCAAAATTTTTTCAATTTGGGTCTTAAAAAAAAGGTAAACCGTTTGTCCCGGTTTGGTGTTTTCGAAATATGGTCACCCTACATCTGCCTATCCTCCGCATTCTGGAAAAATTCTTCAATCGTACTAATCCACACACGAATATTCTGTAGCCTTGAGAGTTGTGCCATAAGAACCCGCGCTATAGAGGGCGGCAAATCAGAAGGGCGGCAATTTGTTTAGGAATGGAATATATTTTAGGCATATAGGGGTGACAATTTATTCTATTGCCCGGGGCGCTGTAAATGCTAGAGCGGACGCTGATCCATTATGAGTTAAAAAAAATGTATTTGAACTTGAATGAATGAATAAATAGTATTTTATTAACGATTGAAAATTTGTACAAGATAGGGAGATTGTTAACTATTAGCAGGAATTAAAAAATAACTTACTTTAAGAAAATTAAAAAGATTTAACAAAATTAAATACCGACCCAAAAAATATGCGAGATTTTTTTTATATTTTTAAATTATAGAGTGTTGATAAGAGAATATTATTTATTGTTACAATATCTTAACATTTTTCAAGGTATTAATAAAATGAGAAGCATTAAATAAAATTTCAGCAATATAAATCCAAATTTAAATTAATTGTGATTTATATTTTACAAATATATCATATACTTTGATACTTTTAATAAAGCCTCTGTCTATAGGTATAAATAAATTGAAAAGAGAGAATATAAAAAATAATTATTTCAATAATTTTTATAAAAAAACATTTATCTATATTCAAATGAAGGGTATATATCTAATATATACATCAAAATCTCTAGCAAAATACATCATTTGTTAATAAGTTTAGTTGATTTAACAAGATTCAGATAAAAAAATATTGGAATAATAATCAGTTGCCAATTAAACAGGGTAGAGTTGTTGAATGATCAGTACAACGGATTCTCTTATCTAATTTTTAATTATTTTAGATGTGTATCATATTTATTATCCGATTATAGAGTTAAAATAGTCTTATTCCCGAAATAGTTTTATCTCTTTGGGAGTGGAACATGGATTAAGGATTATATTAAGAATTGCTCTGGATGGAGACTTGATACCCATTTCATTCTCCTAAAAAAATTAATAAACATTTAATAATTTACTCTTAGAATTTTATTTTAATCCTGAGTAAAAGGGAAAAAGTTTTTCTTTAAAAACATTTCTTTTGTGAGTTAAAAGATAATTTTAATTTTCATAGTCCTTTATAAACGCCATTTTAAAAAAAAAATTTATATAAGAGTCGAGGATTATTATACAATCACATGAAGCGTCATCATATATTTAATAAAATATTTTATATTCATAAAGGGAGTGTCCAAGAGAGGGCTTAACCACAAAGACTAGTATAATTATAGAGTTTAGATACAGGATTATTATTTTTATCAAAATTAAAATATTTTCATTACAAAATGTTTACCTTAAGTTGAAGTAATTTGTTTTTTAAATTCATTAAATCAGGGTTGAGCAACCTTTTTTATCCAAAAGCCAAACGAAAGATTTCTTGGTGGGCCGCAGACAACAAAAAAAAACTTAATAAATTATTAAACGTTAAATATTTAATGAACAATTCACATAATACATGTCTGAAATCGTTTTATTGTTGTAGTGATTATGATAATACGAGGGCAGGTAAATAAGTCAGTGACTTTTTGAATTTCTCTTCTCTTAAATGAAATGGCATCACTGCTTTTGTCAGCAGGCAACTATCAGCTGACTCCTGTCGAAATTTGAACCAGCTGGGTCTTTTAGTTTTTGTTTGATATTTATTAATGATTTGATAATAAAATGGAAAAAAGTGAATTTCAATGAAAATCAATAAATTGGAATACGAATTGGATTTAACCCCGAGTGACTATTTCTTGTTTCCAAACCTCAACTGGCCGAAAGTGATTGAACTCCAACGATGAAATCGTCTCACAAACAAATTCCTATTTTGCTGTCCTCGACAAATCATATTTTTTGGAAGGGATAAAAAAAATTGTAGAAACGTTGGATGAAGTGTATAGAGCTCAAAGGAAACTACATTGAAAAATGAAATAATTTTGTATCCAAAAACTTGTGTTTCATTCAAAAGGTCACCGACTGGTGGTTGAAAAATTATGGGTAGTGTCCGTTTTAGGTTGCAAATTTCTATGGCCTTCCTAAAGCGGATACCAGCTGTCTATGTGAAATAGAAAAATGATAAATTTTCATTTGATGTAATTTAATCTTAAAATTAAAGAAACAAAACAATTCAGAATTTTAAGTTGTCAGTTAACACTTTCTGGGCCCCTTGATTGACCCCACCCGTTTCAGCAGGCCAGAAGAATATCATATTTTCAGTGCCAAAATTTATAAAATTGAATATATATATATATATATTAATCAGTGGTGTATTGGGAGGGCAACGCGGGGAACGAAGTTCCCTTACTTTTTTTCAGAACGGGAACGCGTTCCAGTACTTTTTCATGTCCCGAAAACTCCCACATAAATCTAGTATAAGCATTTCTTTTTTTTCTAATAAAAATATTAAATATATATATATTAATATTTAATATTTTGTATAGTAAGAATAAGAAAAAATAAAAACTTATATGGAAAAAAATAGTTTGCTGAAAATAGGACTTTTTTTTGCTCCCTTCTTATTTTACCAATACATCATTGTATATAAAGGCTTTTGCTTGAGAAAATTTAGATTTTTATAAATATAAAATATAAAATGTTATTCGAATTGATTATTTTTATAAATTGAAATAAAATATATTTTTTATATAAAATATTTTTTATCGATAAGATATTTTACTTATAATAGAAGTCTTAATTATTTATTTAATAAAAGAAATAAAAGAAGTAAAATATGCAGACATAAACATAAACATTGATAAAATTTTTAACATTTTTCTATTATCTCCTAAACAAAGGCTTCTTTCTAGATGATCTCACCAATTGATTTATCATAACTTGTATAAATAAAAAATTTTTCAATTTAATATTTCCTTTTAATTTAATATAATCTTATAATATTTAAGAATTTATTATATCCTACAATTTAACTTAAATTGTCTTCATTAATATTAAATGATTTTAAATTTTCATATCCTAAATCAGGGATGGCTCGTTTAAAAAATTTGATGGTAGCACAAAGACAAAATTATTTTTTTTTTTTTATTAATTCTAACTTTTTTTTAATAGAAATATATTAAAATTTCATAATCGACAATTAATTTAAAATTTATGATATTAATTATTAACTGAATATCAATGTATCTTCTAATTAGTAGATTAAAGGTATATATATATATAAATGAATGTGTGTCTGTCTGTCTGAACTCGATAGCTTCAAAAACCATACATTCAATCGTCGCGAAAATTTAGGAAATTATTAAGTATATCCCCGGGAAGGTTTTTCAAATTTTTTTTTTAAATCAGAGCTGGGGTTTTGGGTGCGCCCGAAGAAATATTTTATTTGTATAACTGAATATCGTCTCCCAGGGTCATAGACCATACCCCACACTAGGGTGACCATATTTCGAAAACACCAAACCGGGACAAACGGTTTACTTTTTTTTTTTATTTTTTTTAGAACCAAATTGAAAAAATTTTGAAAAAAATACGAAATGTTCTAAATATTTAAAAAAAACATCGGGACAATTGGCTGTCCCGAAGACTTTTTTCGGCAACCGGCAAAATAATTGTTTTATATTTTTTTAATTTTGATCCCCTTTGATAATAATTTTGACGCGATAAGCCCCTTTACTGCATAATAACAGGCGATTCACGATTGCAACCTCGATTTAAAATCTTCTCGAAAATTATTATTCTTCGTGATTACAGAACCTAAATTTATAGTAAATATTATATAATATTAATTTAAAATATTAGTGGTGGGATATTGTTTACCTTTATATATATATATAACAAATCCATTCATAATGGGTGCTAATCAAATTAGGTCCAAAAGCAAAAAGACGTTTTTTTTATTTCTCCATTTGTTATGTCAACAAAACCGTTTTTTGGCCTTTAGATCTAATTTGGAACCCGACCAACACTTATCTAAAATTATTTTGGGTAACAAGTAATATCTTTTCTTCCCAATAGCAAAGATATCAACTTCAGGGAGTGGCGTCCACTCTTAGGCCCGATTCACACACAAGTGGCGTATGGCACTGGCGTGGTTCTGGCGTGGTTCTGATCAGCTAGTAAAATATATATATAAAGATATATATATGAAAGAAAAAATTATAAAAATTATATAAAAATAAATTGGCATTAAATAAATAAATCAAAATCAGAGAGAGGCGTTAACAATGATGATAACACAAATAACACGTTTTTAAAATTAAATGCTGGCAAAATATAAAATTTGATTAAAAAGTTGAAATGAATAATGAAATGGTCTAGAAGTGGCGTGCCAGTCCTACGAGCCACCGGTGGCGTCGGAGTGGAGTGGTCTTCGTGCCATTTTCCACGCCTCCAACACGCCATATCTGTGTGTATTGAGTCATAAGGCCCGATTCACACACAAGTGGCGTATGGCACTGGCGTGGTTCTGGCGTGGAACAGGTTTGTTAATGTAATTGCATTAGCTTATGACTCAATACCCACAGATATGGCGTGTTGGAGGCGTGGAAAATGGCACGAAGACCACTCCAAATGAATAATGAGATGGTCTAGAAGTGGCGTGCCAGTCCTACGAGCCACCGGTGGCGTCGGAGTGGAGTGGTCTTCGTGCCATTTTCCACGCCTCCAACACGCCATATCTGTGGGTATTGAGTCATAAGCTAATGCAATTTCATTAACAAACCTGTTCCACGCCAGAACCACGCCAGTGCCATACGCCACTTGTTTGTGAATCGGGCCTAAGCTAACGCAATTACATTAACAAACCTGTTCCACGCCAGAACCACGCCAGTGCCATACGCCACTTGTGTGTGAATCGGGCCTTAAGTGGAAAAATCATGTCCTTTACATTTTCAATTCCTTGAATCCTTTCCTTTCCTATTACTTCCCTGATATTAAAAAAACAAAATCCATTTTATTTTTTTTCTTCTTTTCTATTTGAAATGCTATACAATTTATGGATTCTCAGACAATATGGCTCCTTTGGGGGTGAAAATGAATCTATTTCCTAATCACGCGGATTTTCTGTCAAGCAAATCCTCGTAAATAATTCAATTATTAATTATATTAGACAATAAAAATAGTTTAAATAGTATTTAAAAATTAAAATATGATTCTATTTATTGAAATTGTAAAATGAATATTAAATAGCGAGTGAATCATACTAATTTAATTTAAATATATATATATTAATTTACATATTTTAGATGTAATTATTCAAATTAAAAATGATTAATTAAAATAAATTTGCAAAAATATTCATATTTCATGTTGGTTGGTCATTTATATTTTTTAATTTTACATTTATTAAATACCTACATGTAATATTAATTAATAGTACCTGGTTTCCTGAGTCAGGGCTCGGTACCTTCAAAAAATTATTCCTTATGAACTATGAATTTTGAAGATTAAGATTATTATTTAAAATAAATCAACGACAAAATATAGGAAACAATTTCAATTAATTTATAAGAAAATAAATTTAAAATAAATAAATAATAATAGTCATAAAAGATACACCCCCCTTAAACGTACGTATTAATGCACCGAAAGAAAGAAAAGTATGGCCTGTGGATATAACATAATATATATTTCGTAATTGGATTACAAAATATTATTCAAATAAATATTTTTAATTTTATTTTATTTATAATATTGAGTATTTAACGAAACGCTGTCCGGCGTTGCCCGGCGTCATTTTTTTATTATTAAAATTTCTATTTTAAATTAAGAAAATTTCTTCTTTTCTATTTGAAATGCTATACAATTTATGGATTCTCAGACAATATGGCTCCTTTGGGGATGAAAATGAATGTATTTCCTAATCACGCGCATTTTCTGTCAAGCAAATTCTCGTAAATAATTCAATTATTAATTATATTAGACAATAAAAATAGTTTAAATAGTATTTAAAAATTAAAATATGATTCTGTTTATTCAAATTGTAAAATGAATATTAAATAGCGAGTGTATCATACGAATTTAATTTAAAAATATATATATTGGCTGTGTGTGCTCCAGAAGAAATATTCCAAAAATATCAAAATAACAAATAAGTTTATTGTATTTTATATTTTCAGAGGTATCAGCAATTTTGATAGAGGACTATCATAGAGGCATTCATATGATAACTGATTTTGATGAAAATAACTCACAATCATCAAAAAAGATGTCTGAAGAGAAAAATATTAAATTTCATTCTGATTTAGTTAAATAGAATTTTGAATAGCTATGTATGTGTTATAAATATAAATTTAAAAACATTATATATATATATATATATATCTGTACCCGTTCATGGGTTGCTATGTTATGCATCTAATAAAAATATTGAATTTTTTTTATTTTCTAAAAATAAAACTTATTTTCTTTATTGTTTCATTATTTTTTTTTTGTTTAACTTTTTAAAAGACATAAGATGTCACCTAAATGCATTGCTAATGTTAAACTGCACTCGTATGACCTCTATAATCTCATATTTGAAACTTATCGCTCTAATATTTATTATTTTTATATTATCTATTTCAAAAATTTCAATTAATTAAATTAATATAGTTTATAATTATACATTTGGAAGAATAAATTATTTATTTAGTGTAGTGTGTAGTAAATTCAAATCCATTATATCATTTTCATTAATCCCATTAAATAATAGTACCTGGAACACCGAGCTCTCGCTCGACCCTTTAAAAAAATATTGATATACAATTCTTTAATTATTTATTACAAATAGTAAATGTTACATCAACGCATCAATCTGATTAAAATTGGGGTCGTCGATAATAATAAATAATATTAATAAAATTTAAATCCTATTTTAGTGAAAAAATATTAAAAATTATAAAACTATCTAAAATTTAATTAATAAAAGAACTATGAATAAATAAATATAAATTAGTAATTTAATAAAAAATAAACACGAAAATAGATAAAAAAAAACAAAAATAAAATTAACGAATAAAAATTCTTCATCTATAAAATAAATAAGCTGGGGTGTGTC
Organism: Labia minor; assembly: GCA_963082975.1. Classification (NCBI taxonomy): domain Eukaryota; kingdom Metazoa; phylum Arthropoda; class Insecta; order Dermaptera; family Spongiphoridae; genus Labia; species Labia minor. The sequence goes on from OY720348.1 coordinate 70,582,697, forward strand.
CTCCACTCGACTAATCGCATTTTGAATTGGATTAAATAACATATATTATATTTAAATTAAATTTAATTAATTAAATTATAAATTTAAATTAATAAATAATATTTATTAAACCAACGCGTGTCTGACTCTTTGTTGATGGCACCACGTCACGTGCTGGCGCGTAATTTGCAGTATTAAAAAATTAACTCCGGTACTTTCAGCGATTCAATCAAGTTGAAATTCTATATATAGCAGTTTTATGCAATTTTTAATCATGTGAAAAATTATCAAACATCTCTCTTTATTTTTACGGTCACTTTAGAGGAAAATTAGCTGGAGTGTCTCCACTCGACTATCTCGCAATTTGAATAGGATTAAATAACATAATATATTATATTTAAATTAAATTTAATTAATTATAAATTATAAATAATAAATCTTAAACCAGCGCATGTTTGGCTTTTTGTTGATGGCACCACGTCACGTGTTGGCGCGTGAGATTTGCAGTGTTAAAAAATTAATTCTGGTAATTTCAGCGAATCAATCAAGCTGAAATTCTATATATAGCAGTTTTATACAATTATTAATCATGTGAAAAATTATCAAACATCTCTCTTTATTTTTACGGTCACTTTAGAGGAAAAAAAAATCAAAACGTTGTAGGTAATGACCCTCTTCCGGTTGAGCTACATTTTTCCAAAGTTGATAGAAAACTACGAATTTTGAATAATGCTCATGTACCAAATTTCATCATTCTAGAAGAATTCTTTTCTACTGGGATTATAGAAAAGATTCTACTCGCTACCCGGGATATTATATTTAAATTTATTAAAATTTATCTTAAAAACTATGAAAAAGATTTCTTTTGCATTTTAAAATAAAATTAGCTGGAGTGTCTCCACTCGCCTATCTCGCAATTTGAATTGGATTAAATAACATAATATATTATATTTAAATTAAATTTAATTAATTATAAATTATAAATTAAAATTAATAAATAATATTTATTAAACCAGCGCATTTCTGGCTCTTTGTTGATGGCACCACGTCACGTGCTGGCGCGTGATTTGCAGTATTAAAAAATTAACCCCGGTACTTTCAGCGATTCAATCAAGTTGAAATTCTATATATAGCAGTTTTATGCAATTTTTAATCATGTGAAAAATTATCAATCATATATCTTGATTTTTACGGTCAGTTTAGAGCAGCGGTCGGGGAACCGCGGTAAACTACCGATAGATGCTGTTCTTTCATTGGATGTCCTTGTATTTAATGATTATTTTTATTTTAAATCAGGATATTGGTAGAAGATAGGTTAGAAATCGAATGGAGAACAGTTAAACAAATTGGCCAAGAACTTTTAAATTCGCCACCACTATAGATATACATCAGTGATTCTCAATCACTGAGCCGCGAGATTATGAGGCTCTTAAACATTTCCGACTTTTATCTAAATTTTCTCAATATGGTTCTAAAAAAAAAGTAAACCGTTTTTGGGACTATAACGTTTCCGACTTTCTAAATTTTCTCAATATGGTTCTAAAAAAAAAAAAGTAAATCGTTTTTGGGACCACTTTTTTTCAATATGGTAAACTTTTACACTTATCTTTTTCTTTGTGATTCTCAATCACTGAACCGCGAGATTATGAGGCTCTTAAACATTTCCGACTTTTATCTAAATTTTCTCAATATGGTTCTAAAAAAAAAAGTAAACCGTTTTTGGGACTATAACGTTTCCGACTTTCTAAATTTTCTCAATATGGTTCTAAAAAAAAAAAAGTAAATCGTTTTTGGGACCACTTTTTTTCAATATGGTAAACTTTTACACTTATCTTTTTCTTTGTGATTCTCAATCACTGAACCGCGAGATTATGAGGCTCTTAAACATTTCCGACTTTTTTTCTAAATTTTTTAAATTTGGTTCTAAAAAAAGGTAAAACGTTTTTGGGACTATAACGTTTCCGACTTTCTAAATTTTCTCAATATGGTTCTAAAAAAAAAAAAAAAAGTAAAGCGTTTTTGGGACCACTTTTTTTCAATATGGTAAACTTTTACACTTATCTTTTTCTTTGTGTGCCGCTAAATTTTTAAACCGTTAAAAGTGTGCCGCGGTAAAAAAAAAGATTGTGAATCACTGATATACATGTATAGTGAAGGAAAAATGTAAACACCATGGGGCACTTTTGTCGGGCAAACCGATTGAGACAGCACATTGCCATGGCGTGTACATTTTTTCGTCACTTTACATAACAAGATTGTTTGTTTAATTTTGTTTTTTTAGGAATAAATGTTTTTTTAAATAGAATACCTCAATCTAGTGAATAGTTTTCAAAGTAATTAAATAAATGAACGGGTATCTAAATATCGTCTCTATTTAATTAGTATTCATTGTAAACAAGAAATAGTTTTACCTTATGAATTGATTTCTGAAGTTGACTTAAAATTTGGATAAACCGAGGGGTGAAATTTCGCTAATTGATATGCATCAGTGAACCGAATGGAATAAAGGAAGTGAGAACAAGGAGGTTCTCGTTTTCTCATCCGGAAAGCTACGGCTTTTGTCCAGTGGTGCGAAATCGAATATTCATAGCTCATGTTGAAGCTTCAAATTAACAAAATGAGAACCTCCTTCTTCCAATGGTATCGTCGTATACGGGGAAAGGGTAGACGTAAATACGAGGAAGAACAAAACAGCATCTGGCAGGGAAAGCCACTCAATAGGATGATAGGATGATAGAAAAGGGCATTGATTTATCATTCTCTCTCCCCTATATTTCTTCCACCCCCCCCCCCACCCTCCCCACCATTGACTTACTTTTAATTAAGAAATGCATTGAATTAACATACATATTCATTCTGATGATGTTCATATTTATATGATTTACTATTTTTGAAATTTTCTCAAAAATAGCTGAGATAAGTTTATCTTTTATGGTATTCTAGCATTATATATATTGTGCTTAACATTTCCATTTGAATTAAACTAAACTAAACTAAACTAAATTGTGTTTATTTAAATAATGTTTCATCCTTTATGCATAATACATTGATATATTACATTAAATCAGGTGTCGGTAACATTTTTACTATCTCCTAAGAGATAGTATTGCGATCACGAAAATTTTCGATGTTGAGATTTTGATGTTTTTATATGTTTTGAAGGTTCCTGAATCATTTTCACTAAGTTTGAGAAAAATGTCTGTGTGTGTGTGTATGTATGTAACCAAGATTACGCAAAAACGGTTTGAGCTAGCTGATGAAATTTGGTACATGGGCATTATTCAAAATTCATAGTTTTCTATCAACTTTTGAGAAATGTAGCTCAACCGGAAGAGGGGCATTACTTACAACGTTTTGATTTTTTTTCCTCTAGAGTGACCGTATAATTAAAGATATATGTTTTATAATTTTTCTCATGATTAAATGTATAAAACTGCTATATATAGAATTTCAGCTTAATTGAATCGCTGAAAGTACCGGAATTAATTTTTTAACACAGCAAATCACGAGCCAGCAAGTGACGTGGTGCCACCAACAAAAGGCCAAACATGCGCTGGTTTAATAAATATTATTTATTAATTTTAATTTATAATTTAATTAATTTAATTTAATTTAAATTAATATATGTCATTTAATCCAATCCAAATTTGCGAGATAGACGAGTGGAGACACTCCAGCTTTTGTTAATTTTGAATCAAAATTAACAAAATGTACATTTTATAATATATTTTGAATCAGCGATTTGTAATTTTCAAAATAAGCTTTTAGTAAATAAGACAATAAATTTTATTAAAAAATAATTATCAATAATCATCATCATTTCTATATGTAAGTAATTTCATTCTTAACCAAGCAATCCCTTCAAGGAGAATTTATTTATTTTTTTTTTTTCAATGGGATACAACCATACAAACAGTAAACGGCATTCTGATTCCATCACTCATAAAGCTGGAGTGTCTCCACTCGACTATCTCGCAAATTTGAATTGGATTAAATAACATAATATATTATATATAAATTAAATTTAATTAATTATATATTATATATTAAAATTAATAAATAATATTTATTAAACCAGCGCGTGTTTGGCTCTTTGTTGATGGTACCACGTCACGTGCTGGCGCGTGATTTGCAGTGTTAAAAAATGAATTCCAGCGATTCAATCAAGCTAAAATTCTATATATATATATATATCAGTTTTATACAATTTTTAATCATGTGGAAAAACTATCAAACAGATATCTTTATCTTTACGGTCACTTTAGAGCAGAGGTTCCCAAAGTGTTCTATATCGACCCCCAGGGGTCTATGGCAGTGAATAAAAAATTTGGGGGTCCATGAAATGAAAATGGGGATCTACGATAGGGGATCTCAAGTCCATTATACTATCTTATAATTCAATTATGGTTCTAAAAAAAAAATAAATTATTTTTCCGACATGGCTCTTAAAACATTTTTGATGTATCGATATGGCTCTAAAAAAAGGTAAATTTTTTTTCCCGACTTGGCTCTTAATACATTTTTGATGTATCAATAAGACTCTAAAAAAAAGGTAAAATTTTTTTACAAAATATTAATATAGGGGGTCTACGACACAAAAAAGTTTGGGAACCTATGCTTTAGAGCAGAGGTGGCCAACCCAAATGATCTTGCGGGCCACTTTGGTAATGCATCATAACTTCGCGGGCCGCATATAAAATTTTACATACATATATTAGATTTAGACCCATTCTAGATATTGTTTGGTGTGACAAATTGAAAAATAATGAATTTTTATTATGTTTACTATTATTTTTACATCTCTTCTTCTTCGTTGTCGATAACTTCCTAGCGGAAGTGTCGTGGCCCTAATAACTCCAAGGAGTCATAGGGTGTTCATGGGAAAATTTGACCGAAGTGGTTTCCCCTTGCCTTCTTCGGTGGGGCAGCCGATGTTAAATTGAATTAGATTTTTATATTTATTAATTAATTTATTTATTTATTATTTATTAATTAATTAAATAAATATATAATCTTGAGTTCTATGCTGGGATTCGAACTCAGGCTTCCTGTGTAGAAATCTAGTACTCTACCCATTCAGCCATGCTGCCCCCCTTTTTACATATAAACATATATAATATAATAATAATGATGATACTGAATGCACATTGTAAAAAATATATAATACTAAAAATAAAAAAAGAAACAACGAAATAAAAAAAATGAAATGATATTTATTTCACTAGTGCGATATTTGTTTCATGAGGGCGCAGAATATAAAAGTGTGATGAATCTCGCGGGCCGCAAAAATGTTTACGGCGGGCCGCGGTTTGGCCACCCCTGCTTTAGAGGAAAAAAAATCAAAACGTGGTAGGTAAAGACCCACTTCCTTTTCTTAACCTTAGTGAAAATGACTCGGGGACCTTCAAAACATATAAAAACATCAAAATCTCGACATTGAAAATTTTCGTGATCAAAATACTATCGAGATAGCAAAAAGAAATTAACTAACAAAAAATCTATGTTTATCAATAATCAAACAATCAACCAATAAAATAAATAATACATCACAATTCAAATAAGAGACTGTAAATGGGTCCTCAATAAGCTTCACTAAAATATTTAAATAAATAAATTATAACTAAAAACAAACTATAATATAAATAATACTATAAGAATAAAAATCTTAACAATCTATATATTTAAATAAATAATCAATAAACAAATATATAAATTAAATTTTATTTAATAATATAACCTTTTCAAAGATGTTAAACAAATTCTCAAAAAATTTGTAACCTTTCTAATAGGCCTCTGATATTTATATTTTTAATTTTACATGAAGTTCTTCTTGATGCTAAGAACATTCGAAAAGAACATGATCCAATGTGATTCTCCTATCGCAATTTGTGCAGCAAAAAGCATTGTCTGTATAAATTTTTTTGTGAAAAGGAATAGTGGTCTATTTTGAGACGGTACCATCTTGACTCCATAGACCAAATTTAGAAACATTAAGCTGCACTTATAAATTCTCTCAAAACTCTAGGATTCTAAAAACGTGGAGATCTGTTAAAAATCGCATATCGGTAATGAATCGGGATAACCATATCTTTACTCTCAAAAAACTTAGAAATTTTCGGAGTGGTAGGCCATCTCTCGTCTGTGATGACTTGGTGAACAAAGTGAACGAGAAAATTCGTGAGAACCTGCTTCACAATCTCGGGACTTTCCGATCATTTTCCTGAAATTTCTCTGTGCATGAGATAGTGACAGAAAAACTTGGCTATCACAAGTTTTGTACTCGTTGGATTCTAAAAGTGCTCACCGACGATCACAAAATGAAAAGAATGAGTTCTGCCATAGACTTTCTTACTCGGTATGGCATTGAAGGAGAAACATTTTTGAAAAGGATCGTTACCGGAGATGAGACAATGGGGTCATACCGCATCGCCAAGCAAGCCAAAGAAAGCCCGCCAAACCTTTTTAGCGAGAAAATTGATGGCTACAGTTTTTTGGGATGTTGAATTTATGGATCGTGGTACGACCATTATAGCTGCAGTTTATTGTGAAACCTTAAAAAGGCTACGACGAGCGATTCAAAACAAGCGTCGTGGTCTTCTGACATCTGGCGTTGTTTGTCCATGACAACGCTCGCCCTCACACAGCTCAACAAACAAATCAACTTTTGGACAAGTTCAAATGGGACGTTTTTGTCCAACCCCCTACAGCCCGGACTTGGCTCCCAGTGATTTCGTCACGAAGCGCTTCAAAACGCCGTGACAGGATGGCTACGCTCTCAGATTTTTATGCAGACGGCATTTCAAAAACTGTTAAAAGATATGATAAGTGCTTGAATTTATTTGGTGAATATGTATAAAAGTAGAGAAAAGCGGTAGTTTTAAAATGTATATAATAAAATTTTTGTATCTCAATTGGTTTATTTTTTATTTCAAAACGGCGGTTACTTTGTGGACAACCCTCGTATATAAGGGGAAATTAGGAGAAGGAGAATTATATGCGGGTAGTTCAGAAAAGAGACAGACAGTTTAAGGAAGATAAGCTACCTCCATCCCATTCCAATTCTTAATTCTTTCATATTTAATTTTAGTTTACCATCACTGATTGTTTTCCAAATGGTTTTCCCCTAATCTTGCTTCTCTTATTCGACTCTTTGTCCTGCCAATCTTAGATTTTTAATTAAAATTCTAGTTATCTTAATCTGTTTATTTAGTTATTGATTTTATTTTTTTTTGTAGATGAGTGAAATTGCTTCCTTCGAAATGGTAGCACGAAAAACTCTTAAAGACAAAGAAGAGAGGTCATCGAGAAGTCCTGACGATTCACTGTCAAATGCCGTGAATTCTCGTTTACGAAGTAATGATCTGGTGTCGAAATTGTTAGCAGCAACACCACCATACCTATACGCTGTACCTCCCGCTCCACATTCATTTTTCTTTAGTGAAATGTTACGAAGTTTTGTTCAGGTATTCTGCAATTACATTTACATTTTTTCAATATATAATTGATTCCAATAACAAATAAAAACAAATCATTTAAAGGCAAAAAATGATCATCGAGTTTCAATTCAACGTCGACCAAGAAAAAAATCTTGGTTGTCTGTTAGAAAAACGTTAAGGCCAACTTCAATTTTTCGAAGGGAATTAGAAAATGATTCACAAATCAGGACAGATAAATTACCTGTTGAAACGCCGAAAAATACCAAAACGATGGCTGATCATACGGTAAGAAAGTTCCAAATTAATTATTAATAATATTACTATTATATTCCATTTATTTTGTTTAATGTGAGTGAACATTTAAATTTATTTTATAAATCTTGTAAAATATCAATTAAAATAAAAGTTTAATAAAATAGTATGTATTCTTTAGTGTATAAATATATAATATGAAAAACAAAATTAGAAAGTATCATCGGATCATTGTGGCAGTAATTTGTTGTGGAATTATCTGCATCTAATCAAGGCCATACTAACACGATGAGCTGTTTGGACTACAGCCCAGGGGCGCCGTGACTTAAGGGGCGCCACGAACGTAAAATGAGAAATTTTTAAATATGCTTAACCTAAAAACTGAAATGTAGGTTAACGGGTACTTAATTTAAACAAAATAATTTTATTTATAAGTGCAATGAAATATTAAAAAATCATATTTAAGAATTTTAATGCTTAGGCCCTAGGGCGCTAATTGGTTTATAGCCCAGGGCATTAAAAACAGCCCTGTATGTAATAAGTAATTTATAGTAAGATAATAAATTTTGTTGAAATAAAATGATTAGTAGAGGCTATAGTTCCCTTTTTATCATCTTCTGTCAAAAATTTTCCAAAATGATTCAAATTATATAATTCAAATATGACATATGGAAATAAAGTCATATGAAATTGAATACCTCTTGTAGAATTTCTATGTATCGTTGTCATGATATTTATATTTGATGATATAATCATGTACCAATATTACCATAAATTTAAAAGTATCTCTAATTTTAATATATTACTTAAAAATAATGATAATCATTTCTTATCAATTTAATTTTTATCAAAATAATGATATATGCGCCACTCAGAAGCCAAACCGAGTAATTTTTAACTCCAATTTTTAAAATTTTGCTAGTAATGTAATGTAAGGTAAGGTAAGGTAATCTGCAACATATGAAGTGAATAATGAACTTGATAATCTTAATATTGCAATGCAATATACATTTTTCTGTAATCAATAACCCTGAATTTCCTACAAGCTGTGAACTTTGGGCTTCATTTTCTCAGTTTGTTTATATGTGGAGTTAATCGCTTTGGCTTCTGAGTGACTCATATATATATATATATATGATCATTTAAGTTTCTGTTAAAATTATTTCTGGGTTATTTTTCCGGGTTTGTGTGAGATTTGAGTCTCGATATTTCCGCGCTCATTTTGGAACCATTTTCAAAAGAATTTACAGGATAGAACATTTGAACCTCAAATTGGTCAAAGATTACCTATCCATTCAACCAAAAATACCAAAAATTCAATCCAAAATTTTACTCCTATAAACCCTTTGAAAATAGCGTTAAAATAAGCGCCGAAACGTCGAGACTCAAATCTCATATAAACCCGTGAAAATAACCCGGAAATGATTTTTCATAATATTTTATAAATACAGAATAAGATCATAAAAAAATTAAAAATTAATTTCTTATAATTTAATTTAATACTTATAAATATAGATTAACTGTTAATAATTGATTACATAATAAAAAAATAATTAAATAATTTTAAATTTTATTTTCTACAATTATATAATAAATGCGCCCAACGTTTTTCGTTGAATATGAAGCAATTCATCCATAAACTTTGTCACATTGACCAGGCAATTAATTGTCTTGTCTAGGTTTCATTGAAATTTAAAAAAAAAATAATAATAATAATAATAATAATTAGAAAATGAATAATAATAATTATATCTTTAAATTATGATATAATAATAAAACATTAAAATAATAAATGAATTTATAATCAGATGGCAAGCTTATTGGGAGAACGTGCTGAGCCAGTTCCACCGCCACCTCTGCCAAATTTATGGTTTCCACCAATTTATCGTCCTTCACCATATTCAATTGATCCAATGCATTTCTTCATTGACTTGAGGGTATCCAGTCAAATTTGGGATCAGAGAAGCTGTGATGCAGAATCTCCAATATCATCACCACAACCTGGACCATCCTCTTCAACCAACTCAAAAGAAAATCTTAAATTACCTACCACCAGTGAACCAGAGATGCAGATGCTGCCAACAGGTAATTTGGAATTTCAATTTTAAATCAAAATCAAAATAGAAGAAGGATAAAATTATTAATAATTTATTAAAGAATATTTGATTATTTTATTATTATTATATTATGTAGAATATATTCGATGCAAATTAAAATATAATAATAATACTAATTAATAAAAAGCGAGTAAAAATATAAGAATAATTGAAGAAATAAATACACTAAAAAATTTTAAAAAAAAGAAAAATCTCCATATTCGGTCTGGTAAAAAGTCCTGGCCATTTTTATAACATTTTTATCAACTTCACTTCATGCCTGTCTGTCTGTCAATCAAAATCGATTTTTCATCAATTTTAAATTGAGATAGACTTTTGAAAATTTTTATAGATATTTCAATGGATTTCTAGAAGGTATGGAAGAAATATAATTGAATTATAACTAATTAATTGTAACGTAATTAGCGATTAATTGTTTTCATATTTGAATTTGCATTCACGCAGTTGGTTTTCATTTTGAAAATAATTCAAAATAATTGATAATATTAAAAGATAAATTTTTAATTAATATAATAATTATAATAAATATATTTTAAAAACATGATTTCAATAATATTTACTTAATATAATTATAATTATTTTTAGAAGATTAATATTTTCTTTTTGATTTATACTATTTGCAAATTCTCGTATAACATTACTATTTCTTCTAATATAATCAACTGTTTTGGATTTGATTGATAATATGTAAATTTAAGAAATAATTCTCTTAAAATTTGTTACATACTTTGATATAAGTATATTACAGTGAAAAATAACAAAAGATTAATTTCTTATCTCTTAATCTATCAATTTTATTGTTTAATAAAAAAATTTGTCAGTTTATGTGTTTAATAAAATTATATATTATTACAAAAATTTGTGACTTGATGTTTCATATAAATAAAACTTAATGCGCCTAACGTTTTTCGTTGAAAATGAAGCAATTCATTGATAAACTTTGTCAGACTTTTAAAAAAATTAATTTATTCTATTAAGTCCATGAAAAAAACGATATTTTATAAATTTTTTTTTTTATATTTATATTTACTATAATTTAAGTCGTTTTTTTAATATATGAAAATGAATTTATTTAAACAAAATATGCGTTATTATTATTGACAATGATTCGTTAATATATAGCAAAATATAGCGAATTTTTTTATTATTTTTCTCCATGGTTAAACGTAAATATCTTTTTAACTACTAAACCAAATTTGATGTTTTGACATTCAACCTGATCTTCTAATTAGTGGTTACCATTTAGTCATGGCACTACGATCTGTATTTCCGGAATAATTGGAATTGAAAGCAAAAAAGACCGCGGACTTCTTACCAGACTCATTAAATTATATTACAGTTGGATTCACCATCCAGGAAGATAGAAATAAATGATTAAACGGTGACAATTTATCTTTTTGAAAGGGGAGCAAATTCAAATCAATAATATTCAATTATTTTTAATTTCTTATTAAAGTTTATTTAATCACAGAAAATGTTTTTATTATTGTTAATATTATTAATAATGTCCTAATGAGCAAAACTTATCACCACCCGAGATAATAATCAAACTTAAAATTTTTACATTTAATTAAAAAAAAACAAAAAAAAAACATGAAAGATATTTTTCTAAATTTCCATCTTTATTTAACATAAAATTAATTATACACCGAGAAGTTGGTGTGATAAATTTTAAAAATTATACTTTTGTAATATATTATATATACCTGTATTAAATCTGTAATTTCAGGTAGTTCATGGCATCCAGATATTCCTTAACCCTTAGAAAATATTGTGCCATCTCGCATATGAATTCACCCCTTCATAGGTTCCCAGATCTGAAATAAAATATATTAGATACTACCATTATAAAATCTTGGGTGGAAGTGTATTTATGTATATATGTTGTAGGCAAATGGCAATTTTAAGAAAATAGCATTTGCCTAGAGTGGCCGCAGTAAACATTTTTGCGGCCCGCGAGATTCATCACACTTTTATATTCTGCGCCCTCATGAAACAAATATCGCACTAGTGAAATAAATATGATTTCATTTTTTTTATTTCGTTGTTTCTTTTTTTATTTTTAGTATTATATATTTTTTACAATGTGCATTCAGTATCATCATTATTATTATATTATATATGTTTATATGTAAAAATAATAGTAAACATAATAAAAATTCATTATTTTTCAATTTGTCACACCAAAGAATATCTAGAATGGGTCTAAATCTAATATGGGTATGTAAAATTTTATATGCGGCCCGCGAAGTTAAGATGCATTTCCAAAGTGGCCCGCAAGATCATTTGGGTTCGCCACCTCTGACCTAGACAAAAGTCATTTGGCTAAATCTTTGTTGGGAAAATAGCTTAATATAAAATTCTATAATTAAAATATGGAAACATCACTTAAATAATTAAATATTTACTAACTTGTAAAATCGCCTTATTGTCAAATAACTTTAACTATTACAGTAGCCAATTACAAAATTTTTCAAAATTTTTGTTGTTTTTTATTGTATATTTATCTATATAACTTCAGCTTGGCATATCTTCAGTGCAGTTTTGAGTTCTAAATGTATTTAAATAAATATCCGTTTGATATAAATAAAATAAATAAATTATAAAAATTTAATATTTGACAGTAAGGCGATTTTACAAATAAATATTTCATTATTTAAGTGATGTTTCCGTATTTTAATTATAGAATTTTATATTAAGCTATTTTCCCAACAAAGATTTAGCTAAATGACTTTTGTCTAGGCAAATGCTATTTTCCTAGTCAAATTGAAATGAAATGAAGCTATTTGGCCGGGCAAATGCTATTTTCCTAAAATTGCCATTTGCCTACGACATATATATTATGATAAGTTATTTCCGGTTTTCCACGTTTTATTGTGAGATTTGAGTCTCGATGTTTCGGCGACCATTTTGGAAACATTTTCAAAAGAATTTGAGCAATTCTGGGGAATTTTGAGATTTAACCCACCCACTCAATTTGAAATACCAAAGATCCAGATTCCCGAAAATTCACTCCTTAAAAACTGTTGAAATGTGTCAATGTTAGGATTTTGGGGTTAAATGTGTGTGGAAAATCAATAAGATAATTTTGCTCACAAACTCAATTCACTCAATACAATATCCCGACATTGACTCTCACATAGACTAAGACTCTTAATCACAAAAATTTCCTTCTGAAAAACTCTTTAAAATAACAGCAAAATGGGGGGGGGGGTGTTATTTCCATGTGTTTTTGTTAGATTCGACATTTTGGCGTCCATTACTAAAGAATTTTGAGATTATGGATCTCGGTTTATGTGACGATGAGATGATTGATTTTATTTTGGATTGAATGGGTAGAACTCATTGAATTCCTTTCTCAATATTCTCTTGAAAATGGCTCCAAAATAGGCACCTAAACGTCAAAATTAAAGTCTCACAAAAACACGTGAAAATAACCCAGAAATAACTTTTTATAATCAAAACTTTCACGGAAACTCAAACATATATATATATGTGAGTGTATTAGATAAGTATTGTTTTCTTTTTCTTAATTTAAGTAGTATTTAAGCCGTTGGTGAAGTTTTATTCTGTTTTAATTGAAATGTTGTAGTAAAGTTATTAATGAAAATAATTCCTTGGAACATGTTCTTCTTTGGGTTGGTCTATCAACAATTATAATGTATGTTTTATTATTTCTGCTTGAATCTGTTATTAATGTAATTTGCTGATTGTGTTGTGGCTGCCTTAAGGAGGATTCTCTTCTGATAAGCCGAGACGGTCATGCTCAGCTTTTGAAGTTCCCAAACCATTGACTTCACCCCCGATGACCTCCTCAACCAACGCTCGAGGAACAGGATACGTCTTGCGTAATCTGTCACGTATCTACGAACAAGCTAAAATGTCCTCCGACAAAGATCTTAGAGAACTTATCGGTCTTGAATTGGTAGTGGACTATGTTAAACATGAGGTGAAACCTTCGAATGGATCCGAATTACAATCATCCAATATAAGTTTAGAGGATCAAAGTCAACAATCCAATCCACAAGATTGATATCTACCAAAGAGTCATGTTCTACCAAACGATTCAATTGGAACCACCTAGAGACCATATTAGAAGATGGATCACCATTTATTAGGCAAAATCATGTTTTTTTTTTTCTTCAAATTTACAATATATTTTGTTGCAGGGTTTCAAGTTTATTAGCAATCATCCGAATCTTGATAATATTTTAAAAAGTCAAAAAATTTAATCAGTTAGATCAGGCCTGATCAACCCAAATGACTCCATTGGCCTCTTTGATTAGGAGCAATGCGACAGGGGCCGCATTTTAGGGAAACGTGCTTTTAAAATGTAAAAGAAATAAAATACGTAATTTACAAATAAACTCTTTATTGTTTTGGAGTCCTGTCTAATGTGAAATTTGTTTTTCTTTATTAATTAATTATAATTATTTCAATTATATTCTCTGTTTTTGATATACAAACTAGAAATGAAAGTTACAAAAGAAATATAAAGTTAACTGGCGGGCCGCGGGTTGGCCAGGCCTGATTTAGATATTAGAAAACCAAATGATTTGGCGAGATATGGCGTTATTATTTTGTAAATGTTATTTGTTTATTTCTAATTTGGATACCATCTCGACAGGTGTGGATGATTAATTACGTGGAAAAGCAATACTTGGATCAGTTTCCGGTTCTATTTATCCGATACATATTAATTCAAACAATTGTTAAATTAAAATACTTATTAGAGAATTGTAGAATTTTAGTGGACGCTTAAAAAAAAAAATTAATAAGAATAAAAATAACAAACTAAATAAATAAGCTTAAGCAAAACTCAATTTCTATATAAATTTTATTCTTCATGTATAATGACGATTTTTAATGTATATATGTATAATAATACAAAAATGTATAAAAATTACAATACAAAAATTGTATTCACTAAATTTGATGTTGAAATCGATTTTATGTCGTTTTTATTTATAAAAATCTTTTCATGTTAATGAAAATAAAAAAACATAGAAATAAATACAAATTATTATTGTTATTAAAAATCCAATATTATGATGTAAAATAGAAAACATTTTCAAATTTGAATTTGGAATTTTTTGTTGCATAGTGCATTTATTATTTAAACTCCTAAAATTATATTAAAAAATAAATTAATAAATATAATAATTATTTCGTTTAAAATTTTAGTAGATTAATTTATTAATAAAAATAAAAAATTAATTTATTATTAAAAAATAGACATCAAATAGTATTTTTATAAGTTTGTGTATAATTCTTTGTTATTATATTTTTTTTTCTTGTATTTTTCATCTTATCTCCTTCAAATGGAATTGGAAAAAAATTTTCAGGCCCATACGTTTAGTTGTTTGTGATGATTGGATGAAATAAACAAGTTTTCTCATATTTGTGAAAAATGTATAAAATCGAAGTGTGTATAGAAAGTCAATGGAATCGTGATTAAAGATACTTGAATTATGCATAATCGTATGAATTTTATATCTTCTATTTTATGCATTCTTCAAAGAGATGTAATATGTTGATACATAAAAAAAAACATTTCTCTAAGATCTTATGTTTAAGTTATATTCTTTGGTTAATATTTAACTGTGGTAAATAGATTTTAATTAGAATAACAATACAAAAATTTAATTAAAAGTAAAAATCATTGTATTCTTAAAAACATGTTTCTTGAAATTTTATCAATAAAAATATCTATAATAATAAATAATTTCTCTAAGTCTTTTTATTTAATCTATATCCAGCTATGAGGCGTTTGGAAACTCAAACATTTCTATTATGAGTCACCTACATTCACCTTATATATAATATAGCTTATTATATTTTCTCCAAATACCCTCACGTCCTCCTTATTTATTGATTGTTCACCTGGTCTACCAACCTATCGCTTCTCAATTGACCTTCCTACAACCAAGTTTCTCGCTAGTCTTACTCTTTTTAATCACGTGTTCCATCCATTACAGCCTCGATTTGATAACCATAACTGTGATCACGAAAATCTTCGTTATGAAGTTTTCCTTTCGATTAATTTACATAAAAAAATATATACCATTAATATATTAAAAGATTAATAAAGTGAAAAGATTTAAAAACATTTTAATTATTTAAAACAAAAAATAAACAAATAATTATGAATATATTTTATATTATATCAAGTTAAAGAAATTATATTGTTTTCAAAATTCTATTTTATTCATTAAATTATTATTATTATTATTATTATTAAATAACTGGAACACCGAGCTATCGCTCAAGCCTTTAAAAAATATTGATATACAATTTTTTAATTATTCATTACAATTATTAAATGTTACATCATTGCATCAATCTGATTAAAATGAGTGGAACTTGGGGTCCTCACTAATAATAAATAATATTTAGTAAAAAAATATTAAAAATTATAAAACTATCTAAAAATTAATTAATAAAAGAACAATAAATAAATATAAATTAGTAATTTAATAAAAAATAAACACGAAAATAAATTTAAAAAAAAAATATATAATATAACTAATAAAAATTTATAAGAATTAACAAAAAAATAAACGACAAAACAAAGCAGGGCCTTTCCGGTGGTAGTGGCGGCGCACGGCAAGATAGTGACTGCACATGCGCCCTCTGACTTCGAGTAAATGCTACTCAAAATATTTATAATGCTACTCAACTATTGATGACGTTTATTTATCGAATAGTTGTACAACAGCTTTTTCGATAACCCTGTAACACTCTTTTAGATTTTAATTTAAATAAGCACCTTTATTGCAAAATAATAGGTTAATAATCGATTTCAATTATTAATTATTTATATTATTCTCAAATATTATGTATTATCCTTCACGAGTATAGAACCTAGGTATCTAATTTCCCCTTAGCGAGAATATTTTTTATTTATTTATTTCTATTTTGACTGATTTGGTTTAAATTCGCATTGATATTTTACAAAGAAATTTATAAATTGTCTCCTATCCCAGCCCAAGTTCCAAAAGAATCAAAAATTTAGATAAAACATTTTCCTTTTTAAAAATTGAAAATAAGTTATAATAATAGATATACGAATATATATAGTGTATATATAAATAGGATAAAAAATTTTCTCTAATATAATATATTCAATTATTAGTGAAAATTAATATTTTCAGAAATAATAAAATATTCAATGATTTTTTTTTTATTTTTTTATAATTCTTAAAACGTATAAAAATATGTAATGTTTGGTAATTATACAGGAGACGGGCTAAAGAAGGTAGGTGGTTGAAACTTACTTTGAGGTGTTCCTTGAATGATTCTGAACAAGTTTATATGCAACTTTTTTTATGATCTCTTTTAGTTTAATTAATAAAAAGTAATTAATTAAACAGTCTATTTCTCCTATAAGAATGCTTAGTGGCTGACATTTTGACTATGTTTTCTCTTTTTTATCTTTAGGTAGCAGCACCTAGACACACTATCAGTAAGGGAATTCAAATAAAATAAATAGATATAATAATATTTAATATTTGTAAATGGTAAATTGTAAATTGTAATTAACATTCAGCATTCTTTTGGTGTTTCTTTATAAATATATAACACTATAATTAATTATTTACGCATTAAAGGGTTCTTGATTGTAAAATTAATTAGGAAAATTTGGTTTATTTTATTTTAGAAATAGTTTTATTCATACTAAAGTTATTTAAAGACTTTTTCGGTTTTTTAAATTCGGTTTATTTTATTTTAGAATAGTTTTATCCATACTAAAGTTATTTAAAGACTTTTTCGGTTTTTTAAATTCGGTTTATTTTATTTTAGAAATAGTTTTATTCATACCAAAGTTATTTAAACGCTTTTTCGGAGTTTATATTTTCTAAAATAAAATAAAATAAACCGAATTTAAAAAATGGTAGTGTGTCTAGGTGCTGCCACCTGAAGATAAAAAAGAGAAAACATAGTCAAAATGTCAGCCACTGAGCATTCATATAGGACAAATACACTGTTTAATTAATTACTTTTTATTAATTAAACTAAAAGAGATCATAAAAAAAGTTGCATATAAAGTTGTTCAGAATCATTCAAGGAACACCTCAAAGTAAGTTTCAACCACCTACCTTCTTTAGCCCGTCTCCTGTATAATTTATATATATATATATACCGTAATGTTTTATTACCTATAATTACTTTTATTACTTACTTTTATTATTTATTCCGTTTACCTGACTCCTTTAAATTCAATGATCAGGAAAAATCGATTTCTTTATCGATTAAATAAAAAAAATACCACTCATAGATTGTAAGCTCAACAAATTGATAAGATTTAAAATCTTAAATTATTTTTAAAATAAATAGATAAAAAATATATTTTATAATATAAAAAGTCAAAAAAAAAATGATATTGTTATTCAAATTAATTTTAATCAATTCTGCTTTATTCAATACACAAAACGTGACTTTTTCAGTTGTAAAAAACAAACTACTAATCCAAAATGGCTGATAATGTCAACATGTGAGAAACATATGTGTACCAATATATCAAAAAAATTTCGATGATTGAATCTACACAGCCCGCGAAAATTCAAAATTCACCTTTTCTTTTGAACATACCTAGTATATATACATACGAGAAAATAGAAAAGAAGAAATAAAATAAAATGGATTTTGTTTTTTTAATATCAGGGAAGTAATAGGAAAGGAAATGATTCAAGGAACCGAAAATATAAAGGACATGATTTTTTCCACTCTCTTAAGCTCACATAAGTGTTAGTCGCGCTCCAAATTAGATCCAAAGGCCAAAAAACGGTTTTGTTGACATAACAAATGGAGAAATAAAAAAAACGTTATGAATGGATTTATTATATATATATATAGAGTGACCAAACGTCCCATTTTTAGGTGCTCTGTCCCGAAAAAAGCCTTCGGGACAGCCTGTTGTCCCGTTTTTTAAATATTTAAGGTTCTAAAAAAAAGGTAAAAGGTTTTCTGAACTAAGCTCTTGAACATTTCGTACTTTTTTCCGAAATTTTTTTAATTTGGTTCTAAAAAAAAGGTAAACCGTTTGTCCCGGTATGGTGTTATCATGCAGTAAAGGGGCTTATCGCGTCAAAATTATTATCAAAGGGGATCAAAATTAAAAAAATATAAAACAATTATTTTGCCGGTTGCCGGAAAAAAGTCTTCGGGACAGCCAATTGTCCCGATTTTTTTTTAAATATTTAGGACATTTCGTATTTTTTTTCAAAATTTTTTCAATTTGGTTCTAAAAAAAAGGTAAACCGTTTGTCCCGGTTTGGTGTTTTCGAAATATGGTCACCCTAGTGTGGGGTATGGTCTATGACCCTGGGAGACGATATTCAGTTATACAAATAAAATATTTCTTCGGGCGCACCCAAAACCCCAGCTCTGATTTAAAAAAAAATTTGAAAAACCTTCCCGGGGATATACTTAATAATTTCCTAAATTTTAACGCCGATTGAATGTATGGTTTTTGAAGCTATCGGGTTCAGACAGACAGACACACATTCATTTATATATATATATATACCTTTAATCTACTAATTAGAAGATACATTGATATTCAGTTAATAATTAATATCATAAATTTTAAATTAATTGTCGATTATGAAATTTTAATATATTTCTATTAAAAAAAAGTTAGAATTAATAAAAAAAAAAAATAATTTTGTCTTTGTGGTACCATCAAATTTTTCAAACGAGCCATCCCTGATTTAGGATATGAAAATTTAAAATCATTTAATATTAATGAAGACAATTTAAGTTAAATTGTAGGGTATAATAAATTCTTAAATATTATAAGATTATATTAAATTAAAAGGAAATATTAAATTGAAAAATTTTTTATTTATACAAGTTATGATAAATCAATTGGTGAGATCATCTAGAAAGAAGCCTTTGTTTAGGAGATAATAGAAAAATGTTAAAAATTTTATCAATGTTTATGTTTATGTCTGCATATTTTACTTCTTTTATTTCTTTTATTAAATAAATAATCAAGACTTCTATTATAAGTAAAATATCTTTTCGAAAAAAAATATTTTATATATAAAAATATATTTTATTTCAATTTATAAAAATAATCAATTCGAATAACATTTTATATTTTATATTTATAAAAATCTAAATTTTCTCAAGCAAAAGCCTTTATATATGTTACGGTAAAAGTAGATATTGTGGCAAATGTACACATTTTCCGGTAAATGTGCACATTAGCCTCCTCATTTGGGTAATGTGCATTCAACTAACATTTACAATTTCAAATAAGGGAAATGTACATTGAATTCACAATGACCATGTCGTTTTGGTAAATGTGAGCATACGTGGTAAAACGGATCCCAAAAATTTTATTTACGTTGTTTTGTCTAGAGATGACGATAAAAATTTATATAAATTAGGAACTAAACAGGGAATTTTAAAACAATCTTATTCTAGGCATGAATTCGCCATTTGTGAGCAAAAGTTTAGATCATACGAAGATGTTCCTCAAGATGTTGAGAAATCGGTAAGAGAAATTATAGGAATGCAGTCCCTTACTGGTGGCCAAGGTTTTAAAAGATGCATCTGTAAAGGAACATGTTCCTCAAAAAAATGCAGTTGTAAAAATGCTGGAATATTATGTAATTCCAAGTGCCACAATAGCAATTCTTGCTCAAATAAATAGCACTTTCTTCATTATGAAATTTCTATATGTTCCTTTATAATTTTATAAAATTTAACTGTTATAATAAAAAAAAGTATGTTAATATTATAATTATTTGTTTGATTCCGATCGTATTGGTCCTAAAAAACTAGGACGAAAATAGTATTTATGAATATTGGGATCATGAGCTACGACATATTATATGTAATAAGTATGTTTTGTTTCTCATTCACATTTTTGAATTAAAATAATTTTCGTTATTAAAGCTTTTTGTATTATGTTTATTTAAATAAAATTTTTTTTACTGCAACAACATTTTTAATTTACTTGTATTCCACCTTTCCTTAAAATACGAAGGTAAGAGTATACATTTACCAAAACGTAAAGGCAGGTGTACACATTTGCCGGGAAATGTACATATAAATTATATTCAGTTTACTTATACCTAACTTTTGTCACGGTAAATGTACACTCTTGGGAAATGTACACATTTACCGGAAAATGTATACATTTCCCAAGAGTGGACATTTACCGTAACATATACAATGATGTATTGGTAAAATAAGAAGGGAGCAAAAAAAAGTCCTATTTTCAGCAAACTATTTTTTTCCATATAATTTTTTATTTTTTCTTATTCTTACTATACAAAATATTAAATATTAATATATTTAATATTTTTATTAGAAATAAAAAGAAATGCTTATAGTAGATTTATGTGGGAGTTGTAGGGACATGAAAAAGTACTGGAATATATATATATATATATATATACCTTTAATCTACTAATTAGAAGATACATTGATATTAAGTTATACAAATTAATTTCATAAATTATAAATTAATTGTCGATTTTGAAATTTTAATCCATTTCTATTAAAAAAAGTTAGAATTATTAAAAAAAAATAATTTTATCTTTGTGTGTGCCATCAAATTTTTCAAACGAGCCATCCCTGATTTAGGATATGAAAATTTTAAATCATTTAATATTAATGAAGACAATTTAAGTTAATTTGTAGGATAAATTAATTCTTAAATATTATAAGATTATATTAAATTAAAAAAAAATTTATTTATAAAAGTTATGAAAATATAAATTGGAATAGAAAGTAGCCTTTGTTTAAGAGATAATAGAAAAATGTTAAAAATTTTATCAACGTTTATGCTTATGTCTGAATATTTTTCCTCTTTTATTTCTTTTTTTAAATAAGTAATCAAGACTTCTATTATAAGCAAAATATCTCATCCATGAAAAATATTTTATTTCAATTTATAAAAATAATCAATTCGAATAACATTTTATATTTTATATTTATAAAAAAATCTAAATTTTATCATTTCTCTCCATAATAATATTTGAAAAGAATTTAAATCGAGGTGGCTATCAGATAACGCCTATTATCGTCGAAATTATTATAACCTAATTTTATATTGGGTTTCTAAACTTTTTAATTTATTCAATCAAAAAACGTGTTATATATGCTGGTTTGATTAAATTTATTCGAGATATTATTATTGTAAACGAGTGGTTGTGAATTGGAAAGTGTATATGTGAATGATTGGGCAGTTAGGGATACTTCGAGTACGCAAATCATATCAGCAGGCTTGTCCAGTGCTTAATTTAGTAGCCCTTAGGATGAATTAGAGCAGTGGTTCCTTTCCAGAAAAAAATTTACTCAGCGCCCCCTGGAAATTAACTTTTTTAATTTTAATTCAATAGAAAGATAAATGTTCGCAAAATATTATAAATAAAGGTGTAAATTAAAAACATTGAAATTATGTATTTATTTATTTATTGAACTCAGAATAGAAAAGTAATATACAAGTAATTTTCTCTAAATGCACCTGTGGCTATCACCCCCCCCCCCTGGATCGCTGGAGCATCCACGAGGGGGCGCCACCGTCCCCTCGTGGGAATCACTGAAATAGAGAAATGTGGTAGAATGTTGAAAAACCTATAAAGTTCCTCGTCTGTGAAAACCGGCTGAATGAAATTCACTGCAGACTATACCCAAAACTGGGAAGCTATCTTTTCATGGTTCAGATTGAAAATTTGATACTAAGAATTCAAGTAAAACAGTTGAAAATCAACCGCATCTCCACCCTCCTCGCACATTTATGCCCAACTCGTTAGGTTCACGTGCAACTTCAATTTATGAGAATGAATTGAAATAAGCTGGAGTGTCTCCACTCGACTATCTCGCAAATTTGAATTGGATTAATTAACATATATTATATTTAAATTAAATTTGATTAATTATAAATTATAATTTAAAATTAATAATTAATATTTATTAAATCAACACATGTTTGGCTCTTTGTTGATGGCACCACGTCACGTGTTGGCGCGTGATTTGCAGTGTTAAAAAATTAATTCCGGTACTTTCAGCGATACAATCAAGCTGAAATTCTATATATAGCAGTTTTATACAATGTTTAATCATGTGAAAAACTATCAAACATATATCTTGATTTTTACGATCACTTTAGAGGAAAAAAAAATCAAAACGTTGTAGGTAATGACCCTCTTCCGGTTGAGCTACATTTCTCAAAAGTTGATAGAAAACTACGAATTTTGAATAAGGGCCGTATACCAAATTTCATTATTCTAGCTCAAACCGTTTTTGCGTAATCTTGTCTACATACACACATACACATTTTTCTCAACCTTAGTGAAAATGATTCAGGAACCTTCACAACGTACAAAAACATCAAAATCTCAACATCGAAAATTTTCGTTATCGCAATACTATCTCAGGCAAGATAGTAAAAATAAATAACAGCATCTGTTAGCCAATCTTGCCTCATTAAAAGGGGACAAAATTTAAAAAAAAAATTATAAAAAATACATGGCGGATTGTTTCTAATATATATTCTAGTATATATATATATAATTGCGTTTTGATCTTATTATGGGCAATATTTGATTTTTGGTATTATATAATTTATAAGGATTAATATTATAAAATAACATTAGAGACTCTTAGTGAATAAATTCTTATATTCTGAATCATTATATTACTTTCTAAGACCTATATATGTATATATATGTATATATATATATATTAAATAATCAATATAAAAGAATAAATTCTTTGCTTTATTAATAATTAATATTTCATACAATTATTTAAGTTCACTTTGGGGTTTGAATGAGAAATTCTATTACAAAGTCCACAGTGATTATTACTAAAGATAACTAGAATAAGACCATATAATAGCATATATATATATATATATATATACGAGGGTGGGGTGAAAAGTTGATAGAAAACTACGAATTTTGAATAAGGCCCGTATACCAAATTTCATTATTCTAGCTCAAACCGTTTTTGCGTAATCTTGTCTACACACACACATACATATATATACACACACAGAGAGAGACATTTTTCTCAAACTTAGTGAAAATGATTCAAGACACTTCAAAACGTATAAAAACATCAAAATCTGACAAAATTAAAAAATTGTAAAATTAAACTGTCTCATGTGATGGGTTCTGACAAATTTTCACTTAAAATGAAAACTTAATTGAGATGGGGTTATGAGAGAGAGAGTTATAAAATATACATATAATATATATATATATATATATATATATATCTATTATAATATAATTAGGTTGAAAAAATAGATCTGGATGGAAATCATTTTTGGTTTTACTTTTTTCTTATTTAATGTAATTAATCAGAAAGAGTTTAAAAATATCAAACGATATCAAATCCCGATCAGTATATAAAGTATTTTAATAATTATAGGTATATATTATATGAATAGAAAATTTTTTATTACATTTATAATTAAGAAATATATATTCATAGAGTATTTTAATTAAATAAATAAATATGATTAATTATATTATTAAAATAAATAATATTTGTAGTATTATTAAAAATAATTATTAGTATTTATTAGTATATAGTTATTAATTACCTATTAGAACGATCACGCAGCCATTTTGGCTTCTTTTGATATTCACTGTTCAATGCATACTAAAAATGAAATTCTTTTATTTAAATTTATTTTATTTTATTTTATTATTTTATTTTTCAAAGAATTGGCCGAGTTGCTTATCGGTTTTCAAATGAAAAAATATAAACAATCGAATTATTCTGGCTATGCCCGTTTGCCTCTTGCATTTATAAAATATTATCATCTATAATTTTAATGATTAATTTAATTGATAATGAAAATAATTCAAGGATATTTTATCATTAGAAAAAAATATAAACTATATATTTATAAATATTTATTATATTTATTTTTATATATACGAGGGTGGGGTGAAAAGTTTCTGGACCAAGTTTCTGACCAAGAAAAACGATGTTTTTAAATTTTACGGTCACTTTAGAGGAAAAAAAAATCAAAACGTTGTAGGTAAAGGTCCTCTTTTAAATGAGCTACATTTCTCAAAAGTTGATAGAAAACTACGAATTTTGAATAATTTCCGTATACCAAATTTCATTATTCTAGCTCAAACCGTTTTTGCGTAATCTTGTCTACATACATACATACACACACACACACACACACACACACACACATATATATATATATATACAGAGAGACATTTTTCTCAACCTTAGTGAAAATGATTCATGAACCTTCAAAACGTATAAAAACATCAAAATCTCGACATCGAAAATGTTCGTGATCACAATTCTATCTCTGGCGAGATATTAAATATTACCACACTGTTGAGTAAAATATATAATAAAATAATGAAATTATATATACATATAAAAATAATTTGAAGAAATGTAGCATTTTCTTGTAAAATAAATTTAGTTTATACAAAAATTTTATTTTTCATTTGATGAACTCTTAAAAATAAAAAAAAAAAATTAATAATTTTTTAAATGTATTTATTTTAAAACTATCATTCCATAAAATATTTCTTTTTATATTAAATCATTGATTCCCAAACTTTTTTGTGTCGTAGACCCCTTGCCATGTTAAAGGTGGACCCCCTAAATTGATTTTTTGTAAAAAAATTTTACCTTTTTTTTATTTTAGAGCCTTATTGAAAAATCAAAAATGTTTTAAGAGCCATGCCGGAAAAACAATTTACCTTTTTTTTTAGAGCCATATTGAATTGTAAGATAGTATAATCTAAGTAATTAGGCTTGAGATCCATTATCGTAGACCCCCATTTTCATTTCATGGACCCCCAAAGTTTTATTCGCTGCCATAGACCACTTTGGGAACCTCTGTATTAAATGATAAGTATTTTCGATTTTTCTAGGTTTTAAAATAATGCCATAAAATTATATTAAAAATAATATATGAAATAAAACTTACCAAAAGTTGCAGATATATATATTATAGAAGTAAATAAATAATATAGGTATATGATATTTTATTAAAAAAAAAAAAAAATTAATTTATAGTTTCATAAAATCACTCATCTACAAAAGATGAAAATTTATATTATTCATTTTAGATTTTATAATTAAATGGCATATTGCCCAATGGGCTACCAGCGAGCAGACATAATGGTAAATATTTATCTTATTATTACTACTCATACTCTTATATATATAGATATATATATATAGAATGTATGAATTTAAATAAAATAGTTATAAAAGATATATATATATATATATAAATTAAGAGATAAATTCAAGTTAAGTTTTCATTTATTTTTTATATATTTTGAGTTTATATTTTATTAAACATAATTGAAATTTTTATTAAACACAAAAAATATATATATATATATTCTTGTTTAATATTTTGTGAAAATAGACAAATTATATGATTATTATTCATATTTTATAGAATAAATCTATAATTAACTATAATCGTTTTCATAAGAATTATAATTTAATATATGATAATATAATAATAATGTGAATTAAAAAAAAATAAATAATAAATTAAAAGTGTAAGTAAGAAAAAATAATTTAATCGTATAAAATGTATGTGATTCAATGAAATGATAAATAGATAATTATTGATAATTGATGATATTATATTAGATATATAAAATGGTAATTCATTGATATTTTTTTTTAAAAAACATAGTTTTTAATTGTTTTTTTTTTGGCCTGATAACATGATATAAATAAAATTATAATAAAGAAAGTAAGATGATGCGTTTAAATTTTATATTCTCGTTGTCATTATACAATAGGATCGAAATATTAAGCAACCCATGTTTTGATAGAAATTTATAGTACAAAATTCACTTGTTTACATATACAATAAATAAATATATATATATATATATATATATATATATATTTAAATAAAATGAAAGCCATTATTAATTAATCATCACAACCTGATTATTTTTCTCAAATTGTTGATTGTATTTAAGTTTAATAAGCATGATAATTTACCATGCTCTCAATTCTAGTTGTTTAGTATTCACCAAGTCTGGTTATGTAAGAACAACACTCTTGTTTCAATAATTTTACTTTTTTTTTTTTGTTTTTTTGGATTGAAATCATTCTTGATATTAATGCATGACATTCGTCAATATATAATACAATATAATTATTAAGTATAACTACAAAAAGAAGGAAATAAATACTTAGGTTTGCATATATTTCAAGAACAAAGAAGTAAAAAAAAAAATTGTTTTTTGAATTAAATTTAATTAATTCTTTGATACACAATATTTGGTTGAAACCGAAAAAATAGATTATTCGTTCTTGAACATCACCAGTGTCAAGCATATAGTCAACTGCAAAACAATATTTACTATCATCTCCCTAAAAAGAAATTAAATTATAATACTTGATTGAACGGATTCGGATTGTTGCCTTTTAAAATTACAAAATAATTTAATTAAATTTTTTTTTTGGTGGGTTGGGAGGGAAGAGTAAAGTAGTAAGCATTTAAGTAATTAAATTCTATTTTCTTCCTAAAAAAAAAAAAAAGAAAAAACAAAATGAAATTCATATTTCACCAATCATAAATAGAAACAAAAACAGTTTAATAATCCTTTTTTTTTATAATTTGAGATTTTTTTAAGGATAAAAATTATTAAATACTTTTTATTTTTAAGGAATCGAACGAAAATTTAATAATTAAATATTTATAAAAAGATTATTTATTATTTATTTAAACAGTTGAATTAGCAAAAAAAATTTTCATGGAAAAAAGTTACATCAACACTAGTATTTATCACGGTTGATTAAAGAAAAAGTTACACTAAACACGCATATATATATATATATATATATATATATATATTAGAATAGGAATTTATCTTTTTCAAAATATGAATTAATTACTTAATTAAAAAATTACATTAAAAAAAATAATAATGATAAAATTGCAGCTTATTCATTTTTTCATGTAATAGAGTTATTGAAATTATACATTCCAACTCTATATAATGAGAGTATATAAAATTTGTATTAAGTGAAGTTAATATATTCAAAAGGTTTCATATAAAGACCTTATATGTAATTTCTAAGGTCATAACTGATATTAAATATTTTCATCATTTGTATTTATATATTTCTTAATCTAGTGCAATTCAAATTTATCTCAATATAGATATCGATTAATTAATTCATATCCAATTCAGTTAAGTTTTAAATGAAGACCAAAGATTCAATTTACTTTTTCCAAATAATTTTTTTTTCCAACTGTAAAAATATTTTATTACTAATCCAATTATGTACTAAATATAAATTTTTATATTGAAGAATATATAAATCTATAATAATATGATATAAACACATTGATAATAAACAGATAATTTTAAAAAAACGAATAAAATAATAAATAACTTTATAAATAGAAAGAAAAATGAAAAATTTTATAGTATATATATATATATATATATTTATATATATATATGTGTTTGATTATATTAAAGAAATAAAAAATATCAATTTTATTTTGTTAAGAAATGCATGTTCAATTAATGTATAGCAATTAAGATAACAGTTAATCCATTGAGTTTATTTAATTTTATGTAATTTATACATTTCAGAATCGTTTTTCTTTTTTATTTCAAATTCTAAATTATAATTATAAAATTATTAAGCATTATGACCTAAGACGATCTTTTTATTTATATATATATATATATAAGTTTTTTTTTAAGTTTTAGAGAATCATTAGACTATTTCTAAAAATAAGAAAATTATAATTGATTAAAGTACCAAAAATAATAATTATATATATATATATATATATATATATAAACATAATTAAGCACAAAAAATATCTTACTTTATTATTTTTGGTCATGGATTTGTAGCCGAAAGAGTTTTTATTCCAGCTTCCACTAAATAAATACATATATGCATAAGTACAAGATATATTTTAATAAAATAGGATTAAATTTAATTTAATAGAAATCAATTATTTTAATTAATATTATTTTTTTTATTTTATTAAGTTTATTAATTTAAAAAAAAAATTGTATATTCAATTTTTATGTAATTTAAAATCAGTGATCAATAAATAATAGGGGACATTATTGTTTTTAAGTTGTTCTTGATTTATAAATATACATATAAAAATAATATCTTAATTTTATCAGATGATTTAAAATAATTCTTGATAAATTTCTGGCAATGAATATTATTCAATTATTATGTATTTAAAATTTTAAATCAAAATAGGTAACCGAAAATTAAATATTCTTTGATGAATTTAAAACAATTTTCTTTTGTTTGTCTGTGGGAAGATTTATACTATTTTTTTTTCTTAATTTGAAATTTATATATTTTATTAATAAATAAAAAATGTATAAAATCAAAATAGGTAATATTATGAATAATAAAATATTCACTATCATCTCTATAAATATATCAAAGTAAACAAATATATTATATATACATTATGGTGACCATTCGTCCAGGATTAAAGCCCCTATCCCATATTTTATATAATATATATCCCAGACCCAAAATAGACCCAAATTAATCAATCATATGGATATTATAATATTCGATTATATTTTAGAGAGGATATTTTTCGGTTTATTGGGCACAAGCGAAAAATCATCAAATATGGAGCTTTTAGTCATCAAAGCACACACATAAATTAACATATTTTGAAAAAATAATACATTTAATAGGAAAATAAAAACTTCAGTCACTTAATTACGGTGGCGAAAAATTGTATTTAATATAGATATCATTTAATATATTCAATTTGTCTTTTGTTACTTTTCTGCCTTATAAAAATTTTTTTTTGTTTGATAATTTTTGTTGGAGTGGGTGGGGGGTCGGTGGTGGGAAATGGTCACTCTAATATACATATATCTAATACATATATATATGTATATGGCAACCTTTTTACAAAAATGTTCCCTAATTATAAGATTTTTACAATTAAAATAAAACACATCGATCAAATACAACCCCTTCAAATTCATCTAATATATCTATATATATATATATATATATATATTTATCTTTATATATAGATATATATAGATATATACATATTATAAATTAAAAAGGTTTTAAAAATGTTATCTTAAATCAATGGATTAGCTGACATATTTACATTATCAAATGCATTCCATTAAACGAGTTCAAAATAAAAATTGTCCTTGATCTTACTAATCTTATATAAAAAGGAAACACTGTAAAATTATTAAAACGTAAAATAAATGATTGTTTTTTTAGAGAAAAAAAAAAAATGTTCAGGTATAATTGAATTATTTAAAGAAAAAAGAAAAAAATCTTCTATCACTTGATAATTATAATTGAGTCTATTGAAATTGATGTTTGCATAATGAATTATTCTTGATATTTTAATTAAAATTAAAATTAATTTACGAATTGAATTATAACAAAGAATATAATAATAGAACTATGGATATCAAGAATGTCTAAATATAAATAATTATTTTAACATATTTTTAAAAAATTAAAACATCAACACATATAATCAATTGAAATAATCAAGTTGTTAAAATATATTCAATAAATCAAAGGATTAGTTGAAATATTTACATCATTAAAAAGAATTCCATTAATCCAGTAATAGTTCTTACAAATTTTTTAATTTTAATTTTATTAGAAATGTTAAAACGTAAACTAAAAATTGCAATACCTATAAAAAGGTCCAAAGATTCTTCTAATTCTTTTTATAGTAAAAATAAAAAAAAAAATAATAAATAAAAAAAAAATAATAAATAAAAAAAAAATTCTATTATTGTTTAAAAAATTTATAGTTGGACCTTGATAATTTAAGATTTTTTCTTTTCTTAAATATTATAAAATTTAAGTGATTTAAATTATATAAAAAGGGCAAAAAAATATACAATTATCAAGTACATTACATGATAAAAGTATACTTTCTTAATATGTTATGATTTTTGACAAAATATATATAAATATCAATATACATATTTAAGTCGAAATAATCTGTTTAATTTAATAGGCAACAATTCGGCCCTGAAAGACTTAATTCTAAAGTTGAGGAAAAAAATAATTAATTAGAATAATCGATCCTTAACTTCGTTGCTATGTCTAAATCTGGAATGTATATTAGCACACGTACACACTAGCAATTCTTGCACACCATATCACATGCTGTCACAAATAACACCAGAGTGTTAGTTTTTATTTAAAAAGAGGGGACTTAAGAATAATTGATATTTAGTTTCAATTTCTCTTGACTTTTCTTTTGATTGGTATAAAAGTTTTAAAGTAAGCAAATCGAATTATTATTACTTAATGGAAATGATATCTAAATATCACTCATAAATCAAGAGTAAGGGTTCGAAGAGAGATGTCCTGGCCCTATATTCGCTGGTGAAAACTTATCGCCAGCCAAAATCTAGCCGTCTTCCTTCGGTGGAGTGAACCAACCTAAAAAACATAATATTAAAAGAAATAGAACTATATATATATATAATAATAATAATAATTCATAAATAGTATGATGTGGTATATGAAGTATTTGATGTCAAATTTTTTCATTAAAAAATATCAAATGTAATTCTATTTAAATTTCATTATCAAAAGAATTAATCCTAATAGTTTGGACATTGCAAACACAGGCTATTATTTGGGATAAGTATCAAATTTAGTAATTTTTTTAAGCATTATAAAATAAAAATAATTTTTTATAATAATTATAAAATAATATTTTTCTTTGAAATGAAATGAATTTAGAATAATCTTGAATAACTTATATTTAAATATAGTACCTGGTTTACCGAGCGGGATACTTTAAAAAAAGTATTCCTTATGTTCCATGAATATTTAAGATTAAGATTATTATTTAAAATAAATAAACGACAAAATATATGAAATAATTTAAAATAATATAAATTAAAAAAAAAAAATAGTTATAAAATATACAGCCCTTAAACGTAAGTATTAATGCACCAAAAGACAGAAAAGTATGACCTGTGGATATAACATAATATAATTGGATTACAAAATATTATTAAAATAAATATTTTTAATTTTATTTTATTTATAATATTTTGTATTTAAGGAAGCCTGTCCGACTTTGCCCGGCTCCATTTTTTATCGACTTACGATAGTAAGGGAGGTATAGTTTTCACACCAAATTTCACATGTAGAGATTTTTACATATCTCCACGAATCATGCATTTTCTTAACAGAAAAAAGTATTTTTAGCATGATGTCTGTCCGTCCGTATAGATGTGTACAGCCTGAACGGCTCAACCGATTTTGATGAAATTTGGTATATTTACTTAATGCATCAGTGGGATGAATTGCTCAACTTTTGGTGCAAATCCGGAAACCGGAAGTGGTAGTATTAGCGATCGACGATAGGAAGGGAAGGGTTATTTTCACATCAAATTTCACATGTGGAGATTTTTTACATATCACCACGAATCATGCAATTTGTATTGGTTTTATCCTCGAGAAAAATCATATTTATTAGTTTTTTCTTGATTTAAAATTATATGACGTCACAGCCTGGTCTTGCATATATATTATAAATAAAAAAAATTAAAAATGTTTATATTTATTATTTATGTATCCATATCTGTTTTTTATTACATTAATAGATATATTAAAATTATTTGAAATTGTTTCTGTAGCTGGAAATTAATTTACTTCAAACCGTCGGTCGGTTCGGACCTGGCCACAGGTCAACTTATTCTGTTAAGAAACTGCATAATTCGTGGATATATGTAAATTCCTATTTTAAATTAAGAAAAAACTAGCGAAGATGATTTTTCCCGAGACTGAAACCAATACAGATCGATTTTTCTTTATAAATATTATCTATGGTGTGAATTTCAAAAATTCAAATATATATATATATATGTAAATTTTTGCTAGTATAATAAGATAATATATATATATATAAATATATATAAGGAATGTAACGGTAATAACATACATGTTGTAGTGTGTAAATAAATAAATAAGTAAATGAGATACCTCTCTTTTTGTACAAATAGACAAGGGAAAATATATAAAAAAATTTGAGGAAAATCTACTTAATAAATGTACTATATGATAAATAGACTAAATTTGTAAATATCTTTGTAACTCAATTAAATATAAAGTACTCTGTAAACATATATATACCAGAATATAAATAAATAAATAATAAATAAAAGATATATCTAATATAGGAAATTGTAATGAGAACTTAAAAATTGATTGTATACGCTCTGTAGTTTCAAATTAAAATATAATTAGTGGCTTGAATTTTAATATTCTAGACTAGAATAATGAATATAAAAGCCTTTTTATCTAAATATTTTTATAATTATATACGATATGAAATATAATCACATTTTTTCTTCTTTATTATTCTTAAATTTATTTAATAAATTGCATATATTATCAATTTGAGTTTCTTTGATCTTTTAAACAATGTTTTCTTTAATTTTTAAAAACCATGTGATGTACAAAATAGGGAAATCTTTTTAATTAAAATAAAATTGGACAAATTTTAATATATATATATATATGTTACGGTAAATGTACACTCTTGGGAAATGTACACATTTACCGGAAAATGTGTACATTCCCCAAAAAGTTAGATATATGTGAACTGAATATAATGTATATGTACATATACAATATTTTTGTTTTTTGTGATACAATCTGTTCTAGTTGGTTTTTAAATTTTTCTTTTTGTTCCATTGTTTTTCAAAAATTCTAACTAAAAAATAATTTTTTGTAGAAAAATTAAAATTTTAACTTATCTGAGTCTTATTTCTCTAAATATCTTAAATTATATCAGTATACTATGGCATTAATTAGTAATCTATGCTCACATTTACCAAAACGACATGGTCATTGTGAATTCAATGTAAATTTCCCTTATTTGAAATTGTAAATGTTAGTTGAATGCACATTACCCAAATGAGGAGGCTAATGTGCACATTTACCGGAAAATGTGTACATTTGCCACAATATCTACTTTTACCGTAACATATATATATAAACATTTATTATAACTTTATTATGAAATATATTTTTTTATTTGTTTTGGCATAAGTTTTTCATATTGATTAAATAAAAAAAGGTAAAGAATTCTTTATATGAAGTTAACTCTTGTTAAACTTACATTATAAGCTGTGTTCTAAACTGGGTGAATTGAAAAAAACAGTTTAAATTATTTCTTCATAAAAAAAAAAACAAATTTGAATTATTTCTAATAGGCAAATTCAAATGATGACCGGGTAAATGGTAATTTTTGTGTGGGCGGCCGCCTACTCGCCCAGTTTAGAGGGAACGTTGCTCGTAAAGCCTTTTGCCTATATCATAGGTTCCCAAAGTGGTCGATATGGACCCCCTGGGGGTCTATTTTAACCTCCAGGGGTCAACGGCAGCGATAAACAAATTTGGGTATCAATGAAATGGAAATGGGGGTCTACGGGGGTCCACGTGTTTTCCGATATGGATTTTTTGAATATGTCTCTAAAAAAATGAAAAATCGTTTATAAAGATCAAAATCAATTTAGGGGGTCTATCCAAAACCGAAAAACATGCCAAGGGGATCACGACAAAAAAAAGTTTGGGAACCTATGGTTTATATTATTATTGTCTATCTCCGTGGCTCTACTGAACTCGAAAGTTCCTGGTCGCAGTAACCACACTTCTCCAAGTATCCCTCCCCTCCCCCATCTCTCTCACGTTTTTATTGTATATATATATATTAACTTATTTAATTGTTTATTTAAAGCCAAAGTTTAATTTTTGTTTGTATTCATATTTTATTTAATTTTATATATAATGTTAAGATATTGTTTTTATTATTGATAAATTCTGAAGATAATAAAACAGATAATTTCAAAAGAACTATGTATTCATATTATATTATATATATACTATCAAGAAAAACTATAATAATAATAAATTAGTGTCAATATTTTATTTTAATAAATAATTACTATTTAAAGGAATACAAATAACAAAGAGATTCGTTACTTATAAATTATGTCAATATATAAGAAAATGTTAAGAGATATTTTAATATATTAATGATTTTTCTAAAATTCTAAATTCTAAATTAAATTATTCAATATTGATTTCAATATAAAATTGATATTTTCTTATGAGAAATTCAACATCAAAATTCATTTATAAAAAACACAATAAATAAATAAAAATGAAATAAAAATACAGTTAACATACCATTTTTTTCATGTATTTGAACTAATGACTTAAACGACTGTTGAGCTCTTGCTAGGCTATATTGTCCCTGGTAAAATAAATGATATTAAATATAATATGAAGGAAAATGAATAGAAGTCTTATGATAAGTGAGTGAAGTAATAGAGATGGCTTGGCAACTTGCTGCGATGGCTGCTGTCCCAGGTTACCTGATTGCAGACTTTAGCAGCCCCGAACTGAATGCGCGCTTTTCCTTTGACTAACGTGGCCGCAATCTGCATGATGACTGCCTCAACTGTATAGGCTGAACTCCAACCCTGCTTTGTCAGTAACTCCATACAAATAGCACCGCCGACAAGAACATAGCCGCCGGAAATAATAGGATGCACAACGCGAACAAATGGTGGTTCAAATGGATATGCTTCCTAAAAAAAGAATAACATATAATAGTAATACAGTAAACGCTCTATATAAGCAACTTTTTTAATTCAACTGTTCTGTATAAGCAACTTCTTTTTTTAAAGTTTACAACAACATAACCTCAAATTGTAAAAAATTATGTTATTGGAATAGGTTTGTGTTTTGTGCTGCCAGTATTCAAGTTAATTTCTGTTAATTAGAATAGTTATTTATATTTATTCTGATACAGTTTAGTTTGTAAAAGAAATAAGGAAAAATATTTTTCAGACGGTAAGTATTTTTATACTCCTTTTTTCCCTGTAAGCAACTTTTCCCAATAAGAAACTTTTTTATTGAAATTAGTTCAAATGAATTGCTTATATAGAGCGTTCACTGTAATAATGATTTTATCTAATAAAATTATAGTAAGGTGTACTTACTTTAAAAGTCATATTAAGAAGTATACTATCTTTTCCCTCTTTTTCTTTTAGTAAAACTAAATCATTATGCAAAGGTGAATCTGGGTCTACACTCATTAATCGAATATTCCATTCGTATAAACTATCATTTACCAGCTCGATATTATACATTCCTAAAGATAATAATTTGATTTTTAGATTATTTTTAAGTTGACTTTTAAATTAAATCACTTATTTCACAATAAAAAAAAACTTACCTTTTTTGAAACTATCCGATCTATAAATATCTCTAAGTTCTTTCATTAATCTATCAGTAGCTTGAACAGAACCTGAAACAGAACCTTTAAGATAATCTCTTCTTTGATTCTGTCTAAGCCTCTCTAATGTTGCTAAATGTTCCGTATCCATTTCCTCCAACTAAAAAATAAATAAATAAATAAAATCATAAAAATATTTAACATAAATTAAAACGTCGGTACTTATTTTTATTTTATTTTGACCAAATACTTATGTTGATACAAATGATGCTTTTAAGTTAACAAAATATTTCAATAATAAATTATGAAATTGTGATTAATTATATTATAGAATAGAAAAAGGTGGTGTATACATGATTATATTAAATGAATGGATAAGATGGTAGAAGATAAGAAGTGCAGGAACAGTTAAATAAGTTAACACTTGATGTCTTTTAGATTTGAATTTATTTTAAATATAATATAAGTAGAAAAATTATATATATAAATGAATGGGAAGTAATCAAAAAAAGAAATAATATAAAAAAACTCTGAGGATTGTTAAATAATATAAATAAACCATTAATAAGATTGTTTACTAAACAAAATGAAGGATCGGAGCATACAAGCTACCATTATAATTTTTGGGTTTGGGGTCTCACAGGGTTGCCTTTACAGTGTTTGGAACTCGATTCTTCTGCTGGTAGAGAGTAAGCAGGCACATGAATTTTTAGGCGGGTTCCTTTTTAAGCTCCTTTTTAGTCAACCTATGTATTTTGACTAAAAAATGGTTGGACAACTTATTTCTATTTTTATTTTAATATTAATGGGTTGAATAAGAAACCGCTTTTCCTTTAGACTTCAAATGGAACCCACCTTTTGGAAATCCCTCCATGGTTTTGGGTTGCCCGGTCGGGGCATCACTTTACAGAAGCCAAAAAAAACCGAGATTTCCCAAATTTAATAATAATGATTTTAAATAAAATAAATAAATTGCGACCGTTAGATGATTTATTTATATGTATTAATGAAATTAAAAAGATTATTTTCTTGTAAATCTATATTATATATAAATTAAAAGTTAGAATTTTTTTTTATATATAAAAGAATTGTGTTTATAATTTTACATATCATTTTATAATAAGTTCAAATAGCCTTGTCTGACCCGTTGACGTATTTTGAATAAATTTTAAAGAATTTCTATTTAAAATGTTGTCATTCACTAATCCAATTGCTTTTTAATAGAAAAAGTTGAACATTTTATCTGACAACTGTAACGGACAAAGTATATATTCTTATTTATTTTTTTTTATTATACATTTTATTTTGTTTTCTATTTTTTTTTTTTTTTGTTTATTTTGTTTTTCTATTCTCTTATTTTATTAACAAAGTTATTTGGTCGCATTATTCTTAAAATGTAATATATATATAGAGAGATTATATTTCGAGTAAGGGGAGGAGCCATACCTCCAAGTTGTTATATTTTTGAGAGTTGAGAATGGACAGTCGAACAAGTGATTTCATCCCGATATGACCTGGTATTTATCACGTCCCGTGATATAATTATTTTGTTTATAATCATTTTAATCATCACACCCTGTGATAATTATTTCTGCTAATTCCAGTGATAATAGTGAATTACATTTTCTTATTTTTCTATTTAAAATTTGTATATTTAATTTGTTAATATTTTTTTTATTTATTTAATTAAAGTGAATTAATGTGAACATTATTGTTTTCCCTCTCTCTCTTTTCCATTAATTTTTCAACACCCTTTTATACTTTGGGATATCCAAAGTTGGCGCCCATCATTAACTTAACATATTTAACAATTCACGGTCATCGTGGGTCATTACAAGTGCCCCATACTTAGATCCCCTTATAAATTGGCACCCAACGTGAGTGGATCGTCTACAAAGTGGCCCCAACTTGAAACAGTCCCCCTTACAAAGTGGCAGCCCAACGTGAAGCCCGATTAGTACACCACGGCTCCTGAGAAAAGTACATTATTCATCTTTGGTGAGCAGTATCATCACTTTTTCATCTCAACGGTCTTATAGTACAATTTAATATTTAATTAATAAAATAGAAATTTAAAACTTTTACTTTTATACTTTAAATTTAAATAAATCATATCTTCTTGTTTAATATATATACCGGGACCCCGAGCCTCGGCTCGGTAATTAAGTTAAAAAAAATAATTCATTATTATTGGGTTTGGCTGGTAATATTAATACTTGGGACACCGAGCTGATATACAATTCTTTAATTATTTATTACAATTATTAAATGTTGCATCATTGCATCAATCTGATTAAAATGAATGGAACTTGGGGTCCTCAATAATACATAAATATGTATTATTAGGTATGTTTCTAAGTGCATGAATATTTTTTTTTATTGGAAGAATGATAAATATAAATCGTAATTTATAATTATAAAATATTATTAAAATATATATTTTTAATTTTATTTCGAAATTAAATAAAAAATTTTAAAATATTTTAAATATAAAAAAATATTAATACAATATCCTTTAAAAAAAGGCGGGAGTCAAATTTCAATATGGATGACATAGTGACGTCACATTTTTACATTTAAATTAAAAAACAAAAAAAACTAATAAAGATGAATTTTTCCAGAGATATGATCAATAAAATTAAATAAATAAATTCAAAATCATCTGACCTTTTTTTTTAGAACCATATTGAAAAAAATGGAAAAAGTGCAAAATCATCTTACCTCTTTTTTAGAGTTGAAAATGATTTCGCCTCCCCCCCTCCAAAAAAAAAATAATTTATCGCCTCCCAAAATCGTATAGTCGTAGATGTCGATCCCCCACCAGGGGACGATATCGTCCAGATTGAGAATCACTACTTTAAAGAATGTAATTTAATGATAAAAAATCTCCCCGTATTCGAAGTGAAGCCTCACCGCATTCAGTGAGTAAACTATCAAAAGGCCGGTAATTATATATACAACGGTCATCCAGTCATGGATATGAATAAAACTTTACCAGTTGTTTCCTTTTTTAATTAAAAATAAACTCTTCTTATGCAATTTTTGCGGGTCGCTTCTAGTTTACGGAATAAAAATTATTTAAGTTTGCAGATAAATCCATTGATATTGTATTTACACACCTACCATGTTTTATTTATTTGATCAGCAGAGGGCTCCACTAATTTTCGTTGTTTTTTTTAGTTCGGATTAGATATAGAAAAATTAAAAAATTAATTAATTAAATAATTTCCCTATATCCAAACCGAACCGAAAAAAAACC
Source organism: Labia minor (assembly GCA_963082975.1). Classification (NCBI taxonomy): domain Eukaryota; kingdom Metazoa; phylum Arthropoda; class Insecta; order Dermaptera; family Spongiphoridae; genus Labia; species Labia minor. Next base: position 70,622,000 of record OY720348.1, read on the forward strand.
CGAAAACTAGTGAATTAGTCAATAATGACACCATATTTCGAGGTTCATTATAAGCTAATCTGGCAAACTTTAATCCTTTTTATCTCGTAAACTAGAAACGACCCGCAAAAATTGCATAAGAAAAGTTTATTTGGAATTAAAAATGGAAACCACTGGTAAAGTTTTATCCAAATTCATGACAGGATGATCGTTCTATATAATTACCAAAAGGGCTAGTTTTAAATGCGCCGAGTACAATACGAAGAGCGATATTGTGTACTGGATCAAGTCAAAACAATATCTCGAGCCGATGAATAGATTGGAGAAGTATAGTCGATCCCACTTCTAATATATATAAAAATAAAGTTAGTTGAATAGTGAAGAGTGAAAAAATAATTACTTTATTTTTAGAAACAGGATCTCCTTCATCCATATCAAGATGAAGATCTTCTTCTCCTTCATCTTCATCCTCATCCTCATCCTCATCCATGTCACGTTCGTCAATTCTGTCTGGAAGGCGGCAGAGTGCAGGCATTGGCATGGATAATCTTGAGAGATCAGCAGGCTCAGGAATACAATGTAAACGACATAATTCCCTTAATAAAATTCCAACTTGGTTGAGAACCTAGATAAACAAAATAAAAAAAAAAGAATCAGAATAGATGACATAAAATCAATAATAAAATTAAAATTTCATGTATTTAAATTTTCTTTAATAAATTATGATGGATTCTATTAAACTTTTAAACTTTCTTTCTAAATAATCATTCTTTTAAAATTTGTTACATTGAAAAATAATAAAATATTAATTTCTTAAATTTTAATGCATAATAAAAAAATTTGTCAGTTTATTATTATAAAAATTTGATATGATGTTTCATATAAATAAATAAAACTAAATGCGCCCAACGTTTTTTCGTTGTATATGAAGAAATTCATCCATAAACTTTCTATGGCTTATAGAAAAATTATTTTATTCTTTTTAGTTCACGAGAAAAACGTTATTTTATAAAATGTTTTTTTATTTGTTTCACTATAATTTGTTGCATGAAATATTCAATATTATTTTGTTTGTATATTTAGCGATATATTACATGTACGGTTAGTTAAATGATAAATAAATTAAATGATTGATTGATTGACTGTATTTTTAATATACTTTTTTCTTTGACACTTTTTTTATTATAATTAAATGTAAATCTTAAATTATCTCCATTAGAGCTGATCCTCCAATTGGAGGTTTCATGAAGAGGTGATTTCTCTTCTTCACAAACAATTAAATCATGAAACAAAAACCACATTTCAGAGATCAGGGCTAGTCAAATGAGAGAATTAAAATTAGGAACGTGGAATGTACGTAGCTTATAAGAAGCCATAATAGATCAGGTCCCAAATTATAATAATAAAATAATATTAGGTGATTGGGAAAGAGGAAATATATCGACCATATCTAGGAAAAAAATCCTCTATGAAACAAGCAACGACAATGGGGTTAGGGTAATAAGTTTTCGCGACCGCAAAAAATTTAAAAATAAAAAGCACATTTTTTAGACAGAAATATTCATAAGGGTACATGGAACTCGCCAGATAGAAAAACATGTAATCCAGGGGTGTCAAACTCTACTTGGGCCAAACAAACAAGGTTTACCTTTAGGCGGGCCGCAAAAAAACATTTTACCTTTTTTTTTTTTTTTTTTTTTTGAGACAAATTTAAAATTTTTTAAAAAAGTCGAAAGTGGATGCGGGCCGCAAAATTTTTTTTAAAAAGTCGAAAGTCTGATCGCGAAAAACATTTTACCTTTTTTTTATATTTTATTTTTTTTTTAAGAGACAAATTGAAATTTTTTTAAAAAAGTCGAAAGTGGTTGCGGACCGCAAAAATAGTTGTTGCGGGCCGCGAGTTTGACACCCCTGATGTAATCCAATTGATCATGTTTTCCATGTTCAAATGGTTGTGCAAAATATTTCGCACACGTTCAGCTAACATCATACAGGTCTCAGCTGTCTTGAATGTTGAAAAATAAAGCAAAAAAAAAAAAAAAAAAATTTAAAACATCGTTTTTCTTGGTCAGGCCGGAAACTTTTCACCCCACTCTCGTAGAGAAGAAACCTTAACGGTAGACTCAGCAGAAATTAATCTCGAAGAACCAACGGTACAGGAGGTAGAAATGATAATGGGATTGTTTGAATATTTATTAAATTTATATATAGATTAATTTACATGTTTAAATGTATATTTAATAAATTTATTTATTAATTCTTAATATTAATAATTCCAATTACTTTCTTGAAATTTTTTTTTATTTAAAAGCATATTCAGCATATCTCGCAAATTTGAATTGGATTAAATAACATATATTAATTTAAATTAAATTAAATTAAATTAATTCAATAATAAATTAAAATTAATAAATAATATTTATTAAACCAGCGCAAGTTTGGCTCTTTTTTGATGGCACCACGTCACGTATTGGCGCGTGAGATTTCCAGTGTTAAAAAATTAATTCTGGTACTTTCAGCAATTCAATTTTCGATGTTGAGATTTTGATGTATTTGATGTTATAAATAATATTTATTAAATTATAATTTAATTAATTTAATTTAATTTAAATTAATAAATATTATTTAATCAAATTCAAATTTGCGAGATAGTCGAGTGGATAGTGGAGCGTTTGGCTCTTTGTTGATGGCACCACGTCACGTGTTGGCGCGTGAGATTTGCAGTGTTAAAAAATTAATTCTGGTACTTTCAGCGATTCTATCAAGCTGAAATTCTATATATAGCAGTTTTATACAATTATTAATCATGTGAAAAATTATCAAACATATATCTTTATTTTTACGGTCACACACACACACACACACACATATTTAAAAATTAATTTATAAAATATTAATTTTAAATTATATAAATATATTAGAAATTAATTTAATATAATTTAACATATAATAATATATTAAAATATTTTATTTTATATATACATAATTTAGTAATACTGATTATTAATGTAAATATAAATAATAATATTTAATATGGCAAATATATAAAATTTTGTAAAGAATGTATCAGAAGTTTAGTGTCTAACATTCTGGCGTATTGCGCATGCGTATATCTGTCGGGTCGGGTCGGAATCTCACGCGAGTTCTATACTTTTTCCCCATCCCGCAAAAGTGCTCAACGCCGCTAAAGAAGTTTTCACTTCAAAATATTGTGGAAAACCTTTAGTAGAGTGTATACACAAATTAATTCTTTCAATCTCGCATAAGGAAAAGATTCCATTAAAATGGCAGGAGGAAATTATTATCCCACTTTTTAAGAATAGAAATAGAACCAACTGCAATAACTACAGGGGAATCTAGGAGCGCCGGCAGCGCTCCGCCTCGACAAGTTAAAAACACCGAGCCTGCCTAGCGTATATATATACTGAACGTGACAAGTACCGGTTTTCACCCCCTCACAGCAAAAAAACGGTGGCACCTGTAGGCCTAATTTTTTTAGGTCTTATAGGCGCCGGCCACGAGACAAAAACAAAAAAAATCATTAATTTTTATTCATTACAACCAGAGATATTAAATTTTAAAAATTCAACTTTTCATGTCCTTCGTCATTTTCAACATAGTCAGGCCTACAGCATTAACTACTAAACCGATTTTGATGGGGAATGTCTCATTTTGTTTGTCTTGGTGGGTAGGTGAAACCTTTCTATAAAAATGTTGCAAAAACATTTTGAAAAATTTCCAAAAATGCAAAAACGCGCAAAAAATCACTTTTTTGGCTATTTCAATTTCATTTTTAACCCAATTTATACGGGAGTAGTCTATGTATTATAGGGCCAGGCCACCAGACAAAAACAAAAAAAAATCATTAATTTTGAACAAGAACAACCTGAGATATTCAATTTTAAAAATGGCATTTTTTCACCATTTCCATTAATTCAATATGCACCAAAATAGAAAAAAAGAAACAAAAGAAAAAATTAATAAACAAATAAATAACACTTATTTAAATCAATGGATAAATTAAATTGAAAAGTTTGAAACAATTTTAATATTTTAATTTTGTTGAACAATTAATTAAGTGTTATTAGAGAGATTTTTGTATAAATTATTTATTACAATAAAATAATTATAAAATAATTATATTTATTAAAATATTATACATTTATTTTATTTATTAAAATATTATACATATTATGCCTTTTGTTTATTTTAATAAATATTGTTCAGGCGCACCGATTCAAAATTCCGGATTCGATTTGATATTGCATTTCCAATAAACCTTTTGCAAATACTCTGTGGTAATGTGGGAGGTACTACCACTATTTGAAAAAGTTTTATTGGAAATGCAATTAAATACACTATTCAGGAAATGAACGTTTTAAAAACAATGGTGGCCAAAGGTAAAATTTTTTCCCGATAGGCCTGGAATTACAATGTTGCCTAGGGCCCACTTTAGCCTTAGTCCGCCACTGTCTGTAATCACGAAGGATAATATTAATCGAAAAGAATTTAAATTAAAGTGTTGGATGGTTGTGGCTCAGGATAGGGACACATGGTAGTGGTTGCTACATCCATGAACTTTCGAGTTCCAGAGAGCCACATAGATAGATAGATAGATTAAGTAATATGATTTATTATTAAATTATTTTAAAATAATTTAAGATCAAAATGATAAAATTAGTAATTTTATATGTAATGATATTTAAAATTTATTTCAAAAATATAATATAAAAGAAATTTGAGTTAGGATTAATACATATATAACTATAATTTAGCCTGATATTATACCAGAGAGACTGATAACTTGCAGGTTAAAAAGAAACGATTTAGATTTAGAACTTCTGATACCTTCATTTAGGGAAAATTACTTGTATATTACTTTTCTAATAGTTCAATAAATAGATACATAATTTCAATGTTTCTAATTTACACCTTTATTTGTAATATTTTATCTTTCTGTTTAAATGTAATTAAAATTAAAAAAAGTAAATTTCCAGAGGGAGCTGAGTAATTTTTTTCAGAAAGCGCTTGGCCAAATAGGCTTGGGAACCACTGGATTAGATTTTGATAGAATGTATAGCCTACGTTTAAATAGGGGTATACGAGGGTGGGGTGAAAATTTTCCGGCCTGACCAAGTAAAACGATTTTTTAAAATTTTTTTTTGCTTTGTTTTTCAACATTCAAGATAGCTGAGACCTGTACGATGTCAGCTGAACGTGTGCGAAATATTTTGCACAACCATTTGAACATGGAAAGCTGTGTGCAACGTGGGTGTCGCGTTTGCTAACGTTAGACCAAAAATTGCTTCGAAAAACCATTTCTTCCGACAATTTGGCGCTGTAGGCGTAATCCAAACGAATTTTTGCGTCGATTCATAACTATTGAAGAGACTTAAATTAAATTAATTAATTAACTAAATTAGAACAACGTTATGAGAAATGTAGCAGTGTTGATGGAGATTATGTTGAAAAATAAAGCAAAAAAAAAAAAAATTTAAAAACATCGATTTTCTTGGTCAGGCCGGAAACTTTTCACCCCACCCTCGTATAATAATATTGTGATGTAATTTCATAGTAATCGGATGGGCCAATTTGGAGTCTATAACATCACAATTTTCCAGACAGAAAGACAGACATGAAAAATTCTCAAGTCACTTTTGGATTCTAGAGGTCATGAAACGCGAAGATATAAAAAAAAATTAAATCCCATGCAATGTGCAGACAAAAAACATATATATAGATATTATAGAAGGTTTATGTTGATACAATATTTCTTAATATTCATTTTTTGATACGTTTTTTTATTATAATTAGACAATTAGTAAGAATAGAAGATATCTTCTATATACAGTTTATAGAATCACAAAAAGTATTTTTAGAATTTTTCATTTCTGTCTGCCCGGAAAATTGTGACGTAATAGACTCAAAATTGGCTGGACCGATTACTATGATATTACATCATTATATTCTTATATACCTTTGAACATAAGCTATAAATTATATCAATATCTATTCAATAACCGCAGAAATTATTATTTAAAAATTTATATAATACTCCATGTTTGTTTATTCTGGTGAATCAGTGAATCCGACAATGAATATAAAATTAATAATTCAAATAATTTCCATACAAAGAATTATTAGAATATTAAAATGTTTATTTGAATTTCTAATATTCTAAGATCATTTTAATTAAATTAATAAAATATTTCTATCATATTTATTCTAAATTAATATTATTTTTATTGAATATTACTTCTTTCCTAATGAAAGATGAAGGGTACGAATTTTATCTATGTTTAATTAAAAAAAAAAACAAAAATTATTTTATGAAATTGAAAATATTTTCAAAACGTAAATTAAAATGACTAAATTACATTATCTTTGTTTTTGTTTATAGTTTGATTACTCAATTATTAACTACTAGAATATTTTAAGAAATAAATGATTCATAGATTATATAAATATAAAAATATGATTTTTTAAACAAAACATCGATAAAGTTGTTTTGATTTTATAAATTTAAACATAAACAAATAAATTCAAAAAAAGTATTGTAAGTATTTATATTTTTAATTTTTTTTTTTATTATACATTTTATTTTCTTTTTCTATTCTCTTATTTTATTAACAAAGTTATTTGGTCGCATTATTCTTAAAATGTAATATATATATAGAGAGATTGTTTTGATTTTATAAATTTAAACATAAACAAATAAATTCAAAAAAAGTATTGTAAGTATTTATATTTTTAATTTTTTTTTTTATTATACATTTTATTTTCTTTTTCTATTCTCTTATTTTATTAACAAAGTTATTTGGTCGCATTATTCTTAAAATGTAATATATATATAGAGAGATTATATTTCGAGTAAGGGGAGGAGCCATCCCTCCAAGTTGTTATATTTTTGAGAGTTGAGAATGGACAGTCGAACAAGTGATATCATCCCGATATGACCTGGTATTTATCACGTCCCGTGATATAATTATTTTGTTTATAATCATTTTAATCATCACACCCTGTGATAATTATTTCTGCTAATTCCAGTGATAATAGTGAATTACATTTTCTTATTTTTCTATTTAAAATTTGTATATTTAATTTGTTAATATTTTTTTTATTTATTTAATCAAAGTGAATTAATGTGAACATTATTGTTTTCCCTCTCTCTCTTTTCCACTAATTTTTCAACACCCTTTTATACTTTGGGATATCCAAAGTTGGCGCCCATCATTACCTTAACATAATTAACAATTCACGGTCATCGTGGGTCATTACAAGTGCCCCATACTTAGAACCCCTTATAAATTGGCAGCCAACGTGAGTGGATCGTCTACAAAGTGACGCCAACTTGAAACGGTCCGATTACAGTATTTATTTTATTTATTATGTTTAATAAATTCTTTCTTGTGATTTTATATTATTAAAAATAATATTAAATCGTATATAAATTACAAATATGAATATTTGGATTTGTTAAATTTTCCATACTAATATTCAATTAAATGTAAATTAAATATAAAATTTTGATGATCAACTTGCTAATAAAATAAAAAAAAATGAGGTTAATTATATTACTTTAAAATTTATATATTTAATTATAATATTAAAAAAGATACATATTGTTCGAGAATATTTAGAATAACATTAGTTAGATATTGATAAATTTATAATAAATGAACACTACTCGTATATTCGTATAATTATAATCTCTATTTTAAATTTTTCTATATAAATTTTGAAATTTAGGTGCAACTTGAACGAGTAAATGAATTCGATTGAGGTAGGATTCAAATTATCAAATTTTTTCTAATCTTAGGAGAATATCAATGCGGATTATAGGTAAATCAGACAACATTAAATCAAATCTAATCCGCGATAATTAGTTTGAAGGAAGAATATTTATATTTTATTCTAAAATTTATACTCAATAACTAAAATATATTTTTCATTGTATACCATTTAAAATGGATTTTTTTTTAATTGATAAAATACTTTGTAAGAATAAGTAAATGTAAAATAAGTTAATAAAGTTTGTTTTAATTTTATAAAATGTCTTAAGTCTATCTTTTAAGATTTCCCTGAATTTCCTAATAATAAAAATTACTCAAAAAACGATAAATGATAATAAAAAACGAATATCAAAATAAGTATACACCTATCCCCCGATTTACACGGTAGATACGTTCCTGAGAAAAACGTGTAAATCAAAAATTAAAAAATTTCAAGTCAAAACCGTGTAAATCGAAAAGCTTGCAGAAAATGCATAATTTTGCTATTTAACAGTTGTGATTTTTTTCAATATTTTTAGGTGTACACAGAAATAAAAATAAAATGCATTGACAGGTTAAAATATGTAATATTAGGTTGAGTCATAAATAACTTCCGCCTAAGTAGTGTGCTTCTTTTGGTATTGTAAACAATGAGATTCCCCTTGTTAAGGGATTTTTGTTTTTGCTTAGCAAGTATAAACTCGTCAGTCTCTAGACAACCTCGTTTCGGTGCGCACGTAAATATTTTTTTATTTATACCTTTAAAATGGATAATCAAAAAATACACTTTCGACATGTGATGCTTTGGGAATTTAAACAAGGCAATAGTGCTACAGCTACGGCTCGAAAACTTTGCAGTGTATATGGTGAAGGAGTGATAACTGATCGGGCAGTAAGAAATTGGTTTGTAAAATTCCGTTCTGGAGACATGACCTTAAAAGACGAGCCAAGGATGGGTCGTCCTTCTGACTTTGATGACGATGTTTTGAAGTCAGTTTTGGAAGAAAATCCACGCCAGTCAACTAGAGAGTTATCACAGAAGCTCAATACATCCCAATCAACTGTTTGCCGTCACTTGGAAAAACTGGGGAAAGCCAGCAAATTGGGTGTATGGGTACCCCATACATTGAGTGAACGCAACAAGGCGGATAGGATGTCAATTGCCACAAGTCTGCTCTCACGTGAAAATAATGATCCTTTTTTGAAGAAAATTATAACTGGTGATGAAAAATGGATTACATATGAGAACATCGTCCGTAAAAGACAGTGGCTAGACAAAGATCAACCTCCTCTACCAGATCCTAAAGCAAACAAACACGGCAAGAAAATTTTGTTGTGTGTATGGTGGGATCGCCAAGGAATAATTCACCACGAGCTGTTAAACAGGAATCAAACGGTGAGTGGAGAAGTATATGTTCAGCAGCTACAAAGAGTTCAAGAAAAAATGTTGGAAAAGCGGCCTGCACTCGTCAACAGCAAGAACGTCATTCTGCTGCATGATAATGCAAAACCACACACAGCAAGGGTGACTCAAGAAAAAATTCTTGAACTTGGCTGGTCTGTTTTGCCGCATCCTCCATACTCTCCGGACCTTGCTCCAACGGATTATCACCTTTTCTGTTCATTGCAAAATTTTTTGAATGGAAAAACCTTCACTTCAGACCAGGGAGTAAATGAAGCTGTCCTGGAGTTCTTTCAGTCAAAGCCTATAAATTTTTACGAGAAGGGTATCGATATGCTGAAAACGAGATGGCAGCAAGTCATATCCAATAATGGAGAATACATTTTAGATTAATTTTTATTTGTTTTTGTGTTATCGAAAAATAAATGTATGAATAACAAACGGAAGTTATTTATGACTCGACCTGATATATTACGGAAACACTGTTTTTTATTTAATTACAATACATTAAACAGAAGAACAAAAAATAAAACCAAAGGTGTTTTATTGTCCTTCATCACTATCAGAAATTACTCTCATTCTTTTTTTCGGAATCGAAGGTTGGAATTCACTTTCATCACTCGAAGTTATTTGTGCCGATTCGATGTTTGAAGCAGAAATATTTACATTCTGAGAGGTGGTAATAAAATCGGTTATTAACAATTGTGCCCATACTCGTGGTATTGCCAGCTGCAACACTCTTTCTAATTGTGTTTTCATTTGTTCTAATAGTTCTTATTGTAGCATTTAGTAGAGTGCGGTAAAAACAAAAAAAAAAATTTATTTGGAAAACCGTGTAAAAGCGAAAACGTGTAAAACAAGTACCGTGTAAATCGGGGGATAGGTGTATTAAGTAATATTGTAATCCATTATAACATATACAATAAAATGTTTAATTAATTTACTATAAAAATAAATAAGAACACCAAAGGAAATGATATAATAGAATGATTGAAATCAAATAAATGAAAACCTATTACACATACAAACTTTCAACCAAATAATATAGATCCCTTTAGGGCACAGGAATAATAGCCCCTTTTCAAGGTGCGAAGGCCGCCGAAGGCGATTTGAGCAGCACGAGGGGAGGTCAATAAATCCGTCAACACTGCTCCTGTCAGCAGATAACCATCAGCTGACTCCTGTCGAAATTGGATTCAGCTGGGTCTTTTAGGTTTTTGTTCAACATCCATTAATAGCAGACTACCTCGTGATTGGAGAAGAAAATGAAAAAAAGTGAATTTCGTATATTCTTTAAGCATTATGGCATTGGCGTTGTTTAATCGCAATATGGAGGAGTTTTTGTGCCGCTTCGTCGCCGTAGATGAAACGTGGATCCACCACAACACACCAGAGACCAAACAGCAGTAAAAACAGTGGGTTTTTCGAGGTGAATCGGCACCAAAGAGGGCCACAACAAATCTTATTTTTTGGAAGAGCTAAAAAAATTAGAGAAACGTTGGACGAAGTGTGCAGAGCACAAAGAAGAGTACGTTAAAAAATAAAATAATTTTTTATACAAAAACCTGCGTTTCATTCAAAAAGTGACGGACTTATTGACCTGTCTTCTTATATATACATATATGTATATATTTAATGGACCATAAATAAACAAAATAAAAATATATATTTTATTAAAAAATACATCTTACAAAAGATGATTTAATATAGATAATTAATTAACTATATGATGAATAAATTATATAGATATTTAAAAATGAGGTTTCAAAAAAGAAAAAAAAATTAAAAAGAAAAATAAACATAATCATAATAATAATAATGACAAAATAAAATAAATATTAATCATTGATTTTTAATGAAAAAATTTTAAATAAAGATAAATTAAAACGAAAAGGATGTAATTTCTATTCTAAAATTAGACTATATTAATAATAAAATGGTGAGGTTGGTGTAGAAGTAAAAAAAAAGAATTCTATAGGAAGCTGACTATGATAAATAATTTTATCCTCTAGAAAATTATAAGAAATCATATTTACATGGTTATCTTTTCCGCTGGTGTGGCTTAATAATTGAACGGCATTTGTTACGCTCGTCTCTTCAGATTCAGCAAACCATACGGGAGGTGTAGATGGATAGGTTTCCTAAAAAAATAAAAGAATTGAAGATAATCCGTCTAATTTACCATCTATATCTATTTTCAATGTATATCTAAACAAATTAATAATTATATATACATATAGATATAGATATAGATATAAACATCAACAAAGGGTTGGTTCTTTAAACAATCGAAGGACTTAAATTATTCATTTCCTTCAAGTCTTAATAGAAATTTATTTATTTAATACTATGAATTTACTAAATTTATACATTATAAAGGATATTCTCTGTATATTTATAGAAATTTCTTTGTGTTAGTTGACACGACGATGTCATTGAACAAGTTGAATACAAATATTCAAGGAGACAATTTCAAATTTGATTCTTTACTCACTGTAATATTTGCATGTATATCATATTTTTTGCCATTTTTTCCTATAAATCTACAATTAAGTTCATCAACACTAGCAGAAACAATTTGAAATCTTTCGTGATTTTTAGGAAATACTGCTTCTAAAGTTTTAATTTCTTGCTTCAAGGTTATCAAACAAGCCATTGGTTTAAACACATAAAGTATGGATTATAGTATACATATACCAAAGGAAATTATTTTCAAAATCAATTATTACAACAAAAATAAATTATTTTATAATAAATAGAAAAATAGTGAAATAAATATATATTTATTAATTGATGTAAAATGGCGAGGCGAGAATACTACTATTCCATCGGAGAATTTCGGAATTTTCCGAGAAAGTTCGGATCAACATTAGGGGGAAAAAGAAAAATCAAAAGAACCACTAGCGCCATCGGAAGTTGGCTGAAATCACAATTATATATATATCAAGGTGTTTTTTAAAATATAAAACAGAGATTATTAATTAAAATGAAAATAGTAGAATAATTGAAAAAATAAATTATTAATATTTTTTATATAAATATTAAATACTTCATAAAATTGATTTTTTAGTACTAATTAAGTATTTTGAAATAACTTGGAAAAATATTAATTTTATATTTCTTTTGGTGGGGAATAGGGCCAAATTCTATATATTTTTAAATAAAAAATTAACATATTTATTATTTTTCTTTATTTTTAAAAATAAATATCTATTATATATGTTTTTAGAACTAAAAGAAAATAATTAAATAGAGTTTTTTCGTAAACATTTAAAAAAAAGAAAATTTTATATTAGTTTATTTTCAATATATATATATTTAATAAAAGGTAATTAAAAATTATAATGATCAGAAATATGATTTTAAAATTGTATAACTTTGTGTTTATTTCTCCAAAGCCAAAATTACTTTTCGCTCTGCCCAACATTTTTTTTATAAATATAATAATATTTTTTAAAAAATTAATTTCTATTTGATTAATTATATTACAATATTCATATAATTTTATTATATTATTTTTCAACTAATTTTTACAAAATAACCAGGCCCTTTTGAATAGATCTTGTTGTTAGCCACGAAATTAAATTTAAAATAATAAACAAATGACATATCAAATAAAATTTTATAATTTTAAAATTAGCAATAAAATGTTAAGTAATGGTATGGTTTATATATATCTATATATATATATATAGTATTTAATTTTTAATGTCTTTGACAATAGTCTATACCAAGTAGCGTTTACATAATTTGTAACAGCTGTTTTAACACCAATCTGATTTTTGAATATCCCACCTTTTCTGATTATCGTATCATCAATTCTTCCCCCAGGGGGCGCTATTTAACATATATCAAAAAATTTTACAACACGTTGATATATAATTATTTCATTAATACAAATTAACAATTAAACATATTTTCTTAAATAAATAAGAATCCAAATTTCTTTACGTTAGTATTAATATTTACAACTTTTTTTAACAAATCCATATTAATAATGGCTGATGCTATGAGACAAACTGTGGCATCAATGTTAAAAGGAATAGAAAGGTAACCACATTGAGTCCATCTATTCATATATTTTTTAATTTATTTATTCTGTTAGAAGTTTCCCTTTACTGGGGGTGGTCTTCAGAGTATATTTTTAATTAAACGTAATTATTTAACATATATATTAATTTGTTTTCCAATTAGATATAATCCAGAAAACCTACCCACACTGGAGAAATATGTTGAGATACAAAGTCGAGAAAATGCATACGACCTGGAAGCCAATCTTGCTGTTCTTAAATTGTATCAATTCAATCCTCACAATTACAATGTTGATATTGTTGCTCAAATTTTACTCAAGGCATTAACAAACTATCCACATACCGATTTTATTTTATGTAAATGTCTTCTTAGTGAAATACATGTAAGCAAAAATTTATAAATATTCTTTGAATATATTATTATAATTTCTAAGATCAAATCCAAATAGAATATTTGACTGATTTTCAAAATTATTGAAATATTCTTGTAATTATTTTGTATTTTTTCTAAGATCAAATACAAATAGAATATTTTCAAAATTATTGAAATCATCTTCCAATTACTTTGTATTCTTTGATTTACAATGTAGTTTAACGTATCTATGTTGATGTATGATTAGATTTTTTTAAGTATTGCTTTCTAACCGTTAATGAATATAACGATTAATATTATAGATTTAATTAAATATTCTAGAAATAGAATATTGAACTATATATGATTCATAATGTAGTCGCCTATATTTTTATGAAATATTTACATACTATTTAACTTCAGATTAATAATATATAATTAGTTTTTCTGTATAAAGATAGTTGGCACAGAAATAATAATAATGAACCAATAAGGATATTACTAAATATTGAGTCTGGTAAAAAGTTTAGAGAAGGGCCTTTTTTAGTAAAATTCAACTCGTTTTTTTAATATATGAAAATGATTTGTTTAAACCAAATATATTATTGTTTAAACAATTATTATAGACAATGTTTCGCCATTTTTCGGGTAGAATCATGTTGACATCAGTAAAGTATTTCTGCTGTTTCTTCTTAAAAAATCTGGAGTGTTTCCACTCGACTATCTCGCAAATTGGAATTGGATTAATTAACATATATTATTTTTAAATTAAATTTAATTAGTTATAAATTATAAATTAAAATTAATAAATAATATTTATTAAACCAACGCGTGTTTGGCTCTTTGTTGATGGCACCACGTCACGTGCTGGCGCGTTACTTGCAGTCGTGTTAAAAAATTAATTCCGGTTATCAATCAATCAAGCTGAAATTCTATAAATAGCAGTTTTATACAATTTTTAATCATGTGAAATACTATCAAACATATATCTTTATTATTACGGTCAGTTTAGAGGAAAAAAAATGAATACGTGGTAGGTAAAATTCCTCTTCCAAATGAGCAAAAGTAATAGTTAACGATATTTGTCACCTCGCGGATTTTGATGAAATTTCGTCAGTTGATTCCTTGATTGATTCTAAGAAACTTTTTCTTCAGGCAAGTAGAGGGGAAACTTCTAGTTTGCGAGATAAAAAGGATTAAAGTTGGGATATAAATTCATTGATATATATTCCATTTAGTTACCATTTAATTCATTTGGCCTGCAGAGGGCTCCACTAATTTTTTTTATTTTTTTCAGTTCCGAATGGACATAGAAAAATGAAAAAATTAAATTACTTAAATAATTTCCCTATATTCAAACGGAACTGAAAAAAACCGAAAATTATGAATAAGTGAATAATTAGTGAATTAGTCAATAAAATATTACTTAATGACATCATATTTCGAGGTTCATAATAAGCTAATCTGGCAAACTTTAATCCTTTTTATCTCGTAAACTAGAAACGACCGGCAAAAATTGCATAAGAAAAGTTTATTTGGAATTAAAAAAGGAACCCACTGGTAAAGTTTTATCCAAATCCATATACCTGGATGACCATTCAATATACTTACCCTGATTTCCACTGTAATTTAAATTTGATTTGTGTGTGTAAAAAAGGTCGTGAACGTTTTATCAGATCCATTATTTAATATGTATATATATATAGTTTTCAACTTTAGTATATGTCAACAGGAATATTTATCTATCCCGAAAATTTTAAATTCCCATATATTACTAATTTTTCTAATACATTTATTTTTAGTCAGAAAATTCCAACTTTTAGGGATGGGAAAATTATTTTTACTTAATATATTAATTAAAATATATATATAATATATTAAAATAAATATATATATTAATTAAATAATAAAAAAAAAATTTTTAATTCTATTTTGTAAAACCAAGATATTTTGGATATTTAATTTTATATACTTAAATAATTTAGAAAATTAAACTTAAACTAATATGTTTTAGTACATATTTAAAAATTAAATATTTTCTTTATGAACTAGATTTTTCTATATAAATTTTATAACACATATATAAAATTCTAATTAATTTTGGATGAAAATTTGAAAGGTCCATGACTCGTTACAAAATATTTCAAATTTCCTAACATTTGAAAAGAACCTCTTCCTATATCCAAAAATTTATTTTTTCAGAAAATTTAAAAATAAAATCTATCTATTATATTTATTATTATTTTGTATTTTAGTTGACAGAAGCGCCTATCTCCAACATTTTATATTTGGCGGATATTTTGGAACAATGTGATTTTCGAAAATTTTGGAGTAAAGTAGCAACTATGCCTGATTTATGTAATCGTATAACTGGATTTCAAGATTCTATCAGAAAATTTGTATGTCATGTTGTTGGAATTTCATTTCAAAGTATTGATAGAACTCTTCTCTCTCAACTCCTTGGTGGTATTAATGATCAAACCCTTCTTCATTGGGTCAACAAATACAATTGGAAAGAAGAGGATAAATTAATTTTTATTGCTAACCAGGATGAAATTATTAAAACCAAGAATATCACAGAAAAAATTGATTTTGAAAACATTGCAGCAATTATGGCTGCATCAAGATGAAAATTTTTACAAAAATTAAAAATAAACTAATTCATATTAATTAATTAATTATTCTCCAATATTATGTTTTAATTTCTTCTAAATAAATACAAATTTCATAAATAACTCAATCTCATTAATTATTTTAATGTTTATTCTAATAAGCGGACAGGGATCTAAGGCAGACAAGATTGCAAATATATTAAATTTACCTCCATTCCATATAATATTGCTTAAAATTTATTAATTCCAAAACATATTGATGTAGTTACATTGATTGGACTGAATAAATTTACAATTTATTGGCGAAAGATAAAATTTCAATTGATTTGTTGAGAATTCGTAGCAAAATCTTTTAGGTGAATTGTCATTTTAATTAAGTTTTGATATGGTCGACTTATTTTTTTAAATCTATATTATTAATTAAAACCGACACACAATTGTCGATTAAAGAACCACATGAACCACATTCTGAAGTGTTCTTGTCAAAGGGACTTATGGTTGAAAAATTATGGGTATTTAAATAGAAAATGAAATGTAACTTAGATAAATTTTCATTTGATTTATTTAATCTTAAAACTAAAGAAACAAAAGAATTCAGAACTTTAAGTTCTCAGTAAACACTTTTTGGGTCCCTTGATTGACCCCACCCGTTTCAGCAGACGAGAGGAATATCCAGTGATGTATTGGTAAAATAAGTAAGGGAACGCATAGTGGTAGCAAAAAAAGTCCTATTTTCAGTAAACTATTTTTTCCATTTAAGTTTTTATTTTTTCTTATTCTTACTATGCAAAATATTAACGAACACAAAAAAAGAAATTCTAACAGTAATTTTAAGTGGGACTTGTCGGGACATGAAAAAGTACTGGACGAGTTCCGGTTCTGAAAAAAAGTAAGGGAACGTCGTTCCCCCGCGTTCCCCTCCCAATACACCACTGGGAATATCGTATTTTCATTGCCAGAACTTAAAAAATTGAATCTATATATTAGATATAAAGGCTTTTGCTTGACATTGTTTAAAATTTATTTAAAATGCTTATTTTTTTCATATTTCATCACCCATAGAATCCAAATAGCGCTATTATTTTTCATGTATGTATGTCTGTCCGTATCAGATTCAAAATTGCCTGATCCGATGAAACTTAACTAGAATATTCCTATATACCCCTTTTTAAACATCTGCTATAATATCAATATCGAATCATTATTGAATTTAAAATTAATTTTCTAGTTTCGAAGAAAATCAAAGGCAAAGCTAGTAACTAATATAATAATGATTTATATTTGATATTGAATTAATTTATAATTGATTTCATTTTTTTAATAAATATATTTTATTAATATTGAATCATTAATAAATTTAAAATTAATTTTCTAGTTTCGAACAGCTGGTAACTAATTGAATAATGATTTATAATTGTTATACTACTCTTTTTATTAGTGCTATCTTTTAGAATAATCTTTAAACCCCTTAACTGCCGCGGGCGTATATATACGCCGCGCTAAGCCGATGCGTTGACTGCCCCGGGTGTATATATACGGCTTTCCGAAGTAAGCTTCCCTGCATTGCTCTGCTATCGGTAAAGCTAGACCCAGCTAGACCCATGACTTTGTAATGCAATAGAATCAAATAGAATGTCCTTGACGACAATGTTTACGATGGACTTGCCTATTTTAAAGAAGGGGCGGGGCGAATTGGAGAGGGAAATATAACTGTGTGTGTGTGCCGGTGGCACTGGGGAGCGAATCTCATAAGTTTTCGGTGGCAGTTAAGGGGTTAATAAATAAAACCATAAGATTTCGTTATTCACAATTGTGAACAAAAACTTTGAAGAAATGAGCATTATAGTGTCCGCTATAGTTGCCATTACCTTATACCTTATTTTAACCACTCATTTATTTTTTTAAATCCTTATTTTTATAAAATTATATAATAAATATATTATATAATTTAATATAGAAATAAGTTGTTATAATAGAATTTAATAATAAAAAATCTTTTTAATTGATTTTATTTGAATGATTTTTAATCATATATATTAATTAAATATAACAATATTTTGTATTTTTTAACTTTTTTTTTTCATGCCAATATAACTTAAAATTTTTTATATTTTACATTTTTAATTTTAATTTGTATATTAGTTTATCTTGATCTTTCATCTGTTTACAAAGTATTCATTAAAAACTCGAATAAAACGTAATCTCTATTTTCAAATGCTTGGTCCATTATATTATGTTTATTCTCATCTTTGTAATCTGAAGTAGTTATTATAAATTATAATTGTTTATATAAATTCAATTTTCAATTTTTTATAATTAACTGAAAGTTTTAAAATAAATACCTCTACAAGCTCCATGAAATATAAGACATTTCACCATTCCTAGATGTTGATATATAGCAGCTTGCATCATGGCTTTATTTTTTGTTGTTTCGTTTTCTATTGTTTGTTCATCTATATTAAGATTTCAATGAAATGATAAAATCTATGAATAAATTATATTCCATTATATACAAGGTGTGTCTTAAAAAGTTCGGTGAATGGTATGATAAAAACAAAAAGAGAATGTTAATTGTAAATACCTTTATGAACCTTCAAAATACTCTCCACTGGCCACAACCCACTTCTGACAACGTTCGAATAACGCTTGAAAACTGATGGAGAAGTCTTGATTTGGAACCGTTCTCAGAGTAGCCGTCACAACGTTCAGGCCGGCAATCCACAAGCAGGACACCAGAAAACACTGAACGTGTACGAGAGATGCTAACAAAAGATCGGCGATTGACTCTGCGACTAATAACCGAAGAATTGGGTATTGGCAAAGACACAGTAAGTAGTGTTATCTAGTGTCCTGCTTGTGGATTGCCGGCCAGAACGTTATGACGGCTACTCTGAGAAGGATTGCACATCAAGACTTCTCAAGTTTTCAGTTTTCAAGCGTTATACGAACCTTGTCAGAAGTGTGTTGTGGCTAGTGGAGAGTATTTTGAAGGTTAATAAAGGTATTTACAATTACCATTCTCTTTTTATGTTTTTATCATACCATTCACCGAACTTTTTAAGGCACACTTTGTATATAATGGAATGCTGTAGACCCCTTGCAGATCTAAATCGACCCCTAAGGGTCGATTTAGACCACTTTGGGAACGGCTGGTTTAGAGGATAAAAATGAAAACGTGGTAGTTAATGGACCTCTTCCGAATGAGCTATATTTCTCAAAAGTTGAAACAAAACTACGAATTTTGAATAATGCCCGTGTACCAAATTTCATTATTCTGGCTCAAACCGTTTTTGCGTAATCTTGTCTACATACACACATACACCGAGATAATAAAAAAATTGAAACGATTTTGCTAGTTAACTACCATTTTCAGATTAAATAATTAAATCAATTTCACAAATTAATTAAACACAGATATATAAAGAAAAGATACTTACAATAATGGGTCTTTATCAAAAACTCTAGTACTTTAGTATGACCATTTTTGATAGCAAGATTTAAAGGAAGCTAGAAAATAAATTGAATTATTAATAAATTTATATATATATATATATATTACTTATATATAATTTTATTTCTATAGTATCATAATTAGGGTAACCATACATATCGTTTTTTCGGGACTGTTTCGATTGGAAGATATTGTCCCAGAGTCTATCACTTTGCCATTTTATCCCGCCCAATTGATAAAGATTGCAGAATGTATGTATTAAACAAACAAATACAGAACTTGAAAAATAAATAGGGTCCAAATTTGTAATTTGTAAAAATAACAAGAAATTCTCGAAAAGTGTATACTCTAGATATACACATTTAATTAATTAACCATGTAAAAAATAAATATCTTATCTTATTATAGCAGCAAAAATTCAATATATATAAACCGCTCTCTTCAGCCTCGGGAAGAATCATCTTCATTAGTTTTTTTTTTTTCTTTCTTAATGTAAATTTATATGACGTCATCAACTACGTCAGCCAGCGCTTTCTTATATACAAAATATATTATATATAAAATAAAATTAAAAATATTTATGTTATATCCATTTCTGTTTTTTATTGCATTAATACATACATTTAAATCATTTGAAAACTCCCCCTACTTGATCGACGCTAGTGCTGATTAATAAGAATTCATCATTAATGTTAATGCTATAAAATATAATCTTAATTACATTCAAAATTAAAATCTATCCTGAAATCAATATTTATGCTTCAGAATTTTGAGAATAGATTTTTTTTTATTCAATCTAATATACTAACATTGACTAAAAATTCCCTTAATAAAATTCTCTTGAAGATAGTCCCAAAACGTCGCGTAAATAACTGGCAAATAACTTTTCATAATCAAAACTTTCACGGAAACCTAAACAATCATATATATATTATTTAATTCCATAACGATTTCAAGTTTATTAATTATTATGAGAAGGTAATTTTTAAATATCAAACCCTTTACTGCAAATCATTTTTTTTTCTTAACAAATGTGATATGTTAATTATTGTCAAACCGTTTAAGGGAAGTGCTATTGAATGAATGAATTGAAGTTCATTTATCCGCGAAACTATTCTACTGCTCATACTATTTTGTTTTCTTAAAGCAGTGATTCTCAATCTTTTTTTTACTGCGGGACACTTTTAACGTGATATGTTAATTATTGTCAAACCATTTAAGGGAGGTGCTATTGAATGGACTGAAGTTCATTTATACACGAAAATATTCTACTGCTCATACTATTTTGTTCTCCTAAAGCAGTGATTCTCAACCTCTTTTTTACCGCGGCACACTTTTAACGGTTAAAAAATTTGGCGACTCACAAAGAAAAAGATAAGTGTAAAAGTTATTTACTTATTTACCAAATTGAAAAAAAGTCGAAAATGTTTAAGAGCCTGATTGCAAAAACATTTTAACTTTTTTTTAGATCCATATTGAAAAAAATTGAAAAAAAAAGTCGAAAATGTTTAATAGCCTGATCCCAAAACATTGGATCCTTTTTTAGAACCATATTGAAAAAAAAAGTTGGAAATGTTTACGAGCATGATCGAAAAAAACATTTTACCTTTTATTTACATACATATAAAATAAATAACTACTTTTTCTTAATTTGAACTTTACATTTGTAAATAGTGGTTGAGAATCACTGTCATAAAGCGAACAAATATATATATATATTACAATTACTTACAGAGTCGGTTAGTTTTGCTCCATTACATATTAAATATTCGACTATACTTAGACTATTTCCTGCACAAGCATAAGCTAAAGCCGATTGATTATTTGTATCTACTTCATTTATTATTGCTCCTCTGCTAATTAAAAATTCTACCATAGGTAAGTGATTAAAGTAACTTGCTCTCATTAAGGGAGTTTCACCTTTCTCGCACTTATAACCTTAAAAAAAAATAAAAACTATTTATTATTTTATTTATATTTTTATGTTATAAACTGATTAAGATGTTTAAATATTTGATATTTTTCTTCCAAGACGATGGCAAGAATTCTAAAATCGCAAATAAATAATGTGTTAATGATTGGATACGTATAGCATTAATTAATTAAGTTATATATATATATATATATATATATATATATGTTTATTTATGCACAAAAAATTAATTGACATAATTATTAGTTTAATTTGCCTTTTAAAATAATAAAAATTAATAAATTTATAAAAAAAATAAAAAATATATAACACTTAAAAAAAAATTGTATTTGGTCGAGATTCAAACTCGAGCCGTTTGCAGGCCGCGGAGGCAAAAACCTGGTCGCACGTCTTAACCCGTTTACCTTATTTTTTTTTTTTTTTTTTGTCTAAAATGTATTGAGCCAATAATTTACGTAAGATATTTACAAAGAAGATTATCCCTAAACACATGGGATATACAATTTAATAAGAAATTAAAGAAATTTATAAATATAGAATTTGGAAATGTAGAAAAATTTAAATACTTAGCTTCTGTGATAACGAAAGATAATAATATTCGAGAGGAGTTTAAAGCGAGGTTACAATCGGGAAACGCCTGTTATCATGCATTAAAGGGGCTTATCGCGTCAAAATTATTATAAAAGGGGATAAAAGTTAAAATACATAAAACAATTATTTTACCGGTTGTATTATATGGATGTGAGGCATGGTCTATGACCTTAGGGGACGAGAGTAGATTTAGAATATTTGAGAATAGGATTCTGCGAAGCATTTATGGGCCAAATAAGAGGAGGTCACCGGGGAATGGCGAAAATTGCATAACGAGGAATTGCATGACCTCCATAAGTCTCCAGATATAGTTAGAATTATAAAATCGAGAAGGCTAAGATGGGCAGGACACGTGGCTAGAATGGGAGAAGATAGAATGACGAAAAATATATTGGTAAGGAGACTGAGTGGGAAACGTCCACTTGGAAGACCAACGACACGGTGGGTGGATAATGTGGGAAAGGATGTAAGAGAGATTGGAGAGGAGAGAGACTGGATGGAGGGTTGTGGCTCAGAATAGGAATACTTGGAGGGGTGTGGTTGCTGCGGCCAAGAACTTTCGAGTTCCGTAGAGTCACAGAGATATATATATTAAAAAAATTTATAACAAAATTGTGCAATATAGCACGTTCGTTGTTAAACAAAAAATTACAAATAAAATGTACTTAGAATCTAAATTATTATATTGTTTCCTTTTCCTCTTTTAATTTAATTTATAATGATTAATTATACAATTAATGATAATGTGATTAATTTTATTCAGGAAAAAGGCTTTTATAAAAACCTGAAAACAACCCGTTTACCCAAGACGGTTCACAGTTTTTATTTGTAATATTTGTTAACTAACGTCCGCGAAAAGTCAAACTTTACCTGCGATTTTCGCGAAAACTAGGGCCCATTCACTCAAACCCCTTTACATATTTTCATTTCCCAACCTACTTTAATGAACTATGACTCATTTAAAAGGCGATTTTACAATTCTTGCCATCTCCTTGTTAGTTTTCCTGTTGATAGATAAAGTGATAAAATTGAAATGTTTTCCTTTTTGTTCTATTCAAATTTTGTTATATTTATACGAGGGTGAGGTGAAAAGTTTCCGGCCTGACCAAGAAAAACGATGTTTTTAAATTTTTTTTTTGCTTTGTTTTTCAACATTCAAGATAGCTGAGACCTGTACGATGTCAGCTGAACGTGTGCGAAATATTTTGCACAACCATTCGAACATGGAAAGCTGTGTGCAACGTGGGTGTCGCGTTTGCTAACGTTAGACCAAAAACTGCTTCGAAAAACAATTTCTACCGACAATTTGGCGCTGTCCAAACGAATTTTTGCGTCGATTCATAACTGTTAAATTTAATTTAATTTAATTAATTAATTAGAACACCGTCATGAGAAATGTATCAGTGTTGATGGAGATTATGTTGAAAAATATAGCAAAAAACAAATTTAAAAATATCGTTTTTCTTGGTCAGGCCGGAAACTTTTCACCTCACCCTCGTATATATCCGAATTTTAATAATCGTCATCTTAACTATATATATACATATTACCAGGCTCTTTTCATATTTTAGCAAAAGAGAGAGGATCTTAACATCTCCAGCATAAACAGTATTCCACAAAGCAAGGTTGAGTGTTTCTTTATCTGGACGTTTCTTTTTTTTATTTAAGTACTCAAGAATTTTCCTAAGATATAAGAGAATAAATGTAAAAAAAAATTGTAATTCAATGCTATATACTCTAAAAAAAATAAATAAAATTAATATCATTAGAATACTTGAGAGGAAAATGTTCGATTCAAGAAAAATTTTGATTTATTTAATACTACTAGCTACATTTAATAATTTACTTTATACTATTTATTTTCTAATGAATAGGTCTGTTTTTTTAAGGATATATATATATAGAAAACATTGTTGCCTGTTTTTGTCACTAGACAATATGGTCAGTAGCACTGGATAAAGGGGCGGGTAAGCCGGGGCGCCAAATTTCTAGCGGCGCCGATATAAAAATAAAATATTTTTTTTCAATCATTATTTTTGTGAAATTTTGATTTTCTGCCTTTTTTACTATCTTCTTTAATTTGCAGTAAATTTGTATATTCTTGTATGATAGGCACTCAAAACCCTAGAACCGGCCCTAATAGTCAGCCTATATCTATGGCATTGATTCCACCTATTTCGTTCACAATATCATGCATCAGCAGTGTTCCCTCTAAATTGTGTACACGCGCACAGATATTGTAAATAACCCAGAAATTATTTTTCATAATAATAATAAGTTGACCTGTGGCCAGGTCCGAACCGACCGACGATTTGAAGTAAATTAATTTCCAGCTACAGAAACAATTTCAAATAATTTTAATATATCTATTAATGTAATAAAAAACAGATATGGATACATAAATAATAAATATAAACATTTTTAATTTTATTTTATTTATAATATATATGCAAGACCAGGCTGTGACGTCATGAATGGCTGGATGACGTCATATAATTTTAAATCAAGAAAAAACTAATAAATATGATTTTCGCGAGGATAAAACCAATACAAAGTGCATGATTCGTGGTGATATGTAAAAAATCTCCTCATGTGAAATTTGGTGTGAAAATAACCCTTCCCTTCCTATCGTCGATCGCTATTACTACCACTTCCGGTTTCCGGATTTGCACCAAAAGTTGATCAATTCATCCCATTGATGCATTAAGTAAATATACCAAATTTCATCAAAATCGGTTGAGCCGTTCAGGCTGTACACATCTATACGGACAGACGGACGGACAGACATCATGCTAAAAATACTTTTTTCTGTTAAGAAAATGCATGATTCGTGGAGATATGTAAAAATCTCCACATGTGAAATTTGCTGTGAAAACAATACCTCCCTTACTATCGTCGGTCGGTAAAAATTGTCTGTCTACCTCCATGAATGTTCAACATTGAATATAAAAATTATAATTCTAGCAATTTTCACCAAAAATTATGAAAATATTTAATTTATTTATTTAATTACCAACAAACGATAATAAGGGAGGTATTGTTTTCATTCCAAATTTCACATGTGGAGAATTTTACATTTCTCCACTTCTTAACAGAAAAAAGTATTTTTAGCATGAAGTCTGTCCGTCTGTCCATCCGTCCGTCCGTATAGACGTGTACAGCTTGAACGGCTAAACGGATTTTGATGAAATTTGGTATATTTACTTAATGCATCAGTATGATGAATTGATCAACTTTTGGTGTATATCCGGAAACCGGAAGTGGTAGTATTACAGATCGACGATAGGAAGAGAAGGGTTATTTTCACAACAAATTTCACATGAGATTTTTTTACATATCTCCTCAAATCATGCACATTGTATTGGTTTTATCCTCGAGAAAATCATCTTCATTAATTTTTTCTTAATTTAAAATTATATGACGTCACAGCCAGCGCCTCCTTATATATTATAAGTAAAATAAAATTAAAAATATTTATGTTATATGCCTATCTGTTTTTTATTGCATTAATAGATATATTAAAATTATTTGAAATTGTTTCTGTAGCTGGAAATTAATTTATTTCAAACCGTCGGTCGGTTCTGCGCCTGGCTACAGGTCAACTTATATCTTTATTTTTTTTTATTTATTCTCTTCTTAAGTAAAAACTATTTACGCGCATAATTAATTTTCATTTGAATGGTGTAACACTGATTTTGAATGCCCTCGGTGGTGTCACGCACAGGTTAAGTAATTAAAATTTACATTTCTAATCGCTATTAAATTTGTTGTGTATTATTGTATGTTGTATTATTCTTGTAAACTGTTTTCTTTTAGGTGCTCCTACTAAAATGTACTTTTTAAAAAAAATTGCGCACCCTTAAAAATTAAAGAGAACACTGATAAAATGAGAGAAATAAATATTCCATAAATGTACAATATAGTGGGAGTAATAATTGGGATAAATTTTTACCCTTTAACTGGATATGACATAAAATATTTGGTAGACAGTTACACTTACATTTAAATTAGAATTTTGAAAATTAATTAAATTTAAAATCTATATACCAAACAATATCAAAATATCCTCCTAAACAAGCAGCTACTAAAGGTGAATATTTTCCCATTATTATATGGACTTTTTTTTCTAATAAAAACTCAACTGCCAAGGTCTCTCCTTCATTTGCTGCATAGTATAAGGCTGTTTTACCGGTCGATTCTCTCATTGCATGAATATTAGCACCTGAAAAATACATTCATAGTAAATTTGAAATGTGAATTTAATTTTAATTAAATCTTTAAATTGGACGTTTATTTTTTTCTTTTTTTTTTTTTAATTAAAATTTGCTTTTTTTTTAAAGACCTTCATACGTTGCTATGATTTCCTCAAGGTTTAGCCTATTTAGTCTTTCTTATAGATTTTTTTAATTTCTCAGACAAAAATATTGAGAAAATCCCGCAAAGTATTTACAGGTTTAAGTAACGACAGTGGCGTACCTATGGGGGGGGGGGTGCGGTCCGCACCGGGCGGCACTTATCTTGGGGCGGCATTTTTTATATTTAGTTACAGTTGTAAAAAGCAACTTATTGATTTCATATTTATATTTTTTCTTTCTTGAATAATAAATGATTATTATGATTATTATAAGTTTACTATTTGATTTATATAAATTATGATTAACTATATGATTTCGAATATTATTCCTCGGTGTATATAAATTAGTGTAAATTTTGAATTCTAATTCCAAGAACAGGAAAATAATTTTATTTTATTGTATTCATTAAAATTTGTTGAATTCGTAAAAGCATCTTTAAGATTTTGTTCGGCAAAATTATCTTCGTTCTACAATGAGTCAATTAAAACTACAAAATCTTGCAATATTGTCAATAGAACAAAAAATTACAAATAATATAAATTTAGAGAGCATTATACATGATTTTTCTAGTATGAAAGCTAGAAGAGTAAATATTATATAAATATGTTACGAGTGCATACAAATATGTGTAAAAAAATTTACTCTGTGTATTAATTAATATTGATTAAATAACTTAATAATTTATTTATGTGTATTAATTTATAAAAACCACTATTTGATTGACTTATAATAGAAAGGGCGGCAAACTGGAGATCGCCCCGGGCGGCAAAAGTTCTAGGTACGCCACTGAGTAACGAAAACATGCAATGAAGTTTTTTAGAGAGAGATAAATTTAAGATTCAATAAATCGTTATCAAGCGACTGCAGAAGTAGCAATCGAAACGTTGTGTATTTTGTTGAATAAATTTATAATAAAAAATCGTTATCAAGCGACTGCAGAAGTAGCAATCGAACCGTGTATTTTTTTGAATAAATTTACAATAAAAAATATGAATATGTGGTTTTATTTACAAATTTCCCTTATAAATAAAAACAGCCACCAAAGCTTTAATAATTTAATGCATTGTATATATGAGCCACTCAGAAGCCAAACCGATTAACTCCAAATTTTGCTAGTAATGTAATGTAATGTAATGTGCAACATATGAAGTAAATATTGAATTTGATAATCTTAATATTGCAATGCAATATACATTTTTCTGTAATCAATAACCCTGAATTTAATACACACTGTGAACTTTGGGCTTCTCAGTTTGTTTATACGTGGGGTTAATCACTTTGGCATATCAAGTGGCATATATATATATACTAGCTGCTCAGAGCGCCTTTGGCGCTCTTCACACCTAGATGGGGGCTCCGCCCCCTGTACCCCCGATTGGTACATAGTATTTGCTTGACAGTAGTAAAAGGTTTTCATCCATTTTGTTTCAATCCGTATATTACATAAAACATTCATAGAGATATGTAAGAATACTGTGATATAATTAACGTCAAAATTTTTCGGTCAGACAGACAAATATAAAAAATTCTAAACTCACTTTTGGCTTCCAAAGATCATGAAAGGTCTGCAAAAAATTTTAAATTCTGAGCAATGTGCAGACAAAAACCTTTTTATATATATATAGATAATAATAATAAAAAACATTTTAATAAATTTAAAAAATATACCCAATTTAAAAATGTCAAAAATTTAAAATAACTTTATATCATCATATTTTAATTTTTATATATTTTCACTTCATAAAATACTAAATAATATTTTTTTTTTATTATTCAATGATAAAATTTATATATTATTATATTATATATATTATAGAAAAGAAGAAATATTCAATTAAATAAAAAATAATTTATGATAAAAATATGATCTAATAAATATTTTATTAAATTAATTAAAATGAGAACTTTTAGAATAAATGATTTAAATGCATTGATATTTGAATATTAGAATTTAAAATAAAAAGTGAAATATTA
This sequence comes from Labia minor, assembly GCA_963082975.1. Lineage (NCBI taxonomy): Eukaryota > Metazoa > Arthropoda > Insecta > Dermaptera > Spongiphoridae > Labia > Labia minor. The sequence continues at coordinate 70,650,452 of OY720348.1, forward strand.
TAATAATTCTTTAATTGGGAATCGCTATGATAATTCGTTGTTTGAAATGATTCCGCTAGGGACAGTGGGCCACGCCAGGCTCTTGAATGAACAACACGGAGAATTATATAAACTTTAAAAAATTAATTTCTGCGGTTATTGATTAAATATTAATAAAATTTATAGCCTATGTTACTCTAGGGGTATATAATAATATTGTGATGTAATTTCAAAGAAATCGGTTCAGCCAATTCTGAGTCTATAAAATAGTAATTTTCCGGACAGACAGACAGACATGAAAAATTCTAAAGTCACTTTTGGATTCTAGAGGTCATGAAACGCGAAGATATGCAAAAATTTTTAAATTCTGAGCAATGTGCAGACAAAAACCTTTTTTTATATATATAGATATATATATATATATAATGTTTTGAATATAAATATGAGTGATTTTTGTTTTTTTTTGTGAGATATAATCAACTTTTCGCCGGCCATTTTTGCGCCATTTTCAAAAGAATTTTGAAAAGGGATTTTTTTGGAACTCTTGGTCACACAGACTAAGACCTAAAATCCCTAAAATTCCCTTCTCTAAATTCTTTATATATATATATATATATATATATATATATAAGAGACAGAAAGAGAGAGAGAGAGAATAAAATAGATTTCAAAAGAAATAGTCATACCAGCTTTAATTAACCTTTTCATCATAGCCAGATCACCTCTTTTAGCTGCAACCATAATAAGGGATTTGGACTTTACTTCTGATTCATTTTCAATTGTAGACATTCTGGGTATTACATCGAATAATTCTCTATTGCCATTATATACAGCCATCCAAATTGGCGTTCTTTTACAACCCTCTGAATTCGTACACTTAAAAATATATATATTACATTAAAAATTTATTAAATTTATCACATTTCAAATATATTATAATATTTGTAAAAAATTATTCATATGTTAAAATATATAATCGATATGTAAATTCATTTTTTAAGGGGTTTTTATTAATACTACATCACATATATGGAATGTAAATTTACCGATTTTTTCATTTACCGGTAATTCGGTAAATGAAAATTGAATTACCGGTTTACCGGTAAAATACCGGTAAAATATTTTACTGAAATAGCAAAAAAAGATAATAAAAATGAAAGTAATTTTGATTTTCATGTCACATTTTTTATTTTAAGATTTTTTTAAAAAAATAACTTCTTAAGAAACTTAAATTACTTAAGGGTTCATCTGGGTTGATCTAATTTTTGTACAAAATAATCCAGAGATATTCTACATATTAATTCATTTTTTAGTTCAATGCTTAAAAATGTATTTTGGTTGGTTGACTCATCCAACATAAATTTCAAAGTAACATCGACTACATATTAAATTAGACTTTTCATTGGATAAGGTTTCAACGGCTAATGTTAATTATTTTAACGTTAATATATGAAAAGTTCTATAGTTTAATTAAAATAAACATGTATAAATTAGTAAATAGTACTATTTATATAAAATATTAATTAATAATTACTTTAAAAAATTTCATATAAAATTCAAAAATATTTTAACATTTGACGTCACACGTGTATATGTGTTTGTGATAAAAATAATTTTTTGAGAGTATTGTTGATAACTTGATATATGTTATGTGTTATGTTATATGTTATGTAAAACGAATTGTAGCGAAAAAAGAAAACAAAAAATTTTTATTATAATTTTTGTAAGTATGTGTTTCTTCTCGTATTCAATTAAAATATTTTGAGTTGAACATTGATGAAAGAAGAAAATTGTATGAAAGAAGAAAATTGTACTACATGGGTTTTTTAGATGAGAAGAGTGCGATGAGGTGAAAAATAGTCTTTGAGAAGACAAAGTGTGGAAATTCGCATTTATGGGTAAATTACAAAAATTTACTTATCGATATTTACCGGTAAATTACAAAAATTTACCGGATGTTTTTTTGCAAATTTACCGGTATAAATCGGTAAACCGGTTTACATTCCCTAATCATATATTTAGTATTATAGCCAAATAAATAAGTTATTTTTTTAATTTTGATTTTATTTAAATAGAAATTTTTTTAAAATTAGTAATAGGCTCGATCCACATTAAAAATTGTTAATTGTTAATTAATCCCTTCCAATGAATGTATACTTCTAATATAAAGAAAAGAGATATTTATGTCACCTTTGCGCCATATCTGGTTAAAACTTGCATGACTTTTTTATGTCCTCCTAAAATAGCTTCCATCAAAGGGGTGTGGCCATAATTTGTTATATGTTCCTAGATAAGATTGAATCCAAGATCATTTTTATTTCATTGAAAATGAATAGATATTTTCTTACCAAATTTGCTCCAATTTGCAAAAGAAATTGCACGGTCTCTTCATTTCCTTTGTAACTAGCAATTGTTAGTGGAGTCTCTTGTGTCAAATGTGCCATATAATTCACATAAGAAATAGCATTCATTTCATTTATTAAATACTAAAACAAAACAGATGTCAAGTTGATTCTTGTAAATTATTTATTTAATTTTTTTATACAATTTATTTGATTTATTGACAGGCCTCCATTGTGAAGCTTATTTATTTTAGTATACTATTAATTATTATTTATTTTTATTTATGATATTATCGATTCCATTAACCGTCTATCATTGGTAATCCTATTTATGGAAGACTTGTTCAATAACTGATAATTTAATATTATAATTACGACGGTGGGGTGAAAAGTTTCCGGCCTGACCAAGAATGTTGAAAAATAAAGCAAAAAAAAAAAATTTAAAAAGATAATTTTTCTTGGTCAGACCGGAAACTTTTTGTATATTACTGATATATTATTAAATTAATTATTAAAAATAGTGATTGGTTGTTGGAGTAAAAATTATTTTTCTAATAAAGGAGTTTGAGGTTAGATATAAAGGAATCGATCAGGCTGGCTGTGCCCCGTCGAAGATGTTTTGACAACCCCAGAGAGGACTACTAGAGTGAAAAATAAGTTGACCTGTGGCCAGGTCCGAACCGACCGACGATTTGAAGTAAATTAATTTCCAGCTACAGAAACAATTTCAAATAATTTTAATATATCTATTAATGTAATAAAAAACAGATATGGATACATAAATAATAAATATAAACATTTTTAATTTTATTTTATTTATAATATATATGCAAGACCAGGCTGTGACGTCATGAATGGCTGGATGACGTCATATAATTTTAAATCAAGAAAAAACTAATAAATATGATTTTCCCGAGGATAAAACCAATACAATGTGCATGATTTGAGGAGATATGTAAAAAAATCTCATGTGAAATTTGGTGTGAAAATAACCCTTCCCTTCCTATCGTCGATCGCTATTACTACCACTTCCGGTTTCCGGATTTGCACCAAAAGTTGATCAATTCATCCCATTGATGCATTAAGTAAATATACCAAATTTCATTAAAATCCGTTGAGCCGTTCAGGCTGTACACATCTATACGGACGGACGGACAGACGGACGGACGGACGGACAGACATCATGCTAAAAATACTTTTTTCTGTAAAAATCTCCACATGTGAAATTTGGTGTGAAAACAATACCTCTCTTACTATCGTCGGTCGGTAAAAACTAAATGCTGGATAGAATCATATTTGTTGAATTATTATTTCATAGTATTTAGTACCTTTAAATCATCAATTATATATTATTTCCTTTATAATTTACTAAATCACGAGTTAAATCGTTAGCAAATTATATAATACATATATTATAGTTATATAATACATTCTACAGTAATGCATTTCTATTTTGGGTGTGAGGATAGACACAATGGAATCGGTCAGAATTCATTTTACTGTTTGTTTGGCTGTGCCCCATCGAAGATAGCTTAGTATCCCCTGATAGAACTACTTGAGCGAAAAAAAACTAAATACTGGAAAGAATAATATTTGATAGATGATTACTTCATGGCATAAATAGCCCTTGAGGTGCCTTTAAACCACCAAAAATAATAGTAATAATATATATTATATATATCGTACATATGTCCTATTAATTTTATTATTTCCTTTATAACTTAATGAATCACGAGTTAAATCGTTGCTAAGTTATAATGTCAAGCTCAAATTCAATTTCACTAAATAAGCCAGATTATCTTACATTACTAATTAATTATAAAAAAAAACGGAATTGTAAATACTATAACTCGGCGGTTTTCAACCTGTGGGGCGCCCCCCCCCCTTGAGGGGCGCGAAGTTATTAAAGCCAATTTCAAGTGCCCGCGAAGGCAATTCAAACTTTTGAAAATTTTCGATTTTTTTTTCCAATATGGTTCTAAAAAAAGGTAAGATGATTTTGTGGACAAACTTTTGAACATTTTCGATTTTTTTCAATTTTTTTTCCAATATGGTTCTAAAAAAAAAGGTAAGATGATTTTGCGATGCGCTGAACCATGGCCCCGCCCCTGTTGTTATATTATTTCAGAAATGTACCCGACTATTGAAGAAGGAAATTAAATTATTACAAAAATTAAGGGGGCGCAAGGATTTTTTTTTAGTAAAAGGGGGGCGCAGGTACAGATAAGTTGGAAACCACTGCTATAACTGATATTTATATTTTTATTAAATAATATTATGTATTTTAAAGAGTTTTAATTGTTATTCCGAATTATATATATATATATATAAATTTAACAATAAACTTAAAAAATAAATCAATAATAAATAGAAAGTGCAGAAAATCGAAATACGAACCTTAACAAGGATATGATGGCCTTCTTGGGCAGCTAAAAATAAGCTATCTGGGTTATTTAAATATTCGTCTCCAAATTGTGGAAATTGTGTTCTAAGAAATTTTATTAGTTTTAGATTGCCATTTTTCACAGCATGATATCCAGATTCGAAACCTAAAAAAAGTAAAATGATTATCAAATAGCCAGTGTATCATACGAATTGAACTTAAAGATTGATAATTGGAAAATATATATTAATTTACATATTTTAGATGAAATTATTCAATTTAAAAATGATTAATTAAAATAAATTTGCAAAAATATTCATATTTCATGTTGGTTGGTCATTTATATTTTTTAATTTTACATTTATTAAATAACTACATGTAATATTAATTAATAGTACCTGGTTTCCTGAGTCGCGGCTCGGTACATTAAAAAAATTATTCCTTATGAACTATGAATTATATTTAAAATAAATAAACAACACAAAATATAGGAAACAATTTCAATTAATTTATAAGAAAATAAATTTAAAAAAAAAATAGTCATAAAAGATACACCTCCCTTAAACGTACGTATTAAGCACCGAAAGACAGAAAAGTATAGCCTGTGAATATAACATAATATATATTTCGTAATTGGATTTCAAAATATTATTCAAATAATTATTTTTAATTTTATTTTATTTATAATATTTTGTATTTAAGAAAGCGTTGTATGGCTTTGCCCGGCGCCATTTTTTTATTATTAAAATTTCTATTTTAAATTAAGAAAAAACTAGCAAAGATGATTTTTCCTGAGGCTGAAACCTATACAGATCGATTTTTCTTTATAAATATTATCTATGGTGTGAATTTCAAGCGGTTTAATATTTCAAAAATACAAATATATATATATATAATTTGCTAGTATAATAAGATAAGATACGAGTAAGTGGAAATATTGACACACACACACTTATATATATATAGTGGCGGATTAAGTTGATTGGGGGCCCTGGGCGGTAAAATTGAAATGGGCCCTCTGTTATAATTGAAAGACAAATTTTGTTTATATTATAATTTAGACTGTTTTATACTTATATATATAGTACTTATGTAAAAATTACATAAATTTTACTGTGGTCGCCGAGACCTAAAATTGATTATTTTTTCTTAAGTTAGTCGGGGTTCAAACACGACCGAATAAAGATCTGTTGTTCAATAAAGATCTGTATCAAGAATAACTTGTTTTATTTAAACTCCGATTATCCATAAACTCAACAGTTTTTTTAAATTTTTTTTAAATAAATATTTTTATTTAGGTTTCGGTGGGCCCCGGGCGGCCGCCCGGTCCGCCCGGCGTTTAATCCGCCTCTGTATATATATAGAAGAAATATTACTTTTAAGCTTTCTCTTCTCTTTCTGTACCACAATTGAAATAACTATTAACACAACTAATAATAAAACAAAAGCGACTTTTAGGTTTTGTAATTTTCATCATGTATACAGATCGATTTTTCTTTATAAATATTATCTATGGTATGTATTTCAAAAATACCTTCGAGCGGTTTAATATTTCAAAAATACAAATATATATACAATTATTGCTAGTATAAAAAGATAAGATAAATTGTATACAAGCCCTTTCTTACCAGAAAATGGTACTTTCTTGAGTTTTGCCCCTTTACTTACAAACAATTTCACAAAATTATAGTATCCAAGTTGAGTAGCTTCAGTTAGCGGAGTGCAATTTGGGGAAAAACAACTAGTCAATTTATCATCACTTTGATAAAAATTCTAGAATTTAAAAAAAAATAAATAAATATATTATACTTGCACAAGTTGATTATTATGAACCTTTACAGATAAAATCTACTGATTACCTCAGCAATTATTTTCAATCCGGCGGTTGCATTGTAAAATAGTATATAAAGAATATTTTGGAAAGTTAAAGCTTCACCTTCAAAATTTTTTGTAAATACAATATCTCCAGCACTCTCTACCATATACCTATATAGGTTCCTTAAAAAAAATAATATATATATATATATATATAAATAAAAATAAATATATAAATAGTATATATATATATATCAAAAAAGATTTACCCGTTACTCTGCTTCCAAGCTTTAGGAGTGCGTTCTCTCAAATTTTTACGCACTCCACAGGCCTCTTCAAATTGATTATATATCATATTAATAAGCTTTTGGTGGGTTCGGCCTCTATGATCAAAAGAAGGAATTGTATCATGAAGGTCCCCTAAAATAAAAAAAAAAAAATAAATAAATAAAAAACAACAGTGAAATATTAATTTGCTCATTATAGACCTGATTTCACAGAAACTCCAATTTTTTTTTAACAAACATATTCAAAAATTTGCAATTATTATTTTTTTTATAATTTTTATTGTAACTCCACTCTTCCATTTTTACTATCTTGCCAGAGATCATGCAAATTTTCGATGTCGAGATTTTGATGTTTTTATACGTTTTGAAGGTCCCTGAGTCATTTTCACTAAGGTTGAGAAAAAGGTCTGTGTGTGTGTATATGTGTGTATGTAAGTGTGTATGTAGACAAGATTACGCAAAAAATTTTCCTAATGTTTTATACTATATTATATATCTACATATAAGTAATCTATTCATAATAAAGACTATAGTCTTTTCTTATTCTCCTGAATCATTTTGTCTAATCTATTTATTATTATTTTTTTTACTATCTCGCCAGTATTGCGATCACTAAAATTTTCGATGTCGAGATTTTGATGTTTTTATACGTTTTGAAGGTCCCTGAGTTATTTACACGTTTTCATTTTTTTCCCTCTAAACTGACCTTAAAAATAAAGATATATGTTTGATAGTTTTTGACATGATTAAAAATTGTATAAAACTGCTATATATAGTTTCAGTTTGATTGAATCGCTAAAAGTACCGGAATTAATTTTTTAAATTTTTAAATTTTGACTTTTAACTTAATGTCAAGGTTTTAAATTTAAATTTAATTTATGTTAATTAATTAATTTAATTGAATAACAATACTATACCGTAAATTTAAATTTTTTTAATTAATTACCCCAATTCATTTATATTTAATTTATAATTTATATAATTATTTAAATTTAATTTATATATAATATATGTTAATTAATCCAATTCAGATGTAGCTCAACCGGAAGTGGGTTTTCATTTTTTTCCTCTAAAGTGACCGTAAAAATAAAGATATATGTTTGATAATTTTTCCCATGATTAAAAATTGAATAAAATTGCTATATATAGAATTTCAGCTTGATTGAATCGCTGAAGGTACCAGAATTAATTTTTTAACATTACAAATCTCACGCACCAACACGTGACGTGGTGCCATCAACAAAGAGCCAAACATGCACTGGTTTAATAAATATTATTTATTAACTTTAATTTATAGTTTATAATTAATTAAATTTAATTTAAATAATAATATATATAGCACTTTTTGTTTTTTTTCCTCTAAAGTGACCATAAAAATAAAGATATATGTTTGATAGTTTTGACATGATTAAAAATTGTATAAAACTCCTATATATAGAATTTCAGCTTGATTGAAAGTACCGGAATTAATTTTTTAACACTGCAAATCACGCGCCATCAACAAAGAGCCAAACATGCTGCTAGTTTAATAAATATTATTCATTAATTTTAATTTATAATTTATAATTAATTAAATTTAATTGAAATTTAATATATTATGTTATTTTATCTAATTCAAATTGCGAGATAATCGAGTGGAGACACTCCAGCTTATTTTAATTAACATATTCAAAAATTGCAATTACTATTTTTTTTTATTTTTATATGAAATATTTAAGGGAGTTAAAGTATTTACAAGTCTGGAGAGCAACTCGTTTGCTTCCCATCTTCGTAGTCCAAGGTTCAAGTCCCGGGTTTGCCAAGGGAATTTCTCTCATCTATTGGAACGAGATCCACTCAACCTACGTAATCAATACTGGGAGGCAACTTGAATTAAAACAAAATAAGACGATAAAAGTGGAGTGGATATGTTGTACTGATCACACATAATCTCTACCCTGCGCTGTCCTTGTGTAAAATGTTCAAAAAAGTATTTTCATTGATGCAGTGGCATGGACTTATTGACTATTAATTTTGGATCTAATAAAATGAATAATGATTACATAGTAATCATTACATACTAAAAGAATGTATGTAGAATGTTATTACTTACCTAGAAAAATTGATTTCACGTTAGGCCTGTTTAAATAATCCAAGTCCGGAGCACATTCCTCCACATTCTCCTAAATAAAATAATATATCCACATTTTAATATATAATAATGGCCTCTTAATTCAGAGATTACCCCAATATTTTATATGGTATAAATCAGGGGTGGGCAAATACTTTTAAACGCGGGCCAATGTGTAAAATTTTCAAAATGTCTCCCGGGCGAAAACACCAAACCGGGACATTTGTAGAAAAAATTTACCTTTTTATAGAGCCATATTGAATGAAAGATCGAAATAAGAGCCAAACTTTTTCAACGGGCCGGATAAAATAAGTAAAAGGGCCGGATCCGGCCCGCGGGCCGGCTTTTGCCCACCCCAGGTATAAATGATTATTTTTCAAAATAAAAAAAAATACCTCTATTTTTTGTTCGATTACTTTATCCAACTCCTCTTTCACTACATGCGGTGGTACAGGCATATTTTAGAATATTAATAAAATTATTTAAAAAAAAAAGAATGTATTTTGCCAATAGTGATATTTGAAATGAAGAATTCACTTAATAATACTTTTTTTTAAAAAAAAACTATATATAAATTAAATAATTTATTGATATTAATAATTATTTCGCAAAATAAATCTAAATATAAAACATTAAGATTATTTTTATCTTTCATTTAAAATATTAAAGGTACTTATATTTATAATATATATATATATATATATATATATACTTGAATAAAATAAACATAATATTCTATTTAGATCAGGGGTGTCTAAACTGTGGCTCCCGGGCCGCAAACCCTTTTGCGGCCCAAACAGAAATTATGAAAATATTTAAATTTAATTAATATTTAATTCAATATGGTTCTAAAAGAAAAAAGGTAAAATGATTTTGGTATTAGACTTTTCCAACTTTTTACTATCTCGCCAGAGATAGTATTGCGATCACGAAAATTTTCGATGTTGAGATTTTGATGTTTTTATACGTTTTGAAGGTTCCTGAATCATTTTCACTAAGGTTGAGAAAAATGTCTGTGTGTGTGTGTGTATGTGTGTGTGTATGTGTGTGTGTATGTATGTAGGCAAGATTACGCAAAAACGGTTTGAGCTAGAATGATGAAATTTGGTACATGGACATTATTCAAAATTCATAGTTTTCTATCAACTTTTGAGAAATGTAGCTCAACCGGAAGAGGGTCATTACCTACAACGTTTTGATTTTTTTTCCTCTAAAGTGACCGTAAAAATAAAGATATATGTTTGATAATTTTTCACATGATTAAACATTGTATAAAACTGCTATATATAGAATTTCAGCTTGATTGATTCGCTGAAATTACCAGAATTAATTTTTTAACACTGCAAATCTCACGCGCCAACACGTGACGTGGTGCCCTCAACAAAAAGCCAAACATGCGCTGGTTTAATATTTATTATTTATTATTTATAATTTATAATTAATTAAATTTAATTTAGATATAATATATTATGTTATTTAATCCAATTCAAATTGCGAGATAGTCGAGTGGAGACACTCCAGCTAATTTAAATTTTACAATATGGTTCTAAAAAAAAAGGTAAAATGATTTTGGGATTAGACTTTTCCAACTTTTTTAAATTTTTCAATATGGTTCTAAAAAAAAAAGGTAAAATGATATTTATGTGCGGCCAAGCATATTTTTTTTTGCAATGTGTCCATCGAATGGTCATAGTTTAGACACCCCTGATTTAGATAGTAGTAAAGCCTCTCACTAATATCTTGAATATTAAAGATAAATCGAAACTTGTTATTATTAATAAAATTTTATGTTTTAATAAAATGGAATTTAAGTTTAATATAGGAATATTACATTTTATAAATTTTACACTACATTTACATTTTTTGGAAAATAGTTTTCATTGAAATTTTTGTAGTTTAAGTGCAATGCCGGTTGCCTAACGGCAGGCGCCTATATTTTGTCATAGAATTTTTTAAAAAAATAAAAAAATTGTCATTATTTTGTAAAATTTCTCAATTATTATAATATTATATTATCGAAAATTTTCGATGTCGAGATTTTGATGTTTTTATACGTTTTGAAGGTCCCTGAGACAATTTCACTAAGGTTGAAAAAAATGTCTCTGTGTGTATATATATGTATGTGTGTGTGTAGACAAGATTACGCAAAAACGGTTTGAGCTAGAATCATGAAATTTGGTACACGGGCATTATTCAAAATTCGTAGTTCTCTATCAACTTTTGAGAAATGTAGCTCATTTGAAAGAGGACCTTTACCTACAACGTTTTGATTTTTTTTTCTCTGAAGTGACCGTAAAAATAAAGATATATGTTTGATAGTTTTTCACATGATTAAAAATTGTATAAAACTGCTATATATAGAATTTCAGCCTGATTGAGTATCTAAAAATACCGGAAATAATTTTTTAAATTTTGACTTTTAAATGAATGTAAAGATTTTAAATTTAAATTTAATATATGCTAATTAATTAATTGAATTGAATAACAATACTATACCGTAAATTATATTTGATAGGTTTGTCATCAACAAAGAGCCAAACATGCGCTGATTTAATAAATATTATTTATTAATTTTAATTTATAATTAATTCAATTTAATTGAAATATAATATATGTTATTTAATCAAATTGAAATTTGCAAGATATTCGAGTCGAGACACTCCAGCTTATTTCTATTTGCTTGTTTACTAGCGTTATTCAGTTCAGTGTATGCCCAGGTGGTAATAAACCTGGACAAGTATTTAACGTAGACGAAACACGGCTTTATTGGAAGCAAATGCCTGATCGCACATTTATTTCAAAAACGGAAAAATCTTCGCCTGGTTATAAAGTGTTTCACGATAGAATTAACTCTGCTGCTTGGTGCAAATACCACCCGTAGATGATTTTTATAATAGATTTCATAAGAACTGAGCAATTATTTTAGTTTAATATGTTTATTTACTTTTTGGTTGCCAAGCACAATACAAAAACATAAACGTAAACATTCAATAGATAAAAACAATCAACAATATATTATGATAAATATATACATCAATTTTAACCTAAAACCATTTTTAATATAATATATTTTTCCGAAAATCCAACGCCTTTTAAAAGACTTAATACAAATCAATTACTTGTCATATGGAGATCCAACAAGAAAGCATGGATGACTAAAGTTACTTTTGAGGATTGGTTCAAAATCACTTGAGATTAAAGCCATTTAATACAATTATTACAAGTTTTATACAATTTTTAATCATGTGAAAAATTATCCAACATATTTCTTTATTTTAACGAGCAGTTTAGAGGAAAAAAAATCAAAACGTTGTAAGTAATGACCCTCTTGAGCTGAATTTCTCAAAAGTTGATAGAAAACTATGAATTTTGAATAATGTCCATGTACCAAATATCATCATTCTAGCTCAAACCGTTTTTGTGTAATCTTGTCTACATACATACACACACACACACAGACACACACAGACATTTTTCTCAACCTTAGTGAAAATGATTCAGGAACCTTCAAAACGTATAAAAACATCAAAATCTCGAAATCGAAAATGTTCGTGATCACAATACTATCTCTAGCGAGGTAGTAAAAATTTGTAACCGATCCCATTGAATTTGTATGAATTTGTACTAGAATAATTGATTCTTTATACGGCTTTTCGATAGATAATGTCCACGAAACTTGGCCGTAAAGCGAGGTATGGGTGTACATAATTTTTAATGGATTTAAAACAAATTTTATACTACGTTTGTAAAGAATGAGAAATCGTATAATGATTAACTTATCTTAGTCTTTATTGTAGGTATATTTTTACCGACCGACGATAGTAAGGGAGGTATTGTTTTCACACCAAATTTCACATGTGGAGATTTTTACATATCTCCACGAATCATGCATTTTCTAAACAGAAAAAAGTATTTTTAGCATGATGTCTGTCCGTCCGTATGTCCGTCCGTCTGTCCGTCCGTATAGATGTGTACAGGCTGAACGGCTCAACCGATTTTGATGAAATTTGCTATATTTACTTAATGCATCAGTGGGATGAATTGATCAACTTTTGGTGCAATTCCGGAAACCGGAAGTGGTAGTATTAGCGATCGACGATAGGAAGGAAAGGGTTATTTTCACACCAAAGGAGATTTTTTTATATATCACCACGAATCATGCACTTTGTATTGGTTTTATCCTCGAGAAAAATCATATTTATTAGTTTTTTCTTGATTTAAAATTATATGACGTCATCCAGCCATTCATGACGTCACAGCCTGGTCTTGCATATATATTATAAATAAAATAAAATTAAAAATGTTTATATTTATTATTTATGTATCCATATCTGTTTTTTATTACATTAATAGATATATGAAAATTATTTGAAATTGTTTCTGTAGCTGGAAATTAATTTATTTCAAACAGTCGGTCGGTTCGGACCTGGCCACAGGTCAACTTATTTTAAATTTGTTTCACCCTTGAAAGACAAATATTTCAAAAAACCATCTCATTTGTATATTATTAACAATTAATAATTTTTTTTATATATAGTCATTTTTATTATTTTTTTTTTATATCATATTTTAGCCACTGCTCGGTCAATAAAAAAAATGATTCCTTATTATCGGGTTTGGCTGATAATATTAATACTTGGTTCACCTAGCCCCGCCGCTCAAATAATTTAAATTTAAAAGAACATAAATTAAAAAAAAAATAATCATAAAAAATACAGCACTTGAACGACCCTATTAATGCACTGAAAGACAAAAGTATGGCCTGTGGATATAACATAATATATATTTCGTAATTTTATTTCAAGCTTTACACGTCTGATCGGACACACAAGGGACGGAAGGACAGACATCATGCGAAAAATACTTTTTCCAGTTAACAAAATGGATGATAAAAATCTCCACAAGTTTAATTTGGTGTGAAAACAATATGTACCTTCCCTTCCTATCGGTCGGTACAAATGTAATTTGTCGACTACAGCGCCATCTAACAATAATAAGAGTAAAAACACATAAGGTTTCCGGAAGTCAAATTTGCGTGTCACCCATCTGCTTGCTATCTTAAAGACAAATATTTGGTTGTTATTTTAATTGTAAATCCAAATCCAAATTTAAAACGTTTCTATCACAGACCATCTGGTTGATATTATTTATTACCTAATACCAAGTATATATTATATAATTGATAATACATTGATCAATTAAAAATGGATCTTGATTCCCAAGAAGACAGAAAATTTCCAATATATATAGGTTAGTTTTTATATCTGTTTTTTACTTTCCCGCATACTTCGTATAAGGGAAGTATTGGAATCGTCAAAAATTTCGACTTCGAGATTTCGATAGATCTTGACGTTTTAGACCTCCCTGACTCGGAAAATTCCATTTTTCGAATTATGTCTGTGTGTGTGTATGTATGTATGTATGTATGTATGTATGTAATGTCTGTAAGCAAATTATCTCAAAAGCTAATCAAGCTAGGACTTCGAAATTTGGTACACCGATATTATTCACAGTTTGTAGATTTCTATCAAAATTTCGTCAAAATCGGTTAACCGGAAGTGGTACTTTACCTACACTGGTTGCGTTTACCTTTCAAGTAAAGTACCAGTTTGCTTCGAGATATTTGCTTCATATTTTGTATATAGATTTAAAAATATGAAAAAAATTGAGATACCAAATTTCATCATGATCTGACTACCGGAAGTGACATTTTACCTATACAAGTAGCGTTTCTTTTTTACCGACCGACGATAGTAAGGGAGGTATTGTTTTCACACCAAATTTCACCTATGGATATTTTTAGGTACATATCTCCACAAATCATGCATTTTCTTAACAGAAAAAAGTATTTTTAGCATGATGTCTGTCCGTCCGTCCGTGTGTCCGTCCGTCTGTCCGAACGTCCGTATAGATGTATACAGCCTGAACGGCTCAACGGATTTTGATGAAATTTGGTATATTTACTTAATACATCAGTAGGATGAATTGATCAACTTTTAGTTCAAATCCGGAAACCGGAAGTGCTAGAATTGCCGATCGAAGAGAGGAAGTGAAGGGTTATTTTCATATCAAATTTCACGTGAGGACATATCTCCACGTGTTATGCACTTTGTATTGGTTTTATCCTCGAGAAAAATCATCTTCATTAGTTTTTTCTTAATTTAAAATTATATGACGTCACCCAGCACTTCATGACGTCACAGCCAGCCCTTATATATTATAAATAAAATAAAATTAAAAATATTTATATTATATCCATATCTGTTTTTTTTTTTACATTTAAAATATCAGTTAACCGGAGCACTTTATTACATTCTAAATATTCATTCACAACTCTTTATACCTATTTATATGCGGGAAAGTCTAGGGGAGGACACTCCCGCTTATTTCATCTAAAGTAATGTTAATTGTCACTAAAATTATTTTTTTTAATATTATTTGTAACGATATTATTCCTTAAATTCAATTATAAAAATATAATGATTTAAAATAACGAAAACACTTCTTTTTTTTAGGTCCACTATATTCTTGTGTATATTGTCATATGAATTTTATAAATGAGGGATTTTTATCGAAACATTTAAGAAAATGTTTTCATCATAAAATATTTTCAATTTTCAAAAATGAGTTAAAATTCGAAAAGGTTACAGAGGAATATACAGACGAAAAATTTGAAGAAGAAACTGATTCAATCCATACAGAAGACAATTGTTTACAATGTAATTATTGCAAGAAGAAATTTAATTCGAATACTGATTTAGCTAAACATTTATTAATTCATACAAGAGAAAAACCATTTGAATGTAATGATTGTAAAAAGAAATTTAATTGGAAATCTCATTTAAATAGACATTTATTAATTCATTCAGGAGAAAAACATTTTGAATGTAATGATTGTAAAAAGAAATTTAATCGGAAATCAACTTTAAAAACACATTTATTAATTCATACGGGAGAAAACCATTTTGAATGTAATTATTGTAAAAAAAAATTTAATCGGAAATCTGATTTAGCTAAACATTTATTAATTCATACAGGAGAAAAACCTTTTGAATGTAATTATTGTAAAAAGAAATTTAATCGGAAATCAAATTTAAAAACACATTTATTAATTCATACAGGAGAAAAACCTTTTGAATGTAATTATTGTAAAATGAAATTTATTCAGAAATCTGATTTAGCTAAACATTTATTAATTCATACAGGAGAAAAACCTTTTGAATGTTATTATTGTGAAAAAAAATTTAATCGGAAATCAACTTTAAATAAACATTTATTAATTCATATAGGAAAATATTGAATGTAATTATTGTAAAAATAAATTTAATCAGAAATCAAATTTAAATACACATTTATTATTTCATACAGGAGAAAAACCTTTTATTTAACTTATAGTATTTATATTTACTATTTTATTTGCTCTATTAATAAATACATTATTACTAATTATCTATTACTTTTAAGAATCCTAGCATTTTATTATCCATATGTTAATTTATTTATATTATTCTAAAATATGACTATGATTCTTTCATTTTACTAATCTATAATTGTAAATAAAAAACAAACTTTATAAAAATGCTTATTTTAATTCTTACACGAGAAAAGCATTTTGAATTTAATTTAATCACATTTAAATAGTCATTTACTAATTCATACAGGTAAAAAGTTTTTTGGAATGAAATTATTGTGAAAAGAAAATTAATTATGTTTAACATTTCTTAATACATACTTGGTTCACCGAGCCACCGCTCGGTCAATAAAAAAATGATTCCTTATTATCGGGTTTGGCTGGTAATATTAATACCTGATTCACCGAATCGCCATTCAAATAATTTATAAGAACATGAATAAAAAAAATTACTCATAAAACATATACTCCTTAAACGTACGTATTAATGCACTTGAAGACAGAAAAGAATGGCCTTAGAAAATTATTTATTTAGAGATAAAATTGACATTTCAGCTATGCTGCTATTATGCTTTTCTTAGATCATACCTGGTACATCTTAGATCATATCTGGTTCAAATAACACAGGCCAACGATGAAAAAACTTTTTTAATGAATATACCTTATTATTATGTTTTTTAGGTTGCTGAATCCAAATATGATGCTTAAAAAACTGAATCACCTACCATTTCTTCACATTTTATAGTTAAATGCATTTTTTTCGAGAATTTTGCGTTTAGCGATATTTAAAGAATTTAAACAAATTTATAGTATTATAATATTTATAAGTAAATTGGAAAAGTAGGTCTAATGGATGTAGATGATGTTGGTAGCACTGCCAAAAAACATTTGCTGGTCAAACAGCTGGTGTTTTCTTTACTGTCAACCAAACCTCACTTTAACGTTTCTAGTACATGTGCTCAGTAAAATGTTAATCGCGGTTGTAAAAACTCTGCTGACAGTTTTTGTTATATTTGTGGTGAGTTTGTGATTAAAAAACACCAAAGAAACATTACAGACTTTGTGAAAAAGGTTTATCTATCATATTTTGGAACTAAACTTTGTGTGTGTGTGTGTGTGATCAGGAGAAATCTTGGGCACCACATAAGGTATGTTATGTTTGTGTCAGGGCTTCGAACCGTTATTTTTTTCGTTTCGGTTTTCGTTCCGGTTCAATAAAAAAAATATCAGTTCGGTTCCGGTTTTCGTTCCGGCAAAAATACCGGTTTTTATCGGTTTTCGGTTTTCGGTTCAGTTCCGATTAATTAATTTTAAAGACCTTTTATTTGTATTAGAAATTTAGGTCGGGGTCTGCCATAAATATATAAAAATATTTCTTGCTACCACCCTAAATCATACTACATGAATTGATACAATATAATATAAATAATAATAATTAATTAAAGGTATAATAATTAGAAGTATATAATATAAGATGTTAATATAATTTATTAAACGGAACAAATAAGTATGAATATTTTTTTACATCCTTCTACTTTCAAACACTCAACAAACGAAACAAATTCGTATATTTAATGTTAAAGTATACAGGATTCTTGGATATATTTACTTACAAATATAACTATAATTATAAAAGATGAAAATTACCTCTAATTATTAAAATATCTTCCAATATATTTGTATTTAAACTATTTCTATTGTCTCGTAAAATAAACTTTAAACCAGAGAAAGCTCTTTCAACACTAACTTGTGTTGGAGTAGCTCCTAAAACCACCATTGCAATTTTGTATAAATGAGGAATTGTATTTTTATTTTCCTCCCAAAATTCTAAAATAAGTTTTTTACTGTCTAATCTTCGTACCTGGTCAAAGTTATTCAATATTTGTTTAAATTTATTTAATAATTTTATTTATATTTATGAATCATTTTCTTTATATCAATACATAACCCTGTAACAAATGGAATAAATAATTTAAAAAATTAATACTATCATTAAATAAAATATCAGTATTAAACAAGCGATGAAAACATTAAATTCTGTATTGCGACTACGAGACGCTGCCAACACAACCGAAGGGAGAGTATGACTAGGACACTAATTTTTGAAACAAAGTTTTTAGCGACACCATGCAGTACGAGACATAACTAATTGAAAAAAATTCGGGGTTGTGTGTTGCCAAAACGCCCAAAAACACCACTTCTGGCAACTCTGGATTGAACACTGAACTGAAATAAACCGATATTATTTTTTTCGGTTCAGCTCCGGTTTTCGTTCCGACAAAAATTTTTTCGGTTTTCGGTTCAGAGTTCCGGTTCGAAGCCCTGGTTTGTGTTGAAGATCTAAGAAAATGGTCAAAAAAGGAGAGAAAAACCTTTAAATTTGCTGTTCCTATGATATGGAGGGAGCCGAAAAATCATTCTGATGACTGCTATTTTTGCAGTGTTGATATTACTGGTCATAACTCAAAAAACAAGAAGGTAATAAGCTATCCTAATCTTCCGTCTGCCATCCGACCAGTAGGACACAGTGTAGATTTACCGGTCCCTGAACCACCAGATGATTTAAATTCTATTGAAGTATTTTCTGATGTGCAATCCTAGTCAAATGAACAAGATGATGAAGAATTCCATTGTACTACTGAAAATGTAGAGCCTAAAGTGTTTACACAAATCGAGCTTAATGACTTGGTTAGGGATCTGGGCTTGACTAAAGAAAAGGCTGAATTGCTTGGCTCTAGACTGAAAGAAAAGAACTTGTTAGCCATTGGAACCAGCATTCATGTGTATAGAAAGAGAGAGCAGCAATTTCAGCAAGCAACACATCGAAGAAAAAGCTACATAAGAAGCTTCAAAGAAAAAAGAGAACGGAAGTATAAACCAATTCCAGCTGACAAGTGAAACCTGTAATATCAATAAAAACCTATAATGGCACACATTCGGTCACTGTTTTAAACTGTAAATACAAACCATGCTTATGATTTAACATAGCGTTTCATTAATTTCCCTATATACTAAAGTGGTTTTATACTATATCATTAAAAAACAGATTGCTCAAAAACTGTGGGTGATACAAAAAAACCAAGGCCAGATTTGGATTCAGCTCAAAAAAATCTATAAACATCACCTATTAACGTGAAAAAAGTTTTCAAAAAAAATTTTTTGTTGGCCTGTGTAATTTAAAAGAACATAAATGACTAATAAAACAAATACTACTTAATCGTATGTATTAATGTACTGAAAGACAAAAAATTAGGCCTGTTGATCTAAAATATAAATATTTTCATAAACTTGATTTATTTATATGTATATATATTAAAAAGGTTTTTCCAAGAGTGACTTTAGAATTTTTCATGTCTGTCTGTCTGGAAATGTTGACGTTATAGGCTCAAAATTTGCTGAACAGATTTCGATAAAATTACATCACAATATTCTTGCATATCTCAGAAATTAATTTTTTAAAATTTGATATCTACATGTTTTCATTCAGCAGAGCAAAGAATACAACACAAAGAATGATTATAATATCTATATTTTTATTTTTCTAATATTGACCTTTTTAACTTATTTAATACACTGAAAACATTCTTATTGGGACAATTATTACCTCTTTTAATTTTTAAGATTATATGAATAAATAATTTTAATTTTGAGATCTCATAATTGGATTTTCAAATAAGATTTTAATATGGGTGGACAATGTATGAAGAGACACTTGAAGAAATGTAGATGTTTCGGCCAAGAACTTTCGAGTACCGTAGAGCCACAGAGATAGTTAGATAGATATAACATATGCAATAATAATATATAATTAATTTACTGATTAAATTAAAATATATTTTAAGTAAGAACACAAAAACAAATAAATGTTTTATCTAATATACTGATTGAAACAAAATGGATGCAAACCTTTAACATATAAACTTACAACCAAATACAGGGACGGAAGCGAAATTGATGACGTCATTTAATATTCCCTCTTTAAATAAAGATAAAACTTCTAAACGTTTTGAAACATTTTCAAATAATTTAAATGTATCTAGTAATGCAATAAAGAACAGATATGGATATAACATAAATATTTTTAATTTTATTTTAATACAAGATATCATATAAGGAGGCGCTGGCTGTGACGTCATGAAGCACTGGGTGACATGACAAATTTAAATTAAGAAAGAACTCTAATGAAGATCATTTTTCTCTAGGATGAAACCAATACAGATAGATTTTTCTTTATAAATACTATCTATGGTGTGAATTTCAAAGAAATCGTTAGAACGGTTACATAATAAAATAAGATAAGATAGTATATTTATAATTTATATAATTATGTAATTTTTTCCTTCAAGTATTTTCTTCAACTTTTAAAACATTCAAATTCAAATTAAACTATTAACGATAACTGTAATAAAATAATGCATTCAAAATCGAATTTTAATGTATATATTTTATATTTAGTCGTATTTATTAAAGCTTTTGTGGTTATTTTGAAGATTATTAAGGGAATTTTTATTTAAAGGCCTCATTGTGTGTTTGTATAAATTATTTATTAAATTAAAGTAACTGTACAACGTTTCGACTGCTTATTCTGCTGTCGTTTTCAAGTACCGTACGCACAGACCATCTATAAGACTAGTAAACTCTATTGTCTTTGCTGAATCAAAGTTTTTGGCGCCACCATGCGAGTGCAGGCAGTAACTAATTGAAAAAAAAATCGGGCTTGTGTGTGTTTTTGCCTGGTTTTTGCATGCAGAGTTATCAGTTATGCGCCTGCAACGCCTCTTAACGGTGCACCATAGAGACATCATATCATTTAAAAAAAAAAATGGTTTAACCTATTTCTAAGGAGCTGGGGGGCCGATTCAAGCGGACTGACTCATAATGGGTGTAAATAGGCAGTGACATTCGCGCCAATTTTTCTTTTAACGCTAATTTTTCGCCCCAATTTTTAAATATTATCATGAAGTCAGCAGCCATTATCAAAGCCAGCGTTTACAATTAAGAAGTATGATAGTACATTATGTTTTTACAATAAAGATAGTATAATTATCAAGATACATACATATATATACAACAGGTAAATTCTATCCCATCTAATTTGACAAATCTTATTTCTCCAACACTATGTTCCACATCTTGTTAAGTCTATATCCATCCTCTTTGTTAATGTTATTGGGATGATTATTAATTTCTATAGATTCTTTTATTTTTATTTTCCAATTATTTTCAATATGAAGTGTTTCTACATTATCTAAGTTTATTTTATTACCCGTTATTAAGACATGTTCTGCAATCGCTGATTGATTTCGATGTTTCAATCTAATGGCTCTCTCATGTTCAGAGAGTCTTCTAGAAATCTTTCTACTTGTCTCACCAATGCATACTTTTTTACATTCACAAGTTACCTTATAAACTTCATTGTTTTCGTTTTTAATTTTGTCTTTTATAATTGAGGCGAGAGAAGACATTTGTTTATGTATTTTAAATATTACTCTGATGTTGTGTTTCCTCAAAGCGTACGGTACTTGAAAACGACTGCAGAATAAACAGTCGAAATGTTGTACAGTTATTATAATTTAATAAATAATTTATACAAACAATGTGGTCTTTAAAAAAATATTCCCTTAATAATTATATATATTTATTTTTTTGGATATAATTTTTTTTATTTCAAATCTATATAATTCAAACCTCTATCAATAAAATTAACACCTGAACCAAAACTTGGCGTATCAAGTTAAATGAAAACAAGTCTGTGCATATAGACTTTACCAATAAACGAAGACAACATTTACCCATCCGAATCAACGATACCCAAATCCCCATGTTGACTCTGCTAAACATCTGGGAATGACACTTGACGCGAGACTACGCTGGAAAGTGCATGTCAAAAAGAAACGTGAAGAACTTGGAATCAAACTGAATAAAATGTACTGGCTTCTTGGAAGAAATTCCAAGTTGTCTACATTCAATAAACTGCTTCTGTACAATCAAATACTAAAACCTGTTTGGACCTACGGCATTCAACTTTGGGGTTGTGCCAGCAAAAGCACCATTGAAGTGACCCAACGATTTCAGAACAAAGTACTAAGAAGTATCGTTGATGCACCTTGGTACTGCCGAAACAGAGATATCCTTCGGGACCTACAAATGGATACTGTTGATCAAACTATTGCTAAATTTGCTAGTAGCCACGAACAAAGGTTACTTAACCATGTGAACGTCGAGGTTATCCAGCTCCTAGACAACACAAACCAGATAAGAAGGCTTAAGAGAAGGAAACCTTTTGAGTTAGTGAGAAAATGTATAGTGCAAAGCAGAATATTGTGCGAGTTGTGCTACGCGTCAAACTTAGTGTAGTTAATGTGACAAGACCACAAGGCAAACTATTGAGTAAAGACCTTTGTTTAATAATGCATCGTAATAATTTAGGTTAGAAAAAAATTGCTTATTGATCTAATATGTAAAAGATCAGATTGTAATAACCTTGAAGGATCCTTGTATCTTTTAATAAAAAAAAAAAAAAATCTATATAATAATTTTAGAATTCCATAAATTTTATTTTTTAAACTATTAATAAATGTGGATAATATTATTTTTCTTTCCTTTACTTTTAAAATATCTATCTATCTCTCTAGCTCTACGGAACTTGAAAATTAGGTGCTTCAACAACCACCCTACTTCAAATGTCCCTATCCTGACTACCCATCCAACACACATTCTCTTCCAATTCCCTTACATTCCTCCTTATATTATCTACTCACTGCGTTGTTAATCTACCTCCCAATTAGTGACCCTATAAACCCTATTCTCCCGTCTTTCCTCTCCCATTCTAGCCTCGTGCCCTGCCTATCGCAACCTTCTCGATTTTATAACCATGTTGAACATGCATAGAGGTCTTGTAATTCCTTGTTATGCTGTCTCCGCTAATATATGCTACTATTTTGAAATACTCTAAATTTATTTTCGTCTCCCAAAGTCATTGACTGCGCCTCATTTTCATAAAATCCGACCGGTTTTAAATAATTTAATTATAATCTATCTATCTATCTCTATAGCTCTACGGAACTCGAAAGTTCTTAGCCGCAGCAACCAAACTTGAACGGTGACTCGGTGAACAAGTTATTAGTATTACCAGCAAAATCCAATAATTAGGAAACATTTTTTTTAGTGATCTGGCTCGTTGAGCCTGGTATGCTCTAATAATAAACCAGGTTTGATCTAAGAAAAGCATAATAGCAGAATAGGTGAAATGTCAGTTTAAACTGTAAATAAATAATTTTTTAAGGCCATTCTTTTCTGTCTTCAAGTACAATAATACGTACGTTTAAGGAGTATATGTTTTATGAGTAATTTTTTTTATTCATGTTCTTATATAAATTATTTGAATGGCGATTCGGTGAATCAGGTATTAATATTACCAGCCAAACCCGATAATATGGAATCATTTTTTTATTGACCGAGCGGTGGCTCGGTGAACCAAGTATGTATTAAGAAATGTTAAACATAATTAATTTTCTTTTCACAATAATTTCATTCCAAAAAACTTTTTACCTGTATGAATTAGTAAATGACTATTTAAATGTGATTAAATTAAATTCAAAATGCTTTTCTCATGTAAGAATTAAAATAAGCATTTTTTATAAAGTTTGTTTTTTATTTACAATTATAGATTAGTAAAATGAAAGAATCATAGACATATTAATATTTGTATAAATAATAAAGAATAAGAAATTAACATATGGATAATAAAATAATAGGATTCTTAAATGTAATAGATAATTAGTTAGAATGTATTTATTAATAGAGGAAATAAAATAGTAAATATAAATACTAAGTTAGATAAGATAAGATAGATTTTAATTGATTTACACTATAATTTGTGCTATAAAGTATAAGCTATATTCAGAGAATATGTTGTTTTCATTATTAAGCCTGTTTTTCAAACTTTATGTATTAATAAATGTCTATTTAAACTTAATTTCCATTTAAATTTTTTTTCACAATAATTGCATTCAAAAGGTTTTTCTCCTGTATGAATTAATAAATGGGTTTTTAAATTTGATTTCTGATTAAATTGCTTTTCACAATAATTACATTTAAAAGGTTTTTCTCCTGTATGAATTAATAAATGTCTATTTAAATATGATATCTGATTAAATTTCTTTTTACAATAATTACATTCAAAAGGTTTTTCTCTTGTATGAATTAATAAATGTTTAGCTAAATCAGATTTCCGATTAAATTTCTTTTTACAATAATTACATTCAAAAGGTTTTTCTCCTGTATGAATTAATAAATGTCGATTTAAATTTGATTTATCATTAAATTTCTTTTTACAATAATTACATTCAAAAGGTTTTTCTCCCGTATGAATTAATAAATGTGTTTTTAAAGTTGATTTCCGATTAAATTTCTTTTTACAATAATTACATTCAAAAGGTTTTTCTCCTGTATGAATTAATAAATGTCTATTTAAATATGATTTATGATTAAATTTCTTTTTACAATAATTACATTGAAAACGTCTGTCTTCAGAATGGTTTGAATCAGTTTCTTCTTTAACTTTTTCGTCTAAATATTTCTCTACATCCTTTTTGAGTTTTACATCATTTTTGAAAATACAAAATATTTTTTGATGAAAACATTTTTTCAGATGTTTCGTTAAAAATTTTTCACTTATAAAATTCGTATTGCAATATATACAAGGATATAGAGGACCTAAAAAAATCATTGTTTTCGTTATTTTAAATCAATATATTTTTATATATGTAACTATTTTATAATTGAATTTAAGGAATAATATCGTTATAAATAATATTAAAAAAAATAATTTTAGTGACAATTAACATTACATAGGATGAAAAAAACATAGAAATAAAAAGTCAACCTATATATATTGGAAATTTTCTGTCTTCTTGGGAATCAAGATCCATTTTTAATTGATTAATGTATTATCAATTATAAAATATATATTAAGTAAAAAGTAATATAAAACCAGATGGTCTGTGATAGAAACGTTTGGATTTTGATATTTACAATTAAAATAACAACCAATTATTTAAGATAGCAAGCAGATGGGTGACACGCAAATTTGACTTCCGGAAACCTTATATGTTTTTACTCTTATAATTGTTAGATGGCGCTGTAGTCGACAAATTATATTTGTACCGACCGACGATAGAAAGGGAAGGTATTGTTTTCACACCAAATTTTATTTAGATTTTTAAATATCTCCACGAATTATCCATTTTGTTAATAGGAAAACGTATTTTTAGCATGATTCTATTATTCACCCACCGCGTCCTTGGTCTTACAAGCGGGCGTTTCCCACTCGGTCTCCAAACCAATATATTTTTCCTCATTCTTTCCTCTCCCATTCTAGCCACGTGCCCTGCCCACCGCAGTCTTCTCGATTTTATAATTCTAACTATATCTGGAGATGCATAGAGGTCATACAATTCCTCGTT
This sequence comes from Labia minor, assembly GCA_963082975.1. Classification (NCBI taxonomy): domain Eukaryota; kingdom Metazoa; phylum Arthropoda; class Insecta; order Dermaptera; family Spongiphoridae; genus Labia; species Labia minor. The sequence goes on from OY720348.1 coordinate 70,676,246, forward strand.
ATGCCATATTCGCCATTCCCCGGTGACCTCATCTTTCTTTGGCCCATAAATGCTTCGCAGAATCCTATTCTCAAATACTCTAAGTCTCGTCACCAAAGGTCAAAGACCATGCCTCACACCCATATAATACAATCGGTAAAATAATTGTTATATATATTTTAATTTTTATCCCCTTTGATAATAATAAGCCCCTTTACTGCATGATAACAGGCGCTTCCCGATTGCAACTTCGCTTTAAACTCTTCTCGAATATTATTACCCTTCGTTATTACAGAACCTAAGTATTTAAATTTTTATACATTTTCAAATTCTATATTTTGTATGTTAAGACTTTGTGTGTTAATAATATACTATTATTCTTTGTTACTAAATACTTTGTCTACCATTATTAATTTCCAGCCTACATCTTTTCTTGCTCCGATTAATTTTTCTACGCTAACTTTAATTGTAATTACCGAATATTTTAATCATAATACTCTTGAATAATAATTTTGTAGAAATCATTCCTGCACCTTTACTGCATATTAACAGGCTTGACCCAATTCCAACTTAGATTTAAATTTTTCTCGAATATTATTAATCTTCGTGCTAGAACCATGAAATTTGGTATACGGGCATTATTCAAAATTCGTAGTTTTCTATCAACTTTTGAGAAATATTAGCTCAACCGGAAGAGGGTCATTACCTACAACGTTTTGATTTCTTTCCCCTAAAGTGACCATAAAAATAGATATATGTTTGATAATTTTTCACATGATTAAAAATTGTATAAAACTGCTATATATAGAATTTCAGCTTGATTGAATCGCTGAAGGTACCAGAATTAATTTTTTAACACTGCAAATCTCACGCACCAACACGTGACGTGGTGCCATCAACAAAGAGCCAAACATGCGCTGGTTTAATAAATATTATTTATTAACTTTAATTTATAGTTTATAATTAATTAAATTTAATTTAAATATATTATATGTGTTATTTAATCCAATTCAAATTGCGAGATAGTCGAGTGGAGATACTCCAGCTAATTTAATATAGAAAAAGAAATATTAGCTTCATAGCAAGTAAGTTTTATCATTAAAATCTTCATCGATAAAATTAATTTTCGAAAGTTATTTAATTTTTTTGTTAGAATATTGTCATTTTAATAGGATTTTATTACGATTATATTATGTTTACAGTTGCCGATATATATATATATCTGCCACCTGGTAAGACACGCAATGCCGGCCACTCTTCATGGGACATTATTTAGGATTATTAATAAATAGCTTCCTGTGTCGTTAACTAGAATTGGAGGGACGATACACATCAACTAATAGTATAGACTGAAGGTAGAGTTAAAGGTATTTGTAAATATATAAAATAATTTGTTTATATTTCTAAAAAAATTTTACAAATTTTTTGATCTGAAATTTTTTTTATTAATCCTGTAAAAATAAACTGCAAGAGATTTTAAATACAATTTTTGAAGTGAAAACTTCTTTAGCGACGTTGAGCACTTTTGCGGGATGGGGAAAAAATATAGATTTCGCGTGAGATTCCAAAACGACCGACCGTTCCAAAACGACCCGACCGACCGACCCGACCGATATACGCATGCGCAATACGCCAGAATGTTAGACACTAACCTTCTGATACATTCTTTACAAAATTTTACATATTTGCCATATTAAATATTATTATTTATATTTACATTAATAATCAGTATTACTAAATTATGTATATATAAAATAAAATATTTTAATATATTATTATGTGTTAAATTATATTAAATTAATTTCTAATATATTTATATAATTTAAAATTAATTTCAGAATATATATATATATATATATATATATATATATTAAATTATATACTATATATAATATATTATATAATATATATTTTAATAAATTAATTTTTAAATATGTGAGTGTGTGTGTGTGTGTGTGACCGTAAAAATAAAGATATATGTTTGATAATTTTTCACATGATTAATAATTGTATAAAACTGCTATATATAGAATTTCAGCTTGATAGAATCGCTGAAAGTACCAGAATTAATTTTTTAACACTGGAAATCTCACGCGCCAACACGTGACGTGGTGCCATCAACAAAGAGCCAAACACTCCACTATCCACTCGACTATCTCGCAAATTTGAATTTGATTAAATAATATTTATTAATTTAAATTAAATTATAATTTAATAAATATTATTTATAACATCAAAAACATCAAAATCTCAACATCGAAAATTGAATTGCTGAAAGTACCAGAATTAATTTTTTAACACTGGAAATCTCACGCGCCAACACGTGACGTGGTGCCATCAAAAAAGAGCCAAACTTTCGCTGGTTTAATAAATATTATTTATTAATTTTAATTTATAATTGAATTAATTTAATTTAATTTAAATTAATATATGTTATTTAATCCAATTCAAATTTGCGAGATATGCTGAATATGCTTTTAAATAAAAAAAAATTTCAAGAAAGTAATTGGAATTATTAATATTAAGAATCAATAAATAAATTTATTAAATATACATTTAAACATGTAAATTAATCTATATATAAATTTAATAAATATTCAAACAATAATTGAAACAATATAAATAAAACGATTCAATATTTTACTTACATTGTGATTTATATTTTTATTTTTATTACAACTATTATTATGGGTATGTTATTTTTGGCAGTTTAAAAAAAATTAAAAATATTAATAAAATTTATCAAAATAATAAGTTGAAAAGATTTCCAATTATTTTTATTTATTTATTGTAAATTTTTCAATGTAACCATGGTAACCATAAATAGACTTTTACCAAAATATTACTATTTAAATTAATTTTGGATAAATTAATTTTGGATTTAACTACACTAAAACCTTCCCTGGGACGCCCACAACAATCCCTGAAAGTTTCATCGCAATCGGACGGGTAGTTTTTGAGTATTTGACAGACACACACACAGACAGACAGACAGACAGACAGACATATATATATATATTCATACACATCGTATTTTTAATATTTTTGTAATAATAATCAGTTTGCTGAAAAAAATAATTATGAATTTTATATATATATATATATACGTATATAAATTTCATTTTTCTCGTGAAGCTGGTGCGCATTCCGTCTGCTTTCAAATTTCTTACGCACAAATTTTCACTTCTGACGGCCAGTCCCACGACTGCCAATTCGACTTTTTTATTATCTCTTTTGTGTTTTGGGTTTTTATGATTTTAAATTGGTTTGAATTTTTCTCTTAGTGACTTTTGGTTCTTTATACATTTGTGTTGACTTTTGTTACTTTAATTTAATCGGTTTGTATATTTGTTGTTGTTTGTTAACTAATATATTTATGTTTAAAGTACATGGTTCTCAACCTTTTTTTTACCGCGGCACACTTTTAACGGTTTAAAAATTTGTCAGCACACAAAGAAAAAGATAAGTGTAAAAGTGGTCCCAAAAACGTTTTATCTTTTTTTTTGGAACCAAATTGAAAAAATTTAGAAAATTGGTTATGGAAGTGACTCACGATAGAGGAATATGGTTACTGACGGTAAAAACCTTTGAATTTAGTACCGCTACAGTTATATATATATATAGGGTATATAGCCTTGTTATTTTTACATTAGAGCCTTAAATTAGGATAATAATAAAATATCTTACAATATATACAAAAATCTGGGGTGTTCACACTCGACTATCACGAAAATTTGAATTGGATTAATTAACATATATTATATATAAATTAATTTAATTAATTATATAAATTATAAATTAAATATAATTGAATTGGGGTAAATAATTAAAAAATTTTAATTTATGGTATAGTATTGTTATTCAATTAAATTAATTAATTAACATAAATTAAATTTAAAACCTTTAATTAACATTAATTTAAAAGTCAAAATTTAAAAATTTAAAAAATTAATTCCGGTACTTTTAGCGATTCAATCAAACTGAAACTATATACAGCAGTTTTATACAATTTTTAATCATGTCAAAAACTATCAAACATATCTTTATTTTTAAGGTCAGTTTAGAGGGAAAAAAATGAAAACGTTGTATGTAATGACTATTCCAAATGAATTGCATTTCTCAAAAGTCGATAGAAAACTATGAATTTTGAATAATGCCCTTATACGAAATTTCATGATTCTAGCTCAAACCGTTTTTGAGTAATCTTGTCTTCATACACACACACATATATATATATATATATATATATATATATATGAAGACGCCATTGGGTGAGAGGCTAGCCTCGCTGTCTCACATTCACATGGTCCCGGGTTCAAGTCCTGGGTCTGGCAAGGAAATTTCCCTAGCTGGGGTCTATGGGACGGAGTCAACCCAGCCTCCGGGATCAACATTGTGGAATAGCTACTTGATAGAAAGTAGCGCCTCCGATCAAGAAAATCAAGGTAAAGGTTGAGAGGACCCGTTCTACTGATCATAGGACACCTCATTGATATAACCGACTTGATAGGCGTTGTCCTTGCGTAGGACGTACAAAAGTCAGAGGTTTTTATTTATATATATATATATATATATAAATATATATATACAGACATTTTTTTCAACCTTAGGATCTTCTAAACGTATAAAAACATTAAAATCTCGACATCGAAAATTTTCTGGCGAGATAGTAAAAGGAACAATGAAGGGATGAAAGGGGAAAGTAAAGTAATTATTAGATTGGGTAGGAGGGGGATAGAAGAGCAAGAAAAAAATAAGACATGGATTTGCATATACTTAAGAAGGGGCAGTTTTCTAGTGTTAACGGATATATAGGTATCAATAAGTTATAGTTAAAGTCTTTTTAAGTCTCCTTGTTAATTCGTCTGTAAGTCATCTGACATTTTGATTATTAATTATCAGATTATTGAGACGATTGTGATATTTGATGCTGTTTTGATGAATGATTTCGGAGAATAGAGATAAGTTGAATTCTTTATGCAGAGGGATTACGGGAAAGTATCGGAAGCGCCTGTTATGGCTCTAAAGACTGACAGATACATAGATAATTAATAAATTTTATACTTCTTCTTATTATTATTCATGTGAAAATTTCTATTTTCAGACAAGGGTTGAAATTAAGATGAAACCGATTTTGCCTAATATTGAAAATAATAATATTTTATTTATTTAATTATAATTAATTAATTTATAAATATATCGAGTGATTATTTTTATTTACGAGGTTTGTTTAAAAGAAAAGGTTAATTTTTAATTATTTCGAAGAGTATTTATTTATTTATCAATATCCATTTTGTCCTCTTTCAAGTAATTGCCCTCAGATATATAATGCACTTATGCCAGCGCTTCTTCCAATCGTCGAAGTACTTCTAAAATGCGCTATTCGGTATGGCCATCAGCTCGTCTTCGATTCCGACTTTATCTCATCCATTATAGCAAAACGCTTTCCTTTCATTGGACTCATCCGTTTTGGAAATAGGAAAAAGTTGCAGGGAGCCAATTTTGGTGAATACGGTGGTTGAGGCATGATTTCGGTGTTGTTTTTGGCCAAAAAATCACGAACAAGCAATGATAAGTGAGCTGCTGCATTAACGTGATGCCGAACCCATTAATTGTATTTCCATAATTCCGATCGTTTGAGCCGTATTGCTTCACGCAAACGTTGCATAACTTCCTTGTAGTATTCCTTATTAGTAATACGATCTGTTAGCAAGAACTCATGATGCACCACGCCATTGTAATCGAAGAAAACCTTCACATTGGATCGAACTTGGCCTGCTTTTGTAAAGCGCTTGGACCACTTATAAACATATTTTTGAGACAAAGTAGACTCGCCGAATGCCATAGCTAACATTTTATGTGAGTTGGAGCACTTTATTCCATTTTTAACGCAAAATTTAATACAGATTCTTTAAAAAAATGGAAGAACACACAAAAACGTGACTAACTTTTACAGTTGTCAAAACCAAACAACTAATCCAAATGGCTGATAATGTTAACATATGTGTACCAACATAACAAATAAAAATTTCGATAATCGAATGTACTAAGCCCGCAAAAATTCAAAATTCACCTTTTCTTTTGAAAACAGACCTAATATAATATAATGATAAATTGGTTAATCGTTATTCAGACAGATGGAAAAAGTACAATATTGTTAAAAATCGCTTTATACTAAAATTTTATATTCTTTAATTAACAAACTAAGTATTTGAACATCTTTTCTTCCTTTTGGTTAGTTTTTAAATTTTATATTATTTTTTTTTTAAATTTTCTAATCTAATTCAAATGCTTGATGAAATTAATTAATTATCATAGACATTCTTTAATTAAAAATTAATTTGATATATGAAATGGTTGAAATATTAATAATAACATTTGTTAATATAACATTAAATTAAGTGAAATCAATAATAAATTTTTTTATATTAATAATAAAGTTACTGGATAAATAAATATCATAAATAAATTTTGACAGACAAATTTGAATGCCACTTAAATCGAATTGATAATCAAATCAGGTTCTTTCGGTATAAATAATAAATTCACCATTGAATCATTTAAAACATATATTAAAAAAAAAAAATAATAAATATTTAAATAATCATAATTCTACTTTTTTCAAAATTATATATTTTTTGATTAAATGTATGATTATAGAATTTCTTCTTATCATTTTTTTTTTTACAATATCTTCAATTATTTGCATTCCATTAATCATGAAATTACATACAAATTCCTGTCGTTTCGGGGAAAAACCAAAAGAAAAGAAAAGAAAAAAGCGTGGAGCCTACTGCAAGTTGCAGTGGGGCGCAATGACCCCCGCGAATAGTATAACTCTGACTCCATTACCATTTCCATATGTTTACAAATCACCAATGATCACATATAAATAATTTACTCTTTTACACCTTACATACTATTTCATTAAATCAATAAATAAATAGATAAATAAATTTCTAATAGATTTTTATTCTTTAATTTCCAAAACAATACAAATAAATCAATTATCAATTATCTAATGGCCCATTTGACCAAAATAATCAAAGCAGATCAATTTTTATTTTAAATATATAAATTAGAAATAATTTTTGCATATAAATCATGAAATTGATTTAAATTATCTTCTTTATTCTTTGAAAAATTAATAATAATAATAATTTTGTATTCCTATTTTTGTTTTTTTTTTAATTTTTTTAAAATTTTTAATTATTTTCTTCACAATTATTCAATTATTTATTCATTCTATTTTTCTTTACCTAATTCTATTATTTTATTTATTTATTTATTTATTTAATCGATTATTTTATTTTTATTTCTTTATTTTTAAAGGTGTAGTTTCAATAAAAATTAATAATAATAATGATAATTGTGCATTCCTATATTTTGTTTTTTAATTTTTAACTTTTTTCTTCTCAATCATTCATTTATTTATTCATTCTATTTTTCTTTACCTAATTCTATTATTTTATTTATTTATTTATTTAACCGGTTATCTTATTTATTTATTTAATCCGTTATTTTATTTTTTTTATTTATTTTCAAAGGTGTAGTTTCACTAAAAATTAATAATAATAATGATAATTGTGCATTCCTATATTTTGTTTTTTTTTTAATTTTTAACTTTTTTCTTCTCAATCATTCATTTATTTATTCATTCTATTTTTCTTTACCTAATTCCATTATTTTATTTATTTATTTATTTAATCCGTTATTTTATTTTTTTTTTTATTTATTTTTAAAGGGTAGTTTCGCTAAAAATTATTATTATTATTATTATTATTATTATTAATAATAATAATTTTGTATTCCTATTTTTGTTTTTTAAATTTTTTTAAATTTTTTTAAATTTTTAATTTTTTTCTTCTCAATTATTTATTATTTATTCAATTTATTTTTCTTTATCTAATTCTATTATTTTATTTTTTTATTGATTTATTTATTTAATCGGTTATTTTATTTATTTATTTATTTTTAAAGGTGTAGTTTCGCTTTTGACCCGGATTTCTATTTTAAATCCATTGCTAGTATATTATATTTAAATCCAATTTGCAAAATGGACGCTAATAATCAAGGTTGATTGATTATCGATGAATTATTCCAAATCCATTGGTGAGTCTCCCGATTGTGTGCAACGATGGCATTTTTGGCAAATTAATTTGAAAAATTTGAATTGTAATCCCAGTGATCGGCTCCACTTGCTCGTTGTTCCCCTCAATTGCTCCTCTCTTTGGTGGGGCCTGCCGCAGGACGGGGACCGCAGCCTCTCTCTTACTGTGGGGGGAAGTGCCTCTAGATTATACCAGTGCCACTGAATTATTTCTCATTTAATCTAAGATTTGCATTGAACGCGCTCCTATAATTTCCATATTCTTCTTCTTTCATCTCACTAACCATCGATCTATCCCATTCTATCCATAGAACTATGTTCATTCCTTTTTTTACGGTATGACTTCCGTCAAACAGGATACCTGTGCGCCATGTAGAATCTCGAATTTATTTCAAGAACATTTCACCATTCATAGTGAGACCCAAGAGAATCATTCTTTGTCCAGACCTTTGCCAAAGAAAAATTCCAATTTTATGGCTGTACATCCGAATGAATTTAAAAATTCATTAACAACAACAACAACAACAAATAACAATAATAATAATAATAACTCCATCCTATTACAAAAATGTCAACAAGTGATTTGGGCTATTGCCGATCGTTTATTTTGCGCATTTATTTGTGCACCTGTTGTGGTTGTTTATTGGAGGGGTGGCTGGAGTATCATGGATTCTATGTTACTACCAAAACATACTGAACTAAGTGCCTGGATTTCTCTAACCATTGGTTGCTTCATCAACTGCCTTTTCACCTTAATGCAAAACTATTTCGACACCATCCGAAGGAATACTTTTTTATTCTTTTTCTTTTCAAGGTAAACCATCACCTTAAGACACACACACACACACACACACACAATAAATATATAATTTCCCAAATTCATGCATTTCATCCATCGCATATATATATATATATATAAATATTTATTTTTAGATTATATACTGCAATCTTTGGTCTTGCCTGTATAAATTCTTGGCGTGGTCTTTGGGAATTACTGGATCTTTATGCAGGCAAAACACTCACGACAACAGCGTTAACCATTTTAGGAGCACTCCTTATTCTGATCTTTTTAAAGGGTGTACGAAATTTGACATCACCACCTATGCTTGTACTCACCGATAATCCAAAAGATTATTTCAAAGTCGTCACCTTCTATTCATTCCAGGTGAATTTTTTTTTCTACACCAATATAGATTTGTTTAAGCGTGAATTCATTGTCCATTTTTTTTTTAAATGAAATGATGGTAGCCCACGCACGCTTTTAACATAAAACACAAATTGTCTTGATGTAACACAAAGAAATCGTGAGAACTCAAGGCAATAGAATATTATACGAGAACCTTGGCTGGGGTTATGGTGTAATTAAGCCATTATACAATCAAAGAATACAGTTATTCTATTTCATGGGCTATTAAGAATATTTAGATAATATTCGAAAATTGCAATCTTTTAATCTATCATCCAATAAACATAAAAACCTGTCATGATTAGTTCAAAAAATAAAAATTTGTATTTAAAAAACAATAAAATGATTGTTTTTCAAAATTTATAACATAGGAATCATTGTAATTTATTCTTGATAAGAAATGATGGTCATGAATCAAAATATGATATGCATGAAGAATGAAATTGCATGACATTTATTTTGCTATTGAATTCCAAACCAAAAGAAATGAAATAAATGAGATAATTATTCTTTGGGAATTAGTAAGTCATATGAAACAATGAATATTATTTGAGGATTTTAACTAATTGGATATAAAGTTTTCTTTTAATACAACCAGTACATAAATGGACAATGTCTACCTTGTGTCCCTGTACTTAATTATACTGTTTTGTAATCCTTTCCATTGTGTAAAATTGACAGAGGTCGGCAACCTGCGGCTTGCGAGCAAAATATTAGATTGTAAAAAAAAATTATTTTGCAAACAGGTTAAAAACACTCAACAGAGAACAGTTTATTAATTTTAAATTAAATCAATATACCTAATCCTAATCAGCGTCGGATAAAGAGGCGGGCAAGCCGAGCGACTGCCCGGGCGCCAAATTTTGAGGGGCGCCGATAAAAAAATAAAATGCTTTTTTGCAATCATTATTTTTGTGTAATTTAGATTATTTTTTTTTTTTTTGCCTTTATTACTATTACCTTTACTACTTATTACTTTACTTTATTACCTTTACCTTTATTACTTTACATTAATTACATTAATTTTGTTTTTTTCAATTTGTATATTCTTATATGAAAGAGCGGCAAATTTTCTTTTGTGCTCAAAATCCTAGAACCGACCCTGAGCCTAATCAAATACCATAATATTGAAGTAAAAGAGCATCTGAAAAAAAAACTTGGAAATTTTGTAAAGTTTAACTTTTGGCACCTCCGTCTCAAAAAGTTCCTGACCCCTGGGTTTATAACAATACTGATAATATTGAAGGCTTAGAAATTGTGTTTTTGGTGAAATGGTTATCTGTTCGTTACTTTTGAATTTGAATATGTGGTTGTTCTGTTATCTTTACCGTATTATTAAGAGACTACCCCTTTCAAAACACCATCATGACAATCTGAATGAAGGAAATAAATAGTCTACCCCCCCCCCCAATCTACTTTTAAAAAAAATATAAATTCAAGCTATTTTGAAATTATTCAAAGATAGCATCTTTTATCAGAAAAAAATTGATAATTTTTTTGTTTCTAAAATGTCTCTAATTTCTTTTTTATTTTTAGGTAAAAATATAAATTAGAATCAATGGTATCTTTTTAGGAATATCAGCTTAAATCAATGTCAATTAAAACTATCATAGGATTGATTTTAGAAGTGGGATTAATTCTGAAAATATACTTGGCTGCTACTCAGAGGGAACAAAAAAGAAATCCCAAATCCGAGTAACGTTCACTTACTACATTTTTTCAGATAAAGAATTTTTAAAATGGCATCATTATAAAAAAAATTAACAATATTATCTTTTTTGGTATTCAATTCAGTTAAATAAGATTTTTTTTAATATAATCCATTCCCTGTTTATTATATTTACTTTCATTCATGCATTATTTATTTTTTCTGTGTTTGATAGTGTAAATTCCATTTCTTAAAAACATTAGTTATACTATCAATGGAAGAATTTTAAAAGAAGTTGATTTTAAAAGAATATTTGAAAATAATTAATATAAAATATTTAAATATATTTTTCTATTGGTTTTTATCATTCTAAGCAGTGTTGTATTGGTAAAATAAATAGTAAGGGAACGCATAGTGGCAGCAAAAAAAGTCCTATTTTCATCAAACTATTTTTTTCCATATAAGTTTTTATTTTTTCTTATTCTTACTATTTAAAATATTAATGAACACAAAAAAAGAAATTCTAACAGTAGATTTAAGTGGGAGTTGTCGGGACATGAAAAAGTACTGGAACGTGTTCCGGTTCTGAAAAAAGGTAAGGGAACGTCGTTCTCCCGCGTTCCCCTCCCAATACACCACTGATTCTAAGACACAAATAAAAAAAAATTATAAATATATATATATAAGTGTTTTGGAATAGTAATAGTTGATTGTAATCATTTATTCGTTTAAATTAATAAATAAATAAGTAATATAGAAAAACATTATATTTATTAGCTTGAAGCGAATTTTTTTTCTTAATTAAAAAACAAATCATTATATTTTTATTGCATTGGAATATTAAAAATGTTAATGAATTCATTTGAAATAAATGAAGGTTATATTCCTAAAACCAGATAATTTTTTTCCTTCCCCACTCACCGCCCCCATCATCATTACCAGTTTTGATATCTAATAAGCAAATAAATAAATAAATAATATCTATTTTTATTTTTCAAAGAAAACAATTTAAGAGTGTCTTGATGTATCATGTCCAGAGTGATTTGCTGACAGTGAAAATGGGCCCACGCTGGGGATGGTGGGTTAAATTCGCCGATGTTCTCTTCGGTGTGGTCCTCATCGGATCGCTTGTAGTTACCTTCTGGAGAGGTATTTGGATACTCTTCGACGACTTCATTTATCCAGACAACCTTAAACAATCGGGAGTGGTTTCACTTGTGAGTTGAAATTTTATTTTATTATTATTTTTTTTTATGCCTCCCCACTTCCTTTTGATTTCATTTCTAAAACACATAAAGAAAAAATCTGGAGTGTCTCCACTCGCAAATTTGAATTGGATTAATTAACACATATATTATATTGAAATTAAATTTAATTAATTATAAATTATAAATTAAAATTAATAAATAATATTTATTAAACCAGCGCGTGTTTGGCTTGTTGTTGATAACACCAAGTCACTTGCTGGCGTGTGATTGGCAGTCAACGTGTTAAAAAATTTAAAAAATAACTTCCGGTACTTTCAATCAAGCTGAAATTCTATATATAGCAGTTTTATACAATTTTTAATTATGTGAAAAACTATCAAAAATATATCTTTAGTTTTACGGTCACTTTAGAGGAAAAAAATCTAAAAGTGGTAGGTAATGATACTCTTCTGGTTGAGCTACATTTCTCAAAAGTTGATAGAAAACTACAAATTTTGAATAATGTCCGTATACCAAATTTCATTATTCTAGCTCAAACCGTTATTGCGTAATCTTGTCTACATACACACACAGACAGACAGACAGACAGACATTTTTCTCAACCTTAGTAAATATGACTCAGGGACCTTCAAAACGTATAAAAACATCAAAATTTCAACATCGAAAAGATAGTAAAAAAAATAAAAAATAAATTAGAGAAAATGAGAGTAAGAAAAGACTATAGTCTTTATTATGAATAGACTATAGATATATAATATAGTATAAAACATTAGGAAAAATTGATTTAATTCATTTATAATTGTTTATAATTAAATCTTAGCCTAAATGGTAATGTCATAGAAGACAAAATTTGAGGAGTTTTTAAACCACACCACCATTTCTAAATTAATTTATTAAATAAATATAATATAAAGCTGTCATATAATAAGGATATTTAGCATAGCTGAAATGGAGGCTTATAGATGAAAAAAAATATTTCAATGCTCCTAAATATTGCAAAAAACTGTTGTTTTTGTACATCCTATAAAAGAACAGCTCCTATCAAGTCGATTACACCCTAAACAGGGTAGAGGTGTTGTATGATCCTCTCAACCTTAATCTTGATTTTTTGAACGGGGGCCTCTACTTTTTTATTTCAATTAGTTTCCAAATTTTAATCACTTGGGAACGAGTGTCATAGACTCATGCAAGAGAAAATTCCCTTGCCAGGCTCGGGATTCGATGAATTCGTTTCCAGAGTCTTGAAAAAAAATGCAGCACGCCCCTAGACTACAGTGGAGTTCAGTAATAAATATTACTTCTTAAAATATATTTTTTATTTTTAATAGGTCTAACAAATCAACAATTTCTTCTTTATTATATAGTCAAATCATTAGCAAGCTTGATGTTGGCGAGAGTGGATTTTATTATTGCCCAAAAAATAGGCAGATGTAAAAATTTAATTGGAAAAAAAAATATATATTCAAATAGGGGTATTCATAATTATTCAAATTATAGAAATTAAAAATAAATAAAATATGAAATTTAAATAAATATTTAATTAAAACACGCGGTTAGATTTAAAGTTTATTTTTTATAACGTTTTTCTCAACTTCACTTGGCGTTTGTCTCTCTGTCTGTTCGCTCTTTTAAATCAATTTTTTATCATCTTTAGATAGAGATAGACTTTTGAAAATTTTTATAGATATTTCAATCGATCCCTAGAAGATATAAAAGAAATATAATTAAATTATAATTAATTAATTTTAATATAATTATATCGATTAATTACTTTTAGTAACTAACTCCTTTTGTATTGCTCCGATTAATTTTTTTTCAACGGATTCTGAAGCATAAATATTCATTTCAGGATAGATTTTTTTACTAAATAGTCAGCAAATATTTTAATTAAAAATTATTTCTATAAAATGTTATATTTTATTTCAATTTTGTTTCTTGTAGAAAAAATCAGCTGTTCCTTTTAGTTTATAATATCAAAAAATAGCTAAAAATCTTTTTATAGTAAGCATTTGATAAGGAAAATCTTTTCTTTTTTTTTATTTATACATCGTATGTATAATGTATATAATAGATTAATGAATATCAGAATACCTAATTAGGTGTTTCCAACATTCCAATTTTGCTTCTACTCGTAAAGTTATAGACTATGGCATATGGGCATCATTCATCAACTAAGCATTTTCTCAATTAGGTAACCTTATAATACTTATTTTTGACCTTAGATTTCAAAATCAAGAGGATTCTGTCATCAAAAACAAAAATCCCTGATCTAGGAGATCCTTGTTTGTGTTTGACTCGATAAAAAAAAAATTAATTAAGATTAATCTTGATCTATCCAAATAAAATTTCATTTCATAAGCGAAATTTTTTTTTTTAATTTAAAAAAAAATTCATAGGTATTTTAGAAAGTTGTAATTACAATACCATGCAAAAATAAATACTACTTTTTTTTAATATTATACTAAAAATGAAGAGACATTGATAAACTAATATTGAAGTTGATATGTGATCGTTCTAAAGATCGAGTATTTAATAAATAAATGTATTAGCATATAAAATAAATTATGCCTGCCATGATTATTTTAATATTTCCCCAGAACCGGTATTTTTTTTCCTGGAGACCGGTTCAGGGCCGCGGAAGGACACCAGCCTTTAATTGATCTAGATTCATGTCTTTTATTTTTATTAATTTTCATTTGAATCTGAATAAAGTCGATTTATCCTTGAATTCATTAATACTAGATAGAATCGAGTATGAAGATATCAAAAAAAATCCTCAATCACCATAATAATGGATCATCTTTTATTTTTAATAATTACTTACATTAAAAAAATATTTTAGAGTTAGAAATATTAATAATATAATTAAAAATATATACACCATACGGGGTTTGTTCAAAAGAAAAGGGGAATTTTGAATTTTCGCGGGCTGTGTACATTCGATTATCGAAATTTTTATTTGTTATGTTGGTACACATATGTTAACATTATCAGCCATTTGGATTAGTTGTTTGGTTTTGACAACTATAAAAGTTAGTCACGTTTTTGTGTGTTCTTCCATTTTTTTAAAGAATCTGTATTAAATTTTGCGTTAAAAATGGAATAAAGTGCTCCAACTCACATAAAATGTAGGCTATGGCATTCGGCGAGTCTACTTTGTCTCAAAAAAATGTTTATAAGTGGTACAAGCGCTTTACAAAAGCAGGCCAAGTTCGATCCAATGTGAAGGTTTTCTTCGATTACAATGGCGTGGTGCATCATGAGTTCTTGCTAACAGATCGTATTACTAATAAGGAATACTACAAGGAAGTTATGCAACGTTTGCGTGAAGCAATACGGCTCAAACGATCGGAATTATGGAAATACAATTAATGGGTTCGGCATCACGTTAATGCAGCAGCTCACTTATCATTGCTTGTTCGTGATTTTTTGGCCAAAAACAACACCGAAATCATGCCTCAACCACCGTATTCACCAAAATTGGCTCCCTGCAACTTTTTCCTATTTACAAAACGGATGAGACCAATGAAAGGAAAGCGTTTTGCTATAATGGATGAGATAAAGTCGGAATCGAAGACGAGCTGATGGCCATACCGAATAGCGCATTTCAGAAGTACTTCGACGATTGGAAGAAGCGCTGGCATAAGTGCATTATATATCTGAGGGCAATTACTTGAAAGAGGACAAAATTGATATTGATAAATAAATAAATACTTTTTGAAATAATTAAAAATTAACCTTTTCTTTTAAACAAACCTCGTATATCAGAAACCATTATTTTTTTTAATTAATTAATCATTTGAAGAAAATATAAAAAAATGTTGTTATTTCAAGGTGAATTATTATATTAAAATCAAAGAATTCCAAGGTTAATTTATTAAATGTAACAATTAAATAAATTCAAATTCTTTTCATTATTGGAACTAAATTTAAAAAAAAAAGATGAATTTGAAAATTGTTATTTATTTTTATTTTTATTTTTTTAATCTCTATTATTTTATTTATTATATTTCTTTCTTTTTCTTTTTTTTCTGTGAAAGGAAAAAAATTAATAATTGCACAGGCTTTGACAATTAAAGCCTACTCACCTAATCATAGACGATCCCCAATATATGTATATATATTAAAATTGACAACTTCCTTTTGAAAAAATAAATTTGCCTAAATGAAAAATTAATTAAAATATGTTTAGTTTATTCAACTAAGATTAATTAATTTCCCTACGAATAGGAGGAGGGTGAGTTGAATGATTATGGATGAGAATCGGAAACTTTGGAGCGTTGTAGAGATTGGAAGGGGAAACCGGATATAAATCAAGAAATTGGAAAGCATTCAAGATTTTCAAAGGAATTATACAATATATGGGAATATTCCATTTGTTTATAATATCAGAATAGGTTTATAGTTATGTGCAACATAAAACTGAGTTTATTCATGTAATTTTTTTTTGTTTTTTTGTTTTTTGAATGGATCAAGGAAATTTACTTTTTTTTCACCATAACTAAAACAGTTTTCAACTAATCAACAGATTTATATCCAAATTCAAATTTCCAAAGATTGGAAATTAAAAAAAAATAAGCTGGAGTGTCTCCACTCGACTATCTCGCAATTTGAATTGGATTAGATAGCATATATTATATTTAAATTAAATTTAATTAATTATAAATTATAAATTAAAGTTAATAAATAATATTTAAATCAATTTCTTATATCAAAAATGCAGAAATTATTTTTTGATATAATACATTTGAATTTATGTAAAGCAAAGCCCGGCATTGTTTATCCGATTCTAACTTCATTTCGGAGAACTTATTCTTTGCTCAACAAAAAATATAAATTATCAATATTAATTTTTAGTAATTTTTTTTACAAAATTATTAAAATATAATAAATACATGATTATTTTAATTTCTATAATTATCTAAATTATTTAATTTAATGTAAACACATTCTTAATTAATTAATAATGAATATAATTTAATACTATTATTAAATAAGTTTATTGAATATTTTAATTAAAATTAGATATTTTCTTTAATTATGATTTTAAATGAAAGTAGATTCTTTTAAAAAAATCATAATGATATATGTATATATATATATAGATGTATATGTTAATTATAATACTATTCGTATATAAGTATATAATATTTTCAAAAGTCACCTTGAATCATTGCAATGTTGTGATTACGATATTAATTGATACTTGTTATTAATTACTTTAATTAAGAAAAATACTTATTCATATAATTTTTTTGTAAATTGAGATAAATACAGATCATTCTTCACCCAAAAAAAAACCCTGATACGTGAATTGCATAAAAATCATGTACACAATTTTCAAGATCTGAAATAAATATATATATATATATACAAGGGCAGATCAATAAGTCCGTGACTTTTTGAATTTCCTGTCTCTTAAATGAAATGGCAACACTGCTCCTGTCAGCAACTATCAGCTGAACCCTGTCGAAATTTGAACCAGCTGGGTCTTTTAGATTTTTTTTTTTGACATCCATTAATAGCGGACTGTCAGTTCCTGGTTCTATACATGCGGAAGGCAACGGGAAACATTCCCAAGAAAAATCATCATGGCTGGGTAGCTTCTAAGGCTATCCTAGTCATGATGAAAGGGAGACGGCACCTTAAGAAGAAGAATAGCAGACTACCTCATTATGGAGAAGGAAATGGAAAAAAGTGAATTTCCATGAAAATCCGTGAATAGAGATACAAATTGCTCCCTCATTCGCCCTATTCTCCGGATTTTGCCCCCGAATGACTATTTCTTGTTTCCAAACCTGAAGAAATGGCTCGGGAAAAAGTGATTAGACTCCAACGATGAAATCATCTCACAAACAAATCTATTGATGTCCTCGACAAATCTTATTTTTTGAAAGGGATAAAATATTTGGAGAAACGTTGGACTAAGTGTATAGAGCTCAAAGGAGACTACGTTGAAAAATAAAATAATTTTTTTATCCAAAATTCATTCAAAAAGTCACGGACTTATTGCCCTGCCCACGTATTATAAATTTCACATTTACCATAATTTTAAAAATTTTTCTATTATAGTAGTAATTAATTTCCTCTATATGAAGCAATACATAATAAATTATATTTTTTTCGTCACGGACTAATTGACTTGCTCTCGAATATATAATTTTTGCTAATATAATAAAATTAAATAGATTAGATAGACAATAATTATATGTATATTTATTATTTTTTATTTTTTGAATCGCATTTTCAGAAAAGTCAATTTTTATTTTTCTTAAGAAACTCTTTCGAATTTTATTAATAATAATTTTTCTAAATAAGATAATAATAATTTAATAATATTTTAATGATGTGTGTGATTAAATTTAAATTTAAATATATATATATAAAGATTCTTTTTGTCTAAACTTATTATTGATTGGATTTATGAAAATTTCCTTATCTATTAAAATAAAAATTTCTAATTAACTAAAGGTATGAATATATTCTGTGAAAAGTGTTTGATTTAAAATTTCTTTAAATTGATTTTATATTTAGTCTAATTTTTATAAAGAATATCAATATATAAAAAAATAGTGTTAAAAATTTTTTAATAGGCTATTCCCATATAATGTACCTCGTAAATCCTAATTGGCAAACATTGATTGGCATGAGTATAACTTATAAATTATTTATTTATTTATTTATTTAAAAAAAATGTTAAATTGTTATATACATATTTGTAATGTATTTCTCTTCGTAAGAATAATCTACTTGTCATCTTGAAGAAATTTGAAATAAATTAAATATAAAAAAATAATAATAATTAAATAATATAAAATGTGATTTTTATGTTATAAATTGGAAATTAATTATAGGCCTAGAACGATTTATACTGACAATTTTACTGTAGATTTGAGGGAATTGGTTGGAGTCGGCTCTGGATAGAAACGGTGTGCTTGAACTTTCGAGTTCAAAAGCCCCACAAAGATAGTTAAGTACATGTTGCATATTAATACATATACTTACAAATTTGTAAAAATAATTAAATTCTAATAAATCATAAGCAATTAAATACTATTTATTAATTTTATTTTATTTTGAATGTATCATTAATGCAGCTATAATTTCTAACTTAATTGTAATTACCAGTTTGCATAAATAAATAAATCAATTTGGGTTTTAATTTTATTATATGAAATATCATATATTTTTTCTTTAATTTTATCATATTTCCTTTTTACCGACCGACGATAGTAAGGGAGGTATTGTTTTCACACCAAATTTCACATGTGGAGATTTTTACATATCTCCACGAATCATGCATTTTCTAAACAGAAAAAAGTATTTTTAGCATGATGTCTGTCCGTCCGTCTGTCCGTCCGTCTGTCCGTCTGTCCGTCCGTATAGATGTGTACAGCCTGAACGGCTCAACCGATTTTGATGAAATTTGGTATATTTACTTAATGCATCAGTGGGATGAATTGATCAACTTTTGGTGCAATTCCGGAAACCGGAAGTGGTAGTATTAGCGATCGACGATAGGAAGGAAAGGGTTATTTTCACACCAAAGGAGATTTTTTTATATATCACCACGAATCATGCACTTTGTATTGGTTTTATCCTCGAGAAAAATCATATTTATTAGTTTTTTCTTGATTTAAAATTATATGACGTCATCCAGCCATTCATGACGTCACAGCCTGGTCTTGCATATATATTATAAATAAAATAAAATTAAAAATGTTTATATTTATTATTTATGTATCCATATCTGTTTTTTATTACATTAATAGATATATTAAAATTATTTGAAATTGTTTCTGTAGCTGGAAATTAATTTATTTCAAACCGTCGGTCGGTTCGGACCTGGCCACAGGTCAACTTATTTTCTTAAAATTAGAGTTATTTAAATAATATAGAATTTAATTATGATCTTCTTCAATGACTTGAAACAATTTAATTTTAATTGTCTTTTTATAACGTTTTTATCAACTTCACTTCATGTCTGTCTGTCTGTCAGTTCGCTCTTATGACAAATTGTAATCCATTTTTCATCAACTTTAAAATGAAATAGACTTTGGAAAAGTTTTAAAGATATTTCAATGGATTTCTAGAAGATATGGAAGAAATATAATTGAATTTAAATTAATTAATTGTAACGTAATTAACGATTAATTGCTTTCATATTTGAATTTTCATTCACGCCATTGGACGGATAAATATTGAGTTGGTTTTCATTTTGAAGATAATTCAAAATAATTTATAACATTAAAAGATAAATTTTTAATTAATATAATAATTATAATAAATATATTTTAAAAACATTACTTCAATAATAACATTTACTTAATATAATTATAATTATTTTTAAAAGACTAATATTTTCTTTTTGTTTTATTCTATGTTTATATAACATCATCTTTATCTATTTCTCATCTTAGATCTTTGACTATGAATAATTTTATTTTATCGAATTAAAATCGCACTGAAAAGAATAAAATAATATAAATATAAACATATTTTATAAAATAACGTTTTTTTTCATAAACTAAAAAGAATAAGATAATTTTTCTACAAGCCTACAAAGTTTAGAGATGAATTACTTCATATTCAACGAAAAATGTTGGGCACATTTAGTTTTCATTTGCTTTCTATTTTATTTCTATGCAATTAAATTCCTTTATAGAGCTATAATTTATATATATATATACTTACATACCACACTAAAACATTTCATTAACAAGTATCACTATATCTTCTAATATAATCAACTGTTTTGGATTTGATTGATAATATGTAAATTTAAAAAATAATTCTCTTAAAATTTGTTACATACTTTGATATAAGTATATTACAGTGAAAAATAACAAAGGATTAATTTCCTATCTCTTAACCTATCAATTTTATTGCATAATAAATAAATTTGTCAATTTATGTGTTTAATAAAATTTTTATTATTACAAAAATTTGACTTGATGTTTCATATAAATAAATAAAACTTAATGCGCCCAACGTTTTTCGTTGAAAATGAAGCAATTCATCCATAAACATTGTCAAAATTATTTTATTCTTTTTAGTCCATGAAAAAACGTTATTTTATAAAATGTTTTTATATTTATATATATATATATTATATTGATTATTCGGTTGTTCTTTTAAAATTTGTCATATTTTTAAGTTTTTGAGTTGAAATTGTACCTCATTTTAACTATAAATTAATTATTGTTGTAAATTCAATCATTATTCTTTCTCTGAGGTCTAAGCATATTTATATTATTGTATCTAAAGAATGTATTTTTTGGAATCTATCAATACAAAATTAAATTTCATATTACAATACCATGCTTGTTTTTTTCAGAACTAATGAGAGTATGGATGTTTTCAGCTCGTTGGATATTCATTAGTAGCCGCCACCTATCTACTTGAACCTGTTGTCTACCGTGGATGTCAATTTTTAAAAGGGCCGTTACGTCTGGCCCTTGCTGATGTTTACTCCATCACTGCAAGTATTGCTGCTATCAGTATATGGCGAGGTGTTTGGTGCATTTTCGACTGGACATGGAATCGATATACAGAAGCAATGTGGCCGGCCTGGGCGGCACATTTCGGGGCTTTTTTCGTTCTCGTTGGCCTTTATTGTTCAAATACTGTAGTTGTTCGGGGTGTTATGCGTGATGGTGCAGAACCGGGTGGTGAATGTATAAACCTGCAATGCAGCTACTTTACTACCAATGAGGATTATTATTTGAGACAAAAATCCTCAGAAATAAAATCAAGAGCTGTGAATATAGCATCCTCATTTGAAACTGTTGAGTGTTATATGTAATAAAATTATCACATTATTTTTCTTTAACATATACTCAATTAAGTATCATCTCAACCTGCCAATGGAATTTATTTTTATTTTAACTTTGGTAATTATATAAATTGGGCATCCAGTCATGGATTTGGATAAAACTTTACCACTGGATTCCTTTTTTAATTCCAAATAAACTTTTCTCATGCAATTTTTGTGGGTCACTTCTAGTTTACGAGATAAAAAAGGATTCAAATTTGCATATAAATCCATTGATATTCTATTTAGCTACCATGTTTTATTCATTTGACCATCAGAGGGCTCCACTAATTTTCTGGTGTGTGTTTTTTCAGTTCGGATTAGATATAGAAAAATTAAAAAAATAATTAAATAATTTCCCTATATCCAAACCGAACCGAATTAGGAATAAGTGAATAATTAGTGAATTAGTCAATAAAACATTACTTTAAGACATCATATTTCGAGGTTCATATTAAACTAATCTCGCAAAATGTAATAATTTTTTTCTCGTAAACTAGAAGCGACCCGCAAAAATTACATAAGAAAAGTTTATTTGGAATTAATAAAGGAACCCACTAGTAAAGTTTTATCCAAATCTATGACTGGATGACTAGTTTGTATAATTAATTACCTTAACTTTATTTTATTTTTGTTTAAAAATGGCTAACAAGTCTCTTTTTCTTAAATTTGAATTATGACTCAAAAAAAAAAAAAAAAAGATTACATTGATTAAAAAAAATCCAACAAAATGGGATTGACTTCAATTTTCAGTGAGCATGTTCTAGTTTTACATTTTTATCCAAAATTTTGAATATGATAAGGTATCCAAATTCATTAAATCACTTCACTTATTTTTTATTTTTTTATTTTTTTTTAATTCATAAATGAAAAATTCATTTCTACATACAATACTTATTATTGTTGAAGAACTTTTGTCCAACTGAAACATTCATTCTACTTAGCGAAAATAATTGAATAATTGAAATTATGTATTCTATTATTGTAAATATAATAATACACAAACCTAGGTTTAGGTAAAAGAAGAAAAGGGAATTAATATTTAAATAACATGATATTTAACTCTGTTCCATAATATATGTAGAGAAATACCCCCCATAAAAGAAATTATTACAATTGGCTACAAAAAAGACTATAAAATCGAGTAAATGTAGAAGAAAAGTAGGTGAACACAATAACGGTAAAAGAATAAAATTCAAAGACTGAAAAAATTGGATATAAGGGAGTTTATATAACAGATTATCCAAAAAGGTAATTGTTAAGTCTAACCGATGTATCATGGATTTGGATAAAACTTTACCAGTAGATTCCTTATTTGATTCCAAACGAACTTTCCTTAAGTGGTGATCGCTTCTATAATAGTTTACGAGATTAAAATTATTAAAGTTTGCATATAAATCCATTGATATTCTATTTAGCTACCATGTTTTATTATTTGACCACCAGAGGGCTCTACTAATTTTCTGATGTTTTTTTTTATAAGTTAGGTTTGGTTATAAGAAGATTAAAAAATTAATTAAATTTGCTATATGAAAACCGAACTTATAAAAACCGAAAATTAGTGAATAAGTGAATAATTAGTGAATTAGTCAATAAAACATTATTAAATGGCTGCTCATTCATAACTTTATATGCAAATTTTAATAATTTTTATCTCGTAAACTAAAAGCGACCGCCACATATTGTTTAAGGAAAGTTTGTTTGGAATCAAAAATCGAATTCACTGATAAAGTTTTATCCAAATCCATTATACATCGGTTGGACTAAACAATTACCTCCAAAAATGTAGATGAAAGTATTAATGTTTTGAATCCATTAAGTTTGTATGTAAAACACATTTCTACCTCCTAACCGAAGTGTGTATACATACTATGTATATGTTAACATTATATATATATATATATATATATATATTTCAGAATAGATTTATTTACATTGGTTATTAAATGAAATAAGATCATCTATGGATGATTTCATTCATTCAAAGGAACTCATATAAGAAGAACACAGAGAGAGTGAGTTCTTTGTTATTTTAAATGGTAACTTAACCATTAACTAATTTAGAGAAATGCCTCTCTAGAAATGTTTATTTAATTTATTTGTTGTGTACTCTTTATATATATATATATAAACTCAACCACTACAATCTATCCATGACGAAATGTGTTAAACTAAATGTGAATTAAAATACATATAAATTATAATGTTCAATAAGAATTTTAAGTATGTAAAACGACGTTGCTTTCTAGTTTCATGTACCTGGTCAAAGTCATCCATCAATTTGAAATGGGAATCAAATGTATTATTATTATATTAAAAAAAGGCTGTGAACTTCTTAGGGAATAAGCAAATATATATATATATATATATATATATATGTTTTTAGAAATTACATAGCATATCATTTTAGTTTTTTAATATAAATAGTTGAGAGATATTAAATTTTAAAATTAAGGATACTTTATTTATATAAAATTGTATTTATATCTTTATTGTAGATATAATATACATATATATATAATACGAGGTGTGTCTAAAAGTTTGGTGAATGGTATGATAAAAACATTAAAAAGAGAATGTTAATTGTAAATACCTTTATTATTACCCTTCAAAATACTCTCCACTTTCCACTACTGACAAGGTTCGTATAACGCTTGAAAACTGTTGGAGAAGTCTTGATGTGGAATCGTTCTCAGAGTAGCCGTCACAACGTTCAGGCCGGCAATCCACAAGCAGGACGCCAGAAAATACTGAACGTGTACGAGAGATGCTAACAAAAGATCGGCGATTGACTCTGCGACTAATATCCGAAGAATTGGGTATTGGCAAAGACACAGTCAGTAGTGTTTTCTGGTGTCCTGCTTGTGGATTGACGGCCTGAACGTTGTGACGGCTACTCTGAGAACGATTCCACATCAAGACTTCTCCAACAGTTTTCAAGCGTTATACGAACCTTGTCAGTAGTGGAAAGTGGAGAGTATTTTGAAGGGTAATAATAAAGGTATTTACAATTAACATTCTCTTTTTAATGTTTTAATCATACAATTCACCGAACTTTTTAGACACACCTCGTATTATATATATAAACATATATAGATATCGATGATTTATTTATTTTATACTTATAAACGGTTCCTTGTACAAAAGAATCGAATTAGGTTCAATCCGTTTTTCACCCTGCCAACAATTTTAAAATAAATAAAAATTATTCAACTTCAGTCGAAATATATATATATATATATAATTTCTAAAAGAAAAGTCGATAAATTAAAATAAATTTAAATATAATAAAGTATTAAATTATTGAAATTATTATTTTCTATTTTTATCATGAACCCATTTACTTCTTTAAATTGAACTTTTTTATTGGAAGATGTGAAGATTAAAGAGATTTTTTTTAATATGGGTGACTTATATTGAATTAATTTTAATAAATTTGACTTTTGGAATTGATTCTTTTTTTTTAATTATTTTCATTATTTATATATTTATACATTTATACGATTGATACCCTCAAAAATATAATGACAAATCAGACAAGGCAAATGTGTATTAATTTTTGTCTTTAAATGCTTATTACCTAATGTTATTATAAATTTATTTAATGCATATATATATATATATATATATATATATATAATTTATTGTAATGTATATATATATATATATATATATATATATATATATATATTATACATTATACATTACAATATATATATAAATGAGGCATTGAACTCAGCACAAAAGGTGTTTGTCTGAAAAATAAATTTGAAAATTTTTTTTTACCGAAAACCCAACATGTAGATACCCTGAAAAATTATTCAGGTAGTGTAAAATAAAAATATTTAACCGTATGTTGAGTCCATACGCCTCATATATTCTGGAAAAATAACTAAAACAATATTAATTCTTAAATGTCTCTGAATTATTGTCCGTTTATTTCTTTTATATAAATATTATAAAGAATTTTTTTTTTCAATAAAATTTTTAAAATTAGTATAATTTTTTTTTCTTTATGTATAAAGTCTAGTATACTTGTTATATAACAGGGGTGGCCACACTTGGTGATACTTAGAGCAAGGGGTCGGCATCCTGGTGCCCGCGAAGCCATTTTCAAATGCCGGCATTCAAATTAGTAAAGTCATGACACAAAAAAAAGGTAACATTTTCGATTTTTCAATATGGCTCTAAAAAACAAAAAAAAAAGGTAAAATGTTTTTGCGATCTTAAACATTTTCGATTATTCAATATGGCTCTAAGTATAACCAAGTGTGCCCACCCCTGTTATATTATTTCAGTAATGTGCCCGACTATTGAAAAAGTTTGCCGAACCTTGCTTAGAGCCATATTGAAAAATCGAAAATGTTTAAGAGCCAAATCGGAAAAAATTTTACCTTTTTTTTTGTGTGTGTCATGACTTTAAATCTTTTAAATGAGCCACAATAAACTCATAAACACCAAAAAACACTGAACGTGTACGTGAGATGCTAACAAAAGATCGGCGATTGACTCTGCGACTAATAGCCGAAGAATTGGGTATTAGCAAAGATACAGTAAGTAGTGTTTTCTGGTGTCCTGCTTGTGGATTGCCGGCCTGAAAGTTGTGACGGCTACTCTGAGAACGATTCCACATCAAGACTTCAACAGTTTTCAAGCGTTATAAGAACTCATAAAGAGCCACATGTGGCTCGCGAGCCACGGTTTGGCCACGGTTGTTATATAATGTTGTAATTTTATTGGTACACAAATACACCCATTGATTTGACTTATTCAGCTGAAGTTCTGGTAGGTGTTTGAATAAATTGTGATGATATGTATGCTAAAAGACAGTTGAACTGAATAACGAGCGATATTTTGGAGAATAATTAAGTACGGGAAAAGATGTTGTTTAGGGAAAATTGAACGATCATGTTTAAAATTGTATGAGATAAATTGTTTTATGAGAATTTTCCATCTATATTGCCAGATTAATAGAAAGGGTATCCAGAAAGAAAGGACGAATTTCAATTTGGCACCATTTTATCATACGACGATTGACAACCGTGATTTTATCATGTTTGTTACAACAATGCTCACCACACAAAAGCTATCAGGATACTAATAGGAAAGATAACAGATAAATCCAGATTACCAATCGTCGTATGCTAATGGCGCTAAATTAAAATTCATCCTTACTTCCTGGACCCCCTTTACTATTTATTAATATTTGATAGCTGTTGATTAATTATTTTAAACCCTTAAATGAGACTTTGATATATTGATTTTTCGATATATTTCAGTGACGGTACTTATCCCAAAAGTTTAGTTTAGATAGTGATACCACATCCCCAATATATAAATTTCCAGGTATTAAGAGCATGGAGTTTCTTGAGGCTTTCGGCACTCCAACCAATAGCTTCCCTAACCAAAATTAAACAAAATAGGTCTTTTTCTACTACCAGCTACATCTGCCCCACGCAACCTTTCCTCAACTCGTGAGCTAGAGAGTTAACGCTCGGACGTATCGGACTCACTCTCGATCCAGTGGTACCATTCTGATTAATTTGGTCCAAGCATATCTTAATGGTGCAAATGGTCACTGATCCGAGATTACTTTCTGAATACTGATTATGCTTCAGACAGCGTTACAGAGGTACGATGGTATTCTGTACCGGAAACATCCCCGACAGGGCCCCCAACTCCTTAGAAATCGGTGAAACCATTTTTTTTTAATATGATGTCTCTATGTGGCATCGCTAAGAGGCACTGCAGGCGCATAACCGATAACCAAAACCAGGCAAAAACACACACACACAGAAGCCCGATTTTTTTTTTCAATTAGTTACTGCCTGCACTTGCATGGTGGCGCCAAAAACTTTGTTTTAGCAAAGACAATAGAGTTTACTAGTCCCACCAGATTACCAATACTCAAAATAAAATTTCAAAATTTATCCAATTTATTTCTCTTAATTCGTTTTAAAATTTAAACAACTATTGAAGGCTAATCATTTATGAATAAATCATTGAAAATTCGATTAAAATGAATATATATATTTAATATATATAATCTAGTTAAGCGACCATATTCGGAAGGTGATTTTAATATTTCATGTATAGTTATGAAATCGATGTATTCGATCATTTCAATCTCTGTGAATATTATAGTGTTAGGCTTATTTCTAAAACATAAACAATTGTTTGTTGAGCTTACGCCTGGGTTCTGGGCAAGATTCCAAAATAGCAATCTATTTTCGCGAAGAGAGACTATAGAACGATGAACATTGTGTTTAGTGCTCGTAGTACCTTTGTCTTGGTAACATGGGCGTCCCTGGGGAGGGCGCAATCGTCTCCGTTGAATTTGAGGTTTTCGGTCACGTGCAAGGTATCCCAAATGAAATTCACCCACCAAATGAATTGATTGATTTTCTATTAAATTATTAAATCATATTATTATTATTATTATCTGTTTTTGTTTATTTATTTTTTTTTATTCTTAGGAGTATATTTTACTAAATATTGCCGTGATATGAGCCAAAGTTTAGGAATTGGAGGCTGGGTGAAGAACAGCAAAACAGGCACAATTGTAGGCAAGATGCAAGGTCCTCGGCCAGCAGTTGAACAGATGTATGATTTGCACGTTTTTTTTTTGTTTTTTTTTTGACTATTTAACAAACGTCAACTGACAGTAAACTATCAATAATCCAATTGACATAAGTAAAGTATAGTTATGGTTTGTTTGATCATTTGCCAATTGGCATCAACAGCTTCCTTTTGTTTTATATTTACCATCGGCTTTCAAGATCAGACTAATCTTTAAAAATAATTTATCTATTGAAAAGTGACAAAAAACAACATATTTTTATAGAAAGAATTAATTATTCGCATTGAATCATAATTAACCAAATGACGACGAATAAAAAAAAATACAAATAAAAAATTAAAACCTTTAAATGAAAGCATGATATGTCTGTCATGAAAATGTATGATATTGCTTCATAGATGATTTCAAAAGTTTGTCTTTATTACCACGTTTTTCTTAGCTTGCTTTCTTGTTTATCTGTTCGCGTCAAATCTTGCAATCGAAATTTCGACCACTTCCAATCGCTCTGAAACTTTTCAGAGTTATGTATTCTGGATGACAATACAATAAAATAACACATTCGTAGCTTGCAAGTGTTTAATTAGAGCATAATTAATGAATATTTGTATTTTGTTAACTTAAAAAGGAGAAACAATAATAATACAACAAAAGGCCCTTTCCAAAACTTACCTTTCTCAATACATAATACAAAAGAAGAAAACAACAAAAGGGACTTTGTCAAAACATTAAAAATAAATAATACAGATGTCCATAGTCCGCTTGTTTAAAAAAATATTCAAGAGTTGATTCTAGTATGTATTAAATATATTCAATATATTAAATATTAAATATATTATTTTTGATCTAAACGAATAGAGAATGGATTTTACATAAAATTTGTAATCATTTCACAAATTAATAATATAATAAATGACACATTGTGAATTGACGATAAAAATAAATATATTTCATTAGATCTTATTTTATTATACTAGCAAAAATTGTATAAATATATTTTTAATTTTCTTTCGAAATTAATTAAAAAATTTTAAAATATTTTAAATATAAAAAATATTGATACAATATCTAATACAAAAACGAGACGGGATGCAAATATAATACATTAATTAATAATAATAATCAAAATATTAAAATCCGTTTAAATAAGAAGTTTGAAAAAATGTTCAGGTCGCTCCCCTCCAACTAAATGACAGTCCTGATCGTATGTTCCATGCTGCGAATTAAATTTGGATTAAGCATCATAAATTCTAAAATAATAATTAAATAAATTTCAAATAACGATTAGATATTTATTAAATGAATTACTAATAAATAATATTCAATCTAATGAAATAAAGAATCTCTATATATTATATACACGGTAAATGTATTAGAAAAAATAAAAAGCCATTTTTTTTTTATGAAGAATTTTGATTTTTTTAAATTATAATTTCTGACTTTTGATTGATTACATTTAAAATCATTTTAAAGTTATAATTTCGTCTTTACAAAGAGAGATAAAAAATTAATAAAATCAAAATATTGAAAAAATATAATAGGGAGGTAGAAAAAAGGTTCAAACTCCCCTCTTCTTATTTTTACTTAACGGGTCTTCTGATTGGTTGCCTGTTTCGACACACCTTTTTTCGACTTAAACGCCACCCTCAATTTCCTTCAGCTATCATTTGCTCTCTGCATCTCACCAAGTCATCATTAGCACTCTTGCTAACTGAGTGTATTTTACCACGTTTTTCTTAGCTTGCTTTCTTGTTTGTTTGTTTGTTTATTTATCTGTTCGGGTCAAATCTTGCAATCGAAATTTCGACCACTTCCAGTCATCCAATCGCTCTGAAACTTTTCAGAGTAATGTATTCTGGATGACAATACAATAATACAATAATAATTCGTAGCTTGCAAGTGTTTAATTAGAGCATAATTAATGAATATAATTTTGTATGGGAAAATCAAAACAAAAAGTGTAAATATTTAAATTTGAAAAAAACCGTTAAAAACCCGTTAAAAGAATAATATAATATGTATAATATTTAAAATGTAAATAAATTTGAAAGAAGGTATATTAATGTTTTGTACTGTAATTTAGAAAACAAAATTTAAATTTATGATGAGTTTTAGGCAATAAAGAATTAAAATATGACAAATTTAAAAATTTCTCTTTATAATTCAATTTAAATTTATTACTTTCAGGATAATAGTATTTCATGACTATTAAAGTCAATCAAAAAACTTAAAAGTAGTATAGGTCAAGTGAAATCGATTGCAATATATGAAGACTAAAAAGTAGAAAATAATACTTTATATAAAAAAAAAACTTTTTTAAAAAACCACGTTTTTAACGCACTAAAAAGAAGAAAATAATTTTTCTGAAACCCCATAGGTACTGACATTACAAACAAGAGATATGATTTGAAGAAAATTTTCTATAACGTAAAACGTGGGGCGCAAATAATAATAAATTTTTTAAATGCAATATAATTTCTTTGATTAATTTATTTCAATATCCATGGATTTATATTTTAAGTTTTATATTTTTTACCAGACTTTTTGTAAAAGGGAATATTATTAGTAATCCAACAGAATACTTTTATTAATGTAAATTTTTTTTGGAAAATTAATTCCTTAATATTAAATAAACATCTTCAATTTACACTTTAGAAATTTTATTAACATAAATATTAAATATTTGCTAGAAGTTTTGCAGTAGCAAAATTTAGTTTTAGATTTCTTCAAGTTAAATTTCTTATATTATTTACCAGAATATTGTTAGGATGTCATTTTTTATCAGAATTTTTTAAAAGTGAATATTATTAGTAATCTAAAGGTAATCTTTTCATAAATTAAATTTACCTCTTTTAAAAATTTCGATAAGTTATAAGCTTTACTTTTTGAAGCTAATTAAAATATGAATTCATTTATCCTATTAATTTGTACCTAATAACATTTATTTATAAATTTTTATACGATACAGAATATTTTAGCCATAGTTGCGCCCCACGTTTTACGTTATAGAAAATTTTCTTCAAATCATATCTCTTGTTTGTAATGTCAGTACCTATGGGGTTTCAGAAAAATTATTTTCTTCTTTTTAGTGCGTTAAAAACGTGGTTTTTTAAAAAAGTTTTTTTTTTATATAAAGTATTATTTCATAACGTAAACTTAATTCAAAATAACTATGAACGTAACCTATATAAACAAAATCAATGGGAGGAACGTTCGAAAGATATTTTTTATTTATTTATTTATTTTTTTAATTTGTAATTTTAAATAAACATATTTAAAATTAGATTTTTTTTAGATATTCTTTTTATATTTCTAACTGAAAGAAATTATTAATAAAAATTTTAGGTTAAGTCACAAGTTATATATTTTATTAATAGTATTATTTATTATTTTAGGTATATTTACACGTCAGAAATCGAAGTTGATTAGTTTAAGCAAATGAGAAAGATTTTAGCTCAAGTGATTGTTATAACATTATCTGTGATTATTGTAACCGACCACCATAGTATTTTAATATTTTAAGTTTTAAATGTATCAATTGATATTTATATATATATTAACTAAATTTTAAATTAAATATTATAATTATTATCATTTTAAAATTAATAGATAAAATTTTAAGATTTCATAACCTCAATTCTATTGAAATTGCATATAAACAAAGAATAATAGAAAGGAGTAGTAATTTCTTATAAGACATATTATATATATATTAATTTAAATATTTTCATATTACTTTAAAAGGGATCATTTTATAATTCTTTATTTATTTACATACTGCTTTATATATAGCGCATCGTCCATCTTTTTTTTCAACCTTGACAGATAATTGAGGTTAACACACTCGAACAGTAGAATTAATACAATATCATAAATAAATAAATTTTTCATTGCGTTTTGTCTATTTATTAGATAGAATTTAAGCACTACCAGAAAATATTTTGATTATATTATATTAAAAAAGAAATTTGTTTATTACAATTATGAAAATCATTGTTAGAATAAATATATTTAAACTGATATTGTAAGTTATTTTAAAAACGAATTTAAAAATTATCTGTTTAATAATAATTATTTCAAATTAATTAGTTTTGTTTAATCTACTAATTTTTAAAATTATATTTTGACGAGTTTAGGCTGATATGCCATTACAATTCATCCCCCTTTGGTTTATCATAGCATATTGTGGGTCTATTATTAGTTGAATTGAAGAAAAATGTATTTATTTCAAATTAAATTTGACCTAATATAATATAATATAAAATTGTGGGACAGTAGCAGGGCCCGTTTTAGAGGGCGGCAAACCAGGTATTTGTCCGGGGCGGCATTTTAGTTATGAATGTAATAAATTTTAATAATATAAGGGCGGCAAACCGGGTATTTGTCCGGGCGGCATTGTAGTTATGAACGTAATAAAATTTAATAATATAAGGGCGGCAAACCGGGTATTTGTCCGGGGCGCCATTGTAATTGTGAATGTAATAAATTTTAATAATATAAGGGCGCAGTGATTTATATTTTGAAAATTATATTAGAGATATTTAAAAAGAGCAAAAAAGATACAAATAAATTGTCTATACATATAGGCATATTTTAATTTTCGAAAAAATATTTTCCAATCTTGTTTTGATAAAAACAATTTCCCAAGAAATTAGGATTAATCACATGAAATCATATGAAAAATCTTAAAAAATAATTCAAATAGTGTAATGTAGTCAAATAGTAATGTGTATTCTTAAAAAAATTGAGAGTTAATTAATTTGATACGAGTTTGTTCAAAAGAAAAGATGAATTTTGAATTATTTCGAAAAGTATTAATTTCTTCATCCATATCCATTTTGTCCCCTTCAAAGTAATTCCCCTAAAATATAATGCACTTATGTCAGCGCTTCTTCCAATCGTCGAAGCACTTCTGAATTCCGACTTTATCTCATCAATTGTGGCAAAACGCTATTCTTTCACTGGTTTCTTCAGTTTTAGGAAAAAGTCGCAGAGAGCCAAATCTGGTGAATACGGTGGTTGAGGCATGATTACGGTCTTATTTTTGGCCAAAAAATCACGAACAAGCTGGTGCATTATCGTGATGCAGAATCCATAATTTGTTTTTCCACAATTCCGATCGTTAGAGCCGTTTTCTTCACGAAAATGTTACATAACTTCTTTGTAGTATTTCTTATTAACAGTATCACCTGTTAGCAAGAACTAAAGATGCACCACACCATTGTAATCGATGAAAACAGTGAGCAAAACCTTCACATTGGATCGAACTTGGCCTTCTTTTGTAAAGCGCTTGTACCACTTATAAACTAACTTTTTTCAGTTATGAGAAACAAACTACTAATACAAAATGGCTGATAGTGTCAACATATGTGTACCAACATAACAAAAAATTTCGATAATCGAATGTACACAGACTGCGAAAAAATTCAAAATTCACCTTTTCTTTTGAACAGACCTCGTACATATTAATGTCTTAAGTATAAAAACACTAATTATATTTTAAATAAAATTCATGCTGACTAATTAATAGTTTTGATTTGATAATCACATATATTGTAAATTTAACGATTAAATTTTTATTTTCAAATTCTTTTTAAATAAATTTGAAAATTTCAAACCAGACAACTAAGTTTAATTTACGGCATCCGCTAATTAATCTACCTAATCGCTCACTTTAGATAATTTTACTTATTAAATAATAACCGTAGTTTAAGCGCAAATTAATAGATCTATTAAATCATCCTAAAACAAGGGGCAGGCGACCTGTGTTCGAGTATTAAGAATTTTCGAATGTATAAAAAGAAAATAACAATAAAAATTCAAAATCATATTAATAGCTTGTGTTGAAAATATAATAAAACGTTTGGCAAATGATAATAGTTTTGATAAGAATTTATATTAGCAATATTATTTATTTAAATAAATGTTTATAAATTATAAACTAATTTTTGGTTTAAAATTTATATTTCATGATTTTATCAGAAAAAATAAATGATATTAAAAAAAAACAAACAATAACAATCAGAATATAAATTAAATTTAAACATTTGGTTCAATTTTTTTTAATATTGTTATTGAATCATGATTAAAAGTTTTCTTAAAATTAGTTATCTTTATTTAAATGTTTATTTTATTAGTTTTTTTTATATTTAGTTATTTCAAAATAAAGTATTTCATTAAGTAATTAAAATTAAATGTATTTTAATTTCATAAAACAAATTACCTGTTCTCCATTTTTCTGTTTTGCGATCAGAGAAGCTAAAAAAAACTGTACATTTCTATAGTGAGAAGTTTTCCACTTTTTAGAGCTTTAATGCTTACTTTAGAAAAACCCAACTTTAAAATAGTTAATTATTTTATAGCTAAAAGTTAAAATATTTATATATATATATATATTAATTATAGACGCCAAAAACAATAATGATTCTAACATGGTTTAAAAAATCTAAGAGAATAAATCAAAGAGAATAAATTACAAATTTCGTGAAATTTGATTTTTTTTATATTCGCATTTGATTTGAAATTCATTGTTAAATTGATTTATTTATATAAATAATATCATCTCTTGTCTAAATTAGAATAATTTTTGTTTAAGGTTTATAGATCGATGATGCGAGTAATTATCCTGGGAAATATTAATTATATTATTTTCAACAAAGAATATTATTGCTTTTGATTTAACAATTGGGAAAAAATTTAAACTCGATTTAGAATTAAGATAAAATGAAATTGATTTTGATTCTAGAAAAAAAATTTATATTTAATAATTTTTTTTTGGATTGAAATAAAACTAATGTAGTATTTTTACTGATATAGAAGAACGATTGAGTACTAGTATTTGAGGACAAAACTTTCATTGAATAAATCAAATAAGAGATAATCAATCAAATTAAGTTTAAATCAAACCCCCATTTTTAGAACCCTTTAATTTTCACTATATATATATTTATATTCTAAATATTATTAATTTAAGTATTTTTTGTGATTATTATATAATAAATATAATTATTGAAAGCTTATTGGAAGGGATATAAATAGATCCTTCTAAGGGAGGGCTCAGAAGTTACCTCCTCCCTTATAAAATCTAATAAAAAGGATTAAAAATGTGTATATTTTTACAAACTATATATATTTGAGTCTTATATACTAAGAAATTTTTATAAATAAAATTTAAATAACCCAAAAAGTGAATTTCTTAAAAAAACACTGTTATACTTAGATAATAATTTATTTTTTAATAGAATAAATAAACTTTGAAAATGATTTATTTTCATTATTTAATACCCATTATAGGAAACTCAAAAAAGTAGAAAATTAACTCACATTTTTAACCATAAAAAAACAACTTTGTATGTTTTTTCAAATTTATGGTTGTATTATGTTTGGAATTAAAAATAATGATTAAAAAAAATTTACATTTTTTTTAATTAAAATTTTAGGGATTGTTAGTGATTTCTAAATTTTATAAAATATAAATAGAAGATATAAAGAAGTTTTTTTTCACATTTATTTAAAATATTATATATAAAAAAATTGTAAATATAAGAAATGAAATTCTTAATGAATTATATAATAATATTAAAAATAAAAATAATATTAATAATAAAAATAATAACCTTATTAAATTAATTGTTATAGGGTAACGTGGCTTTCAAAAACTGGCAGTCCAGGATGTAAGATTGATCATTGTGAATTCGCCAACTGGGAGTTTCTCGCTCGTCAGGAGTTTCGAGGATTCAGTATTCGATTTTGAATAATTTTCTACTTATTGTATTGTTAATATTCAATTCATACCATATTAATTATATGAATATTAAAAAATCAAATTCACCAAAGTAAAATTTGGGAAATTTATAAAAACATCTCTGGTTGTTGTAAAATAATTTTATTAACTTAAATATCTCAGCATCCTACATCGTGTGTACAATTTATAAGCTTAGAAATATCAACTTATAATTCCCAAAAAAAAAAAAATTGTCTAATTTTTTAAGACAAATAATAGTAATTTTTTTTTTGACCACACCATTTTAAGCCATTCTTCTATTTGATAAATACAATTATTGTATTAACCAAAGAAAAACTGAACACTATGTTCATTAAGTTGAAAATGCATATATATATGTGTGTATATATTTAAATATATATATACACACATATATATATATTTAAATGCCAAAACTATCTTTTTTACATAGAATTAATATTAATATTTGGAAAATAAAAAAATGAAAAATTAAATAATTATAATAAAATATTATAAAGGAATCCTTGGTTTCTAATCATTTTATTACACCAATAAGTTGTGAAAGTTTTCCAAAACAATATTCCAAATGAATTGTTAAAAAAATAAGAATTTAAAGAAAAAAACCAATTCTTTCAAAATTATTTGATTATCAAATTAATAAATAAATATATCCACATATTATGGTTATAGAAAAATAATAATTAAAGAAAATAAAATAATTTAACAATAGTTGAAAAGAAAAATTTCTTTTAATATATTCTTACTTAATAATAGGTACATATAAAATAGGCAGCAAAGTTCACTCAACAAAATTATATACTCTAAAAATGGGGGGATTTGGTTAAAGGATCATGGAAAATGAATAATGGAAAAAGAAGTAAATTTAAAATTATTTGAAAGAGTGATAACATCATACATAATCAATGAAATTTAAAAAAGAAAGTGTTAGGAAATTAAGGATAGATAAATAGAGGAGGGTCAACCATGTAACTTAATTGAAGATTTATCAACGATGCCTAATAATTCACATTTATTCGAGAAGGGTGCTCTCAAGAAGAGTCCAGCCCCAAGGCTCATTCACACTCAGTTTCACAGTTGTTGAATTAATTTAAATATATTCACATTGGTTGTTTTGAAACCTCACAGGGGATATATCCACTTAAATTAGAAGAATTTCAAAAGTATTAAGAATATTTCTTGTTTGTATTTATTTTGAGCTGTAGAATTTAACTCTGGTTTTTACAATTTGTTTCAAAAATTATGATAATTTTAACCTCGAAAAAAGAAAATGTTATAAGAAGCCAAGAAAATTATAATTTGGTGGATACCATTCAATCTTGCATCTCTTCAGGAAGTTCATGTGGATTAAGAATACCAGGAACCGACATTTGAACTCTTCTCTTCTCCTCTTCGGCTGTTCGTAGTGCCAATTCACGTTCTTCCAAGAAAAGATCAGAATCATCTTCACCAGTATATTCCTAAATTCAAATCAAAAATTGAATTATATAATAATCACAATTAAAATATTAAAATGCAATAAAGTAATTAACAAGTATGAAAAATACCCTAATTTGAACAAGAAAATCACGCAAATGTTCTTTAAAACCAGAGAGATCTTGATTTAAATGAAAAAGCCCTTGTACTGTTATTTTTATCTGATTATCAGTCAAATGTGGAAAAGCACTCCTTAATAATTGTGCTACATATTCTTGTACTGTTGTGGTGTTATTAGGTTGCGGTCCTAAAGGTACGGTAATACGATTCGTTTCCAAAAGTGTAAACATATATGCAAGAATAGTTGCGTGCATAGTTAAACCTATTAAAAAAAAATTATTTTCATATTGTTTTAATAATATTAAACGTTGCATATATTTTCAATACTCTTAATATTGAAATAAACTTACTTGCAGTATGAGATGTATCTGTAACTACAGAAAATATATGTTGTAAAATATCTAAGAAATATGTTTGATAAAATCCTTGGGCTGCCTGTTCGTGTTGTTCAACATTTTGGAGAAGTTGATATAGAATCTTAGAAATGAAAAAGAAAAAAAATAATATAATAATAAATGATTAAATTATTAAATAAAAAAAAAACAAGAATTGAAGAATTTATTTTCTGACTTGATAGATTATTATTAATTTTATTATTTTTTTAAATTTAATTACCTGTAAACCGATATCTGCAACGTTTCGCATTGTATGTTTAAATGCCCATATAATTGAATCTAACACTAGTTTGAATTGTCCAGGCGGGATACTGAGAAAAGCTGGGAAGCAGAAATTATTCACTGCCTAATAAATAAAAAGGAGTTTTCACTATTAGTTAAAGGTTTTTAATTAAGAAAATGAAAAAAATTAAAAATAATAATTATTAAGTAATATTATATTATTAACTCATGGATTTAGGATGTTCCAAACGTTGAATTATTTGCTTTAAGATAAATAAATAAAAATAATTATTAAAATACAATTGATCTTTAAAGAATTATTCTGATTAACAGAGCCATAATCGGAACCAGACGCTGACGCTGAAGGATAAAACAAATGTCAAAAGACAATTACAATACAGCAATAAAAAAAATTTTAAATTTAGTTTGTTTTTTTTTTTGATTTTAATGTATATAATAAATATATATGAAAATCTAAGTATTTATTTAAAATGTTATTTAATTATATATTATTTTTATTTGTTTACGTAATGCATTTTATAAATAATTTCACATTTAATTACAAATTATTTTTTTTAATTGTATTTTATACTATTACGGCTACGGCTCTATTGATTAATAACAACCTAGAGAATTCCAATAAAACATTTGACGATTGGCATAATTTATTAAGTAATTATGAAATAAATTAACTAGAAAAATTCAATTTTGAAATAATCCATATTTAAATATTTAGATCATAAAAAAATATGTTATTAATAGATATTCATCAAATAGAATAGAATATTTGTTGTATGTCTAGGGTTGTAACAAATTAAAAATTTTGGGAGTACTCAAAATTTATTTAGCAAAAAAAATACGTTGTTTTTTTAAACTTAAATAAAATAGAATTTTTATAATATTTTTAATAATTTAAAAAAAAAATCAATTTTAAATGCTGTAAAATATGAAAAATTCTTTGAACATCGTTGTAAGTATATTTTCAGAAAATTGATCATCAATAGTTTTCAAAAGAAGATCTATCTATTAACTTTTTTTATAAATAAAAAAAAAAAAACATTAACAAATATATTAAATAATTCATAAATTAATCGATGTATAATTTGTTGTGATGTTTGATAAAGAAAATTAAGAATTTATTAATTCAATGAGATTTGAATTAAAGACAACGCCTTGCCTTCTTTTCCTATACAATTCCTTGTTACAATAAAATTCTATTTTATAAAATATATTCATCAATGAAAAAATTAAAGTCTAATGATAAAAAAAAAGATTTTATTATTAGTTCATATGCACATAATATTATTTCTATTTTGATAAGGAAATTAAACGAATGGATGTATAATTTAATTTGCTTTTATCTTTGTTGTCAATCACACAATTATTATAAATCTTCATATTTAGATATAATAAGATTGATTCAGAGAGATTTAATAGTGTGATATTTTTGTTTTTATATTAATAATACCAAAGATATATCATATTTAAATAATAATATATGGGGGAGAGAGAAAAACTTTTAATGTATTTGTAACCGTTAGATTTGGAAAGTATTAATACGAGGGTGGGGTGAAAAGTTTCCGGCCTGACCAAGAAAAACGATGTTTTTAAATTTTTTTTTTGATTTATTTTTCAACATTCAAGATAGCTTAGACCTGTACGATGTCAGCTGAACGTGTGCGAAATATTTTGCACAACCATTTAAATATGGAAAGCTGTGTGCAACGTGGGTGCCGCGTTTGCTAACGTTAGACCAAAAACTGCTTCGAAAAACCATTTCTACCGACAATTTGGCGTTGTAGGCGTACCCAAATGAATTTTTGCGTCGATTCATAACTGTTGATGAGACTTAAATTAAATTTAATTTAATTAATTAGAACACCTTTATGAGAAATGTATCAGTGTTGATGGAGATTATGTTGAAAAATAAAGCAAAAAAAAAAAATTTAAAAACATCGTTTCAGGCCGGAAACTTTTCACCCCACCCTCGTATATATTTAGATACATAAAATGTGAATGAATAATAAATAATTATTATGATAAATAATTATTAGAGAATTTTGATATTAAACCCGCCAAAGATTCAAAAGAAAGCAACTAGAAATTTGCAATTTGCTCGATCATGACGCCACCTTCACGCAGATATAAAAAAACAGAATCAATAATTGATTGTTTTATTTTATTGCAAAAACAATGAAAATTTTTAAATTTTTTTTTTTGTGAATTAATAAATTAATCACAATAAAAGAAGGAAGATGTATTTCTCTCTCTCTCTCTCTCTCTATATATATATATATATATAATATGTATATATATTTATAGTAAATCAATAATATTTCTAATTATCAAAAAAACATCTTACCTGTAATAAAAGGAAAAAGTTTGTTCTATGTTCAGGATATTCTTCAAAGTCTTTGTTGATCATTTCTAATGTGCATTCAAAAACTGCATCAAAAATCTTAGGAACGTGTGGAGTTATATGCCGTTCAAGTTTATTAATTATTGTAGCCATTGCAGATAAAACTTCTGGTTCTCTTGCAGCAGGCATTGTTGCTCGTTTATAATCAACAAGTACAGCATCGAGAAGTGGTGGAATAAAATTATCCATTACCTAAATGATAAAAGTGCAAGTAATTGTATTAATAAGATAATATAATCAGTTATACCAGACGATCTAAAATTAAAAAAAAAAAAAATAAAAATAATTTAATTTTTTTTTTATGGAAAGGATGAGAAGAATTGATGGATAAGTATAAAGGTTTCATAAAAGAATAAATAAAATAGATAATTACTCACTCTTGAATAACTAAGAAAGAACAAAGTAATAGACAGATATAATGAAGGAGAGAGGCGCTGAAATATCTCTTGCGCCGTTAGTTTATGAAACCCAAATATCAGTTTTATATATACAAAACAATTAACTCCGGTGCTTAAACTAAAGGCGCATGAGTTATTTTCTTGCCTCTATAAACAAAAGAGAGAAGAAAAATAATATTAACGTACCCTTAACAGATCTAGAAGATAACTAAATTTAAAATTAAAAGAAATTATCGCTAAAATAAAATGAACGAGAGTGAAAATCTATTGCTTTATTGAAATTATTTTTGGAATCATTTAATTTGATTGTAAAACCATTGATTTGTTCAATAATTATTGTATAGAAGAATAAAATGTTTATATTATATTTACAACCGGTATTGGTAGGCAAAAACAGAGGATGAAATGTTGCTGAGGTAAGAAGGAGTAATGAATTTTCACAATATCTAAGACTGATATTAAAATTTTTATAACCCAATTAAACAACAGTTTAGTGAAAATGCCTTGTAATTAGAAAAAGCCGAAATTTTTTCGTTTTCACAATCATACGCAACACCTTTGGTAATCATGCTTGTTTCTTGCCTACCATTAGTGACGATGTTTTCTCTTAGAGGGGTGGAAAATATATTTTAATAAATCGAATCTTTGAAAAATAAATAATTATTAAATCGATTAGATATACTATATAAATGTTTGGAATTAAATGATCTATATATTGTATATAAGGTCTATCACGATGAATTAAAGATTATTTTCGTGTTTTTTTCACATTTTAATTCTAAATAGAAGGTTAATTTATATAATTATTTTAATTCAAATTAGTTTTACTGTAGACTAATATATATTTAATTTATTTTTTTTTAATTAATTTGTTTAATTGTATAATAAACAAATTTAAAAATTAAGAATGTATATATATTAAAAATATTTTAAAAAAATAATATATAATAGTCAAAAAAGTAATTATTGTATTAAGCCAACTATATATATTTATGACCATATTTAATATATAAATAGAAATGATATTAATAATTAGCGTTATTTGGTATTAGTAATAAGAATGTTAGTATTTTGCTCAGTGTTTCTCAACTGGTGTGCACTAAAAGGTAACTAAGAGCGTTTCAAATAAATAATAAAAGTCTTAAAACATTTGAAATTAAAAGATGTACTGATTTGATTTATTTCAATACTTCATATATTTATTTTTAAGATTTTTATTTTTATTTTATTTAAGGTAAATGAATGTTTATTTGTCTTAAATAAGTTAATTTATGAAATTTATTTATGTGTAGATTGATTATAATTAATATAGAATTTTGGTGTAATTTAAACTAAATAATTGGTCACGTTTTTATATAATATATATATGTATAAATATTACATCTTACGAAAGGACAGAGCCTCTCAAGTCGGTTGCAGACTAAGCGGAGTAGAGGTGTTATGTGATCAGTACAACGGATCCTCACAACCTTTATCTTGATTTTCTTGATCGGAGACGCTATATTTTATCAAGTAGCTTCCCAAGACTAAGTGGACTCTGTCTAATATATATGGACACCTATTAGAGAAATTCTCTTGTTTGGCCTGGGAGTTGAACCCGGAACCACGAGGATCTAATTCATCGGCGTTGACCTCCAGACTGTGTGGCATTTTCAGATATATATATATATAATGAACGGTATTTTGTGTCCCTGATAATTTTTTCACAAGTTTCCTTATTTATATTTTTTTATTATTCACGTTAACTTCGTGGAAGCGAAGACCCCCTCACCCATTCACCTAATATTAAAATTGGCATATCTTTTATTCTCTATCTATCTATCTATCTATATATATATATATTTACTACTTCGAATCATCTCCTTGGTCAAAAAGATTATCTGATATTTATAAAACAATTTTAAACTCGCGAAAAGAAAAGCACAAAGAGTTATAAATATTAGAAAGGACATATATCATGGGATAGACAGAAGAAAAAGAAAAGAGATGATAGAATTGTGGGGGAGGGGAGGTGTGTATTTGATAAAATATTCTATAGTAATTTTTTTATATTTGAATACTCTATTAACTCTATTTGTTCAAAATGATTTTTATATTTAGTAGATATATATAGACGATTTAAATTATAAAATGATAATTTATTACCGGATAATAAAAAATCAGCCAAGATGTGATTTTCATCCCATTTGAAGGTTAAAATTCTATTTATCAATAATCCCATTGAGATAGTTGAAATTTAGTTTTTATTCTGTCTAAGGATCTGATAATTTGATATTTATCCCAAGAATTAACGTTAGGGTGTACATTCTTGTTATTAAATACCATTTAAAGTCCA
This sequence comes from Labia minor, assembly GCA_963082975.1. Taxonomy (NCBI): domain Eukaryota; kingdom Metazoa; phylum Arthropoda; class Insecta; order Dermaptera; family Spongiphoridae; genus Labia; species Labia minor. Next base: position 70,719,835 of record OY720348.1, read on the forward strand.
CCTGCTTCAGACCTTGAAATTATTATAATGTTCATGTTGTATTTATCTTTTAGTGGGTTACTTAACGGAAAATTCCTTTCCGTTTTTAGGATTGGAAGTTCCATATAGGTTAAAATTTCGGAAAGAAAGCTTTTTTCTTCCATAAATGTCATGGGTTTAAGGAGACTGTTGAGTTACTCCGAAAGTGCCATATATTGGCTGGTGGTGGTACTTGTGTTTAAAGATATTTTCTTTAGGCGCTTCAAGCAGACCAGAAAATCTAAATTTCTCCATCTTAAAATGGGGTCCTGTGGTGTTATCAGTAGTAGATTCTGGCTTAAGTCTTCGATGGAGGCCAGAAGATGTTCTAACAGAAAATCCTTCGTGTTAAGGAATATTGCTAGTGAAGTCCTGTGATCGATGATGAAAAATTGATCATTGACAACTATTAATAAGGTGCTTGTTTTCAATGATTATTCCTTTGTTTTGTACTCAGATTGATGTACAGAAATAGTTCTAATGTACATGTGAATGTAAAAAAAATAATAAAAAAATAAAAAAAATAAATATGTGAAAAATGAATGAATATTGTATAATACAAGAAGGGTTAAATTAAAATTAGGTTGTGTTCTGTTAAAAAAATCAGGTTGAGAAACGCTGGCTTAGCTACTGGTTAAACTGTGGTGAAATTAAAGTGAAACAAGATTTGGATGAAGAGCATCCATGAATTAAATATAATTGTGCTAATTGTGCAACTAAAAAGAAATAAAGAAAGATGAATTTACCATAGAGTGATCGTTTGAACGGAATATCCAATCAGAAATTAATTTTAATGTCTCTTTCTTTACAACAAGCATGCTTTTAATAAGTGGTTGTTGTGTAACGCCTTCTCCATTCATAGCAATGGCATGATTAATATTATCGGACATTACTTTATACACGTTAAGCATATCTAAATAAATTCGGCCCAACTGAAACAATGATTTCAAAAAATTTAAATAAATATTTTTTTTTTATTATATGATAATAAAAGCATTTCTGTAAAATTCTATATACCTGTTGAACATAGGGATGTCCTAGCGCCTTACATGCACGAACATTTGTTTTAAGTATTGAGGCTAATTGTTTGACCACATCTGGATCTTTTAAAACGTCAACATTCTGTAATAAAAGTTTAAGTTGAAAATTTCAATTAAAATTATTGTTAGGAATAAAAATCTAACCTTGCTAGCTTGACTTATGATATCATCCCACACTTGATTTGGAAGCATCATGTATTTTTCGATAAGCGCTTCTTGAGCTGCTTGATCAGCTTGAGCATTGATCATATAACCGACAGCTTCATAAAAAGTATGCACCTGCAAATAAAAGAAATAATTTAATTACTTTTTTGAAATTTTTTCCGATTTCAAGGTACATGACTAGAGAAATTAATATGTAATTTAATGTAATATTAAAAGATTTTTACTCAATATTTTAGTTTCAAGTTTCAGAACAGAAATAAATGAAATTGTATTATAAATATATATTTATTTAATATTTAATATTAATTATTTATTTAAAATTTAATATATAATTTGAATTGTATTGAAAATTATAAAAGTGATTATGGTATAGGTCAGGCCTGGTCAACTTGTAACTTTCATTTCTAGTCTGTATATTCAAAAACAGAGAATATAATTGAAAAATTGTAATTTATTAATTTTTTTATTTAAAATATGTCCTACAATTATTAAACTACATATTTGATTCCAGAAAAAAGTTAGAAATAATAGTAATTAATAGAGAATATATTTTTTATTTTAAATTGTTATTTATTATTTTTATTTAAAAAAAAAGTAGCCAAAAAATAATAAATAAAAACATTAAATATTAAGCATCAAGAAAGTATTTAAAGTGATTTTTAATACACTGTAAAGTTTAAATTTTGGTAGAGTATTATTAACCTTATTAACGATTCGAAAGTGAAGGAGTCAAGGTAAATATTGGTTTTTGTAACTTAATATTACATTATTAAAAAACAGAAATTTACAATATTTACTTGCAAAAAAATTAGATTAGATTAGAGCGAATTTTTGAATCCACAACAAAAATTAATTTTTATAATAAATATGTCACATCTGCAAAATATCCCAACTTAAGAAATTTGGCTCAACGAGTCAAAATGAAATTTGCAAAAAATTCATCACGTTCTTCGATAACTGATGTTAATTTAGAAAATCAACTAAGATGTGCAATATCAAACATAAATGTAGATTTAAAAAAGTTAAGTGAAAAAAAAGAAAAACAAATTTCACATTAGATAGGACTCCAAATTTAATTGAAACAATAAAGAGTTTATTCATAAATTACGTATTTTATTTCTTTTGCATTTCTAAAAGCACGTTTCCCTAAAATGCGGCCCCTGAAGCATTGCGCGTAATCAAAGTGGCCCATGGAGTCATTTGGCCAGGGCTGGTATAGGTAAATGTATATTTCATTAATATATTAAAAAAATAAATCAAATTTTACTAACTTGTTGGGATTGAAGGTCACTTATTATTGAAGTGATAGAATTTAATATTTCATCGATGAAAGGCTGAGATTCTCTCACTTGAATGGTTACAAAATGTCTTCTGCATTTGATTGCGATTTTAATAAATGTGTCACATGCCATGTCTTGAACGCCATCATGGGTTTCTATTAATATATATGTATGTATATGTATATATATAAAACATATAAACATACAAAAAAAATGAAGAGTTAATATGTTATTTAGAATAGAGAAATCGATTTGGAGATAAAAAGAAAAAGAAAAAACTATTTCTAATACCGTGCATAAATTCAAATAGTTTCTTTACTAAAGTTTTAAGAAATTCCCAATGAGCTCTTAAAAATCGTGGGTATTGTCCAACGACATACATAATATCAGATGCTATAATGGCTTTGTTATCTTTTCCTTTTTTTTGCTCACATAATCCTAAAAGATATTTTATAACCGTCACGAGAAATCTCTTTTCATCTTCTTCATGCATGGCTCCTGAGATCGATCCAATAGCCCAACAAAGCTAAAAATTTAATTAAAAAAAAAAAAAAAAAAACAACATTAAATTTAGTTTTCGATTAAAGTAAGAAAACCTTTAATTTAAAATTTAAATTAAAATTTATATTAAAAATTATTTTGTTTCCCTTTACCGTATTTAGATTTTTCCAGGACCATTCAGTTCCATTTAATTGATTTTGTAATTTCTCTGTCATTACACGTTCAGTATCCACGTAATCTAAATGTGTTAAATATACAAGTGTTTCTCTCATATTCTTATAAAGATTGATAGCATCTGTATCTTTTAGAAATTCTCTTACGACTTCACCATTTTCGTTTTCAACAACTAAAACTTCTTCTGGTTTAGCCATTCTGCTGATCATGATATATCGTATCTAAATATCATAGATATACAAAAGTTTTTAATGGATTTTTAATTATTTTAGTAAGTAAGTTAATGAAAAAGTGTAGAGGTAGACAATATAATATTAATTTTTAATAATAAAAAAAAAATGAATTTACCTTTGTAAGAAATTCTCCATACAGTTGCCTTTTAGCAGAAACATTGTTAGTAGAATTATTAATTATCATCTGTTGATTTGAAAATAATGGAGTTGATTTAGGGAATGGATTTTCACGATATAATTCACAACTAAGTTGATTCCAATATTCAAGGCAAATTTTAAATATTTCAACTTCCTCCACAGCTGATATTAGAACCAAATAATGTAAAGCCTGAAAATATATAAAATTGTAAACATATTATAAAATAATTTATAAAAATAAAGAATAAATCAATTAAAAAAAATGAACAGATTAAAAAAAAAGATAAATTAAAATCTTTCGAATTCTTCTCACTTAAGTATTAAAGAAAATAATAATAATGAATTATATTCCAAAATAAAAATAAAAATTAAATTTGATCAAATCATTCTATGGCGCAATAATATTTATTTTTATATTAAGATCAAGCTAAAAGAGTTTAAAAACTTTTTCTTCTCCAAAATTTCTTTTCAAATAAAATTCCAATTTGATATACTCTTCTTAATCCGTTCTCTTTTTTAATAATTATTTCTAGTAATTATTCGTGGAATTAATTTTACACTTTCATTGCAAATGTATTTAACAACATTTGAATTTAAGATAAATATTTTTTTTTCCATATAATTTATATAATAAATTTTTTGTTTAAATTCCATTTAAATGATTAAAAGTAATTTTTTTATTCATTCATATATATATAGATTTGTTTTTTCAAATAAAAAATACTTTTAATATATGTATATATAATATCATTTTAAAAAGTTCTAATACAGGGAAAATTTCAAATTTTACATTATTATGTTTTAAATTCACTTAATTACGACGTTATTATATGATATCAAATTAAAAAAAATCATTTTTTTAAGGAATTGAATGAAAGTCTCTAAGGAGAATGGTCATTTCATCCGTGTCTACTGAAATTAAAAATATTACAAATTTACATTCTCAAGACATTTAATAAGGCAAAAAAAAGAGAAAATTGATAAAAATGGAATTTGAAAATGTTAGAAACAATATTTTCTTTTTCTTGTAAATGAAATTATCAAACAATTGTCATTTGTAATTTCATCAGATTATTTCAATAAGTTATTTTTTTTAAATCACTTTTATTAATGATGCAATCTTGAATAATATTAAAGTTATATGTAGATATATTTATGATTGAAAATATCTTATTAAAAATAAAAACATCTAATCCCTCTCCACCCCCATGTTCTCCGATGAATATTATTTAAAGAATATTAAAAAAATTTTCCAAGTCTATTTTAATGATTATCCTCTTTTATCCACTAACCTAGCAGAGTTGACATTATCTGATTTATAATTATCATTTAACATTTAATTGAATTATCAATGGATATAACGCTAGTGAATTTAAAATTTACTCCAACCCTTTATATTCAGAGCTACCTCTAATCAATTCCTATATCTATCTCGATTAATTAGAACACACTTCTTTTTATATTTATGTATATCATTCAATGGATTTAAAAATAAAATTAATTACATTTAGTTTTTTAATATCTAACTTTTTATAACTTGTTTGTTATTAATTTATTTATTAATAATAAAAATTTTAATATAATAAAAAAATATAAATAAAAATATGTACTTTATTGCAACATTAAAATGAAATTTTTTATTTATAATAAAATAAATAATCAATAAACCAATAATAAAAACAATAGAAATACCTTCATTAAATGAGAATCAAGTCTTTTCTTCTCAGCTAATTGTCCATGCTCTTTTAAAAAAGTACATAAAAACATGGCTAAATTTTGAATAAAATTTTGTTCTTGATCTTGTCCAGTGGCATAGGCTTCTCGGATGTTAGTTTCTAATGGAAGAATCTGAAACAATAATTATATAAGTAATTTATAAATAAATAAATGAATCAATTAAAAAAATATTAATTGAAATTCAAATTTGGATGAATTTCATAAACATATTTGTGTGTATCATCATTTATATTAAAAAAATAAGATCATTATATGTAATATAAAATACAAATTCTTGGCATAAGGATTTTTTCAAGAATTTTTTTTTAAAATAATTGTATTGTTATGATTATATATATATATATATATATATATTTATTTTTAAGCTTAATTAATATAATTAATATTAAATATTACTTGTTCTAGTTGATCCATAGTTTGAACAAATAAATTAATAAACATCTCATCATAATTTGTAACATTGACAGCAGCGATTTCCGTTAGGCACTTTAGAGTAACATTACGAAATAATGGGACATTAAGAAACTGTTAAAAGAAAACAAATATTTTATTATTTTATAATATTGCATCAAAAATGAAAATTTAATTTTACCTTATATATTAATGTCGTGATTAACTTTGTCTCAAATATGTAACCTAAAGGAATCCAATTCAGGAATCGAAGTAAAGTTTCTAAAGTAACACCAACAAGTGGGGCATTTTGTGAATTGTCCTAAAAGATGAATTAAGAAATTTTATTATATGTTTATTGTCTTTTTAAAAAATTATAACAAAATTACCATGACAAATTGACATAATTGAAATATCTGAGAAAATTCAGAACACATTGTGTCTTTAAGATGTTTTGCCTTTGTTTGGGTAATCTGCCCACTTGAAAAATCGAAAACTTCTTCACTTAACAATTTCAAAATAATCATATTATTTTGACAAAGACTCTCATTAGTTCGACTAGCTCCAACAATATCAGGCACAAATGATTCCCAATTTTTTGGCCATTCTCTTTTTAAAACCTAAAATAAATTCAAATGTTAGTAAAATAAATATGTAACAAAATGTCAATTCTATTTTTAATTTATATTAAAATACCTGAACTAAAATCATATTTAATTTATTTAAATAAACTTTTTCTCGTTCCATCACTTCTGGATTTGATGATGTTTTTATAATTAGACCAACGATATATTTCTTTATTCCTAAAATAATTTGTTTTATAATTAAAATAAAAAAAATAAAATAAATAAATAAATAAAAATCCTGAAATTAATCAGTGTTTATTTAATACCTTCGCATTGATTTCGTGGTAACACTTTCCATCTTGTTTTTATAACTTGTTCGAGGATTTGTAGGGCATAATATTTAGTTTGTTGATTGTTGGAATATTCGAGGATTGTGTCTACTCGAGTCCATGCGTCAGGGTGTTCTTTAAGTGCTGTTAAAACATCTTGTGCTATTCTTTGCTAAAATAATTAAATATTTTTAATTAGATATTTACTTTAAGTTTATTAAAGAAACAATATATTGTTTATATATATATATATATTTTCATTTAATATATAACAAATTCTAAATAACATTACCTGTTCTCCTATTCCTGAATACATACATCCTACGATTATGTCGAGCAAATTAATATCTAATTTGAGACTAAAATCTAATAATTTTGAAGCTTCTTCAGCTAATGTTGCCATTTTTCTAAAATAAAAAATAAATATTTATTACACATAAAATATACGGTTGAAAAAAAAATAATATTTATTAATTAATTTATTTCAAAAATAGTACTTTGTTGTTAACAAGAGAGTAAACCAAATTATAAAAGAGTAGTATAGTAAGTAAAAATGAAAAATGTCTTAACAAAATTGTTATCTTAAAAGAATTTCTTTTATTGTAAAATAGATTCGTAAATTTCATGTGATTTATTTTATGGTAAAGTGTTAATTTTAAATGCTGGGTTTAATTTTTAATTTTGATGGATGTATGATCACAATGTTAAGTGAAATGTAACCAAACAAACGGTCTTGTTTCCTTAGATGTCCATCTTCCCGCGCATACAGCACGAGGACGAGGTTAGAGAGGAGTCTAGGCGAATATTTATTTTCTGAGGTCGCTTGCAAGTCTCTTCTTATAGTTCCCAGAGAATAACTTTGTCAAAACACTTTCTCCTCACCTTTCTAAGATATTTAACAATTCCAAGTGAATATCAGTTCTTGATAAACTAAACAGCCAACCAACTTAAAAAAAACAACAAATAAAAATCGAACCTATTGCGATGACAACTCAATATATGTCCGTAAATGAATACAGATTTTCCAATTTGTCTTTGAAATGCAGGTATTTTCTACATTAGTAAATTATTCTGACACGAAATTTTCGAAAATGATATCAAGATGGCTGCCTAGCGGCTCTCCTAAGTCGGGTGCAATTCGCCCTTCTATTGGCTCTGGTTTGCTTCCCATTTGTCCTGTGCACCAATGGAACTCTCTGATTCTCTCCTGCACGTCCTGCGTAAACTCTTTCTAATGCCATCTGGTGCAGGCTTCCAAAACACACATTATATTGTTTTCGATTCCATATTTCAAACGTTTATTTTTTTAAGAGCATTTTTTTACTTTATATTCATCAATATATTTATTTTAATCACATTTCTAATTATCTAAATTATTAAAAATAGAAGAATGAATATATCAAGTAAGAGACACGCACCAATATATCCATATGCCAGATAAAAGAAAAAATTAATTTCATTAAATTAATTTATATTTAAAATAAACTGATACAAGTGGCTTGCGCTGTTATTTTCATTTGATTTCCAAAAATAAAGTAATAATTAATTTATATAGATATATATACATCAAATGATATATTGAATAATAATAAATGAATAAATAATAAATAATTTTAAATGATATATTTATATGAACCTGTACGAGCACATATTGCACTAATTAATAATATCATGGAAATAAAATGAAAACAAAGGTAATATAAAATTAATTAATCATTAATTAATAATAATATAAATACAATTGAATTTCAAATAAATAATATATATATATATATAATATATATGAACAACTTCAATATCTTTTCTCATATACAGTATGTTTAAGAATGTTTATATATATATATATATATATATATATATATATTTATATATTTCAAATAAGCATATATTCATAAATATTTCCGGGTTATTTTCACATGTTTTTGTGGAATTTTGAATTGAATGAGTGGGCAATCTTTATTTAACTTACTAGGATGTCAAGCTGTGGAGACTAGCACTGACACTAACACATTACTAACTCGTGTCCCGAGGCCAACTGAGCTCGTCTTCTTTGAGGTCTTGGGTCTTCCTGAGTTGAGTGGGCAGTTTGCGCATGCGTAGTGATTTATAATATGTATATAGTATAAGAAGGTGGATCAGGTAATTTAAGAGTATTTTCGATATTAAGGAATCACAACGTGAATATAAACTAAAAAAATAAAAAATTACAAGCATTAGAGGATGAAGATAAAATCTAAACACAACAAAAATTGAAATAAACAATAAGTCTTTGCCTTTGCCAAAAGAATCAGAATTATTTAAAAAACTCAAAACCATACCAGTGCCAGCTCTAGAAGGCGGCAAACCGGACATTTGTCCGAAGCGGCAAATCTGAAGGGCGGCATTTTGTTTGTGAGCGTTATAAATTTTACGAATATAAGGGCGCCAATTTATTCGGTAAATGCTAGAGCGGGCTCTGACCATACTGTAAGAATGATTAAAAATACAGGACTCAAGATTATGGGCGCAGTCCAAATTTGGTACCATTTTCTACCAAATTGAACTGCGCCCTATATATCCCGCCCTTTATTGGCCCTTCAAATTATTAATATTTATTCTAGTCTATGTAGTGAGCCTCTCAAGACTTTCAATTGCAATTTTATGAAAGAATCAAAAATTGACTTGATGGGAGAATGATTCAAAAGACGTTTTTTTCTTCATGTAGAGGAATATATTTTGAATAATGTACCACTATTATGTACTTGTAGTATAAGCATATAGTTTTAATATGAAAAAATAAAAATAAACGGAAATTAATTTGAATAGAATTAAAATTTATTTTTTTAATACAATATTAATATTTCGATTATTCATTCTACTCGAACAACCTCTGCACACTAATTGAGTTGTTATGGCATCAAACTTTTATTTTACTTTTCTTTTGTTTCATAATTATTAACTATTAATTATAATTATTATTTATTTATATAAATTATTCATTTAAATATTTATTTCATTTCACTTCATTTTTCAAATCATTTACTTATGTGGTTTTAAGATAATAAATTATTTTTATTTAATAGCCCACTGGCAGAATATCAAATGGACGGTAGAGGTAGCGCTCAGCGACTTCAATAACTTTGATTGTGAGTTATACTTCAGTGGAGGTAGATTATCCTACTTTAAACGTTCCAGAAGATAAAATATTAATGTTTTCAATATGAATAATAATTCCAAGCCCAGAACCTCAATTCTTGGTAATCATTCTTTTAAAAAAAAAGATAATTAAAAATGAGTTCTTTTTTTTATTTTAATTAACAGTTCTCTCTTGTAAGGTACAATGTTCTATAAAGACAATTAAAATTGCCAAAGGAAGTCATTTTAAATGTGATAAAACGTCAAAATCGATCACCGATCTTAATAAAAAAAACTCAAAAGGTTGCAGGTATAATTGTCCCAAACCTAATACTAGTAAGTACTAATATTTTATATTCCCAGAAAAATCCAAAATGGGTTATTAATCTCTTTATGTTAGGAAATATGTTCATCCACTTCTTCGTTGACAACATGCTCTTGAGTGAAAACTATTCTAGATTTGAATAGATAACAAATAAAAATAAAATATGACTAGTAAGATAAAAGTGAAAATCAACAAAAATCCATTTGAAATGGAGAGTTAAATCTCAAACCTTCATAATAAATTTAATAATAATCATTAATAACTGATGAATCTTTTAAGATTCAAAATCAGTGCCTTTGAGCCTACGCTAAATCATATAATACACCCTCGAGCAGACCCAAAATAGCCAATAACTCTGAATGAAACATATTATTCTTTTTTAACATATTATTATTAATATCACTATATTTTCCTATATTTATTTATTTTATATTTAATTATCCAATTTATTTATCGTTATCTAATTTTATTTTTGTTATCGTTATCTATTTTCATATATTTATTTATTTATACTAAATTTTAAGTTATTATTATTAATATTATTTTAATCTTCTACTTATTAACTATATAAAATAGTTATTTAAAATATTTTAAAAAGAGTAATGCTTTCTTCAGTGAAAGATAAATGGACTTGTGTGAACAGAAACTGGATGAATTCAAATATTATATTATTAATTAGCAATAAAATTGCCTTTGATGATGTCCCTCCCAGAGACATTTTGAAAAAATATTAATTTCTCGATAAGAGAATTTAATATTAATATTCAAAATAATGAAATAAAAACAAATGAAAACAAACAAAAATGTTTGATTATTTATTAAAAATAAATTTTAACAAAAACCAGCGACCCTTAGCATAAACCCTTATAACCCCGATTTAATTAATAAAAAAATGATGTAGTAAATTTTATAACTGTAAACTAAAATCACTTGGAATTGATAACTTAAAAAAAATTCTTCACACAGGCTTCTGATCAAATTTATAATTAAATGTTAAAAAATCTGAACCACTTTTTTATATTGGACATCATTCATATTTAATAATAGTTTCCTAGCCAATTGAGAAAAGTAATAATAATTCCTGTAATAGAGTAATAATAATAAATATAATCTATTAATGACCTTCTAAATGAATACAATTTCAAATATTTAATAAATATGAGAATTTAATTTAATTAAATTTCATTTCATTTATTTAATTTGAAAAAATCGGTTTGGACCGTTTTTGTTAAATTATAAGAACTAAACTAGGAGGAGTCATCCTGTAGTTGGTAGGTAATAATTGTAATTCGATTATATACATTTGATATATAAATGATACAGTATATTTAAGTTTTTATGTTTAACAATTTTGACACACACACACACACTTTATAAATTTTTAATTTATATTTTAAAATTAAATTAAAAATGATGGTTAAAATTTCAAGTAAAACAAAAATATCTATGTTTTTATATATACATAATTATAATATTTTCATTTGAAATGTATAATTTTTAATCAAAAGAGAATGATTTTAATGCATATAAAAGATTTTTTAAAATTATCTATTTAATAATGTTATCAATTAGATCATAGGTTGCCAAACTTTTTTGTGTCGTAGACCCCTTGCCATGTTTTTCGGTTTTGAATTGAATTATAAGATAGTATAATGTAAGTAAATAGTCTTGAGATCCACTATCGTAGACCCCCATTTTCATTTCATGGTTCCGGAGCAAGTTAAGCAATCTCTGCAGTCTGCAGACAACCAGTTCTCCTCGAACTCTATGTGGTGGAGTTGCTTGTACAACTGCCAGCCCAATCTGGAATAAAAAAATTTTATTTCTCCAGGTTTCCCCTTTCATATCCCTTTGAAGCACATTTCATTCGTTCGTTACTAAGTCCCTCTCTTATTTCTTAAGGAAGGAATGTGTTTTCTTTAAGCCACTCTCTCAAAGGATTGGGTTTGTATGTTCAATTTTTTGTAAGAATGACTGTTTTGAGAAGGAGGGTAATTATATTTCATACGTGTCACGATTAATTCTTCAATTTATTGAAATAAATTCATAAAGAAATAAATTCCCAATAGAGTATTGTTAATGTCTTATTTATGACACCTTCCCTCTTCAAAAGGGTTAAAAATTTGATCATAAAAGTAAATTATGAATATAAACATCTAATAGCTGAAAATACAAAATTTCCAATACACTAAAGGTGAAAAGCGACAAGGGGAGACTTTGGACAAGCGTCCAGCTTCCGTCAAAGGGATATGCAAAATACATGCTGAAACAATGTTAAAGATAAGCTTAAATAGCAACCATGTACCGTAACTAGATGTAAAGAATAAATAAATAAATAATACTTTTTTTAATTATCAATTACTTTTTAACCTTGAAAAATATCAGAAAAGGGGGAAAAATCAATTTTTTCGAATTTTCTTCGAAAGTTTTTAAGAGAATCTCGTTCATTTTCACTATTTGAAATGTTCATCGTAATGCCCACATCACAAAATTATTTTATCTGAAAAATGCAGAGTCTGGAAAATCGGTCTGTACATTGTGTCTCCCCTTGTCCAGAGTCTCCCTTATATATCTTGAATGCAGAAGCAAATTATAAAATATTTCGACGAATGGAGTTTGAAATATGGGTTAAAAATTATTAACATGATTAAAAATATAAACATGTCTACTTAACAATTAAAATTTGTTTATTTTTGAATTTTTAACCTTGGCATTTTTTCATATCTAACTTTAAATTAAAAAAACTGATTATCCATTTCATATATTAGATTACTAGTTCATATTTAGGCTTATTATAATTATAAGGGCATATAGATAAATTTTTTATTATTTAATTATAAAATTATTTTTCCATTATTTCTTTATTCAATACTTATTACACATGTTTTAATTATTATAATTTAGTTCAGAAGTTTTTTCATTTCTTATACTATTATATTATTTATCTTTCCTTTGAATTAGATTTATAAAATATAACCAAATTAAACTATAATATAATATATTTTTAAACATTCTTTGAACCCAATCCAAATTAATTTAAATATTGTCACCCTTTATACCGACCGACGATAGTAAGGGAGGTATTGTTTCATGATAAATTTATATAATTATTGTTTACAATTTTCTAAAATAAAAAAAAAGTATTGATATATAGTTAATTAAAATAATTTAAAAAAAGTTAATTTGTTATACTGAAGAGCCAAATTCTATATATGTATCAGCAAATTATATATAAGTATATATATACTTATGAATTTAAAAATTTAGACAGGTTTCATATAAATATTACCATTTCTAATCCCCATCAATCAGATTCAACACCGGAAATATTGAATAACATTTAAGCAAATTTCATATTAAAATAAAACAATACCTCCCTTACTATCGTCGGTCGGTAAAAAAACATATTTCTAGCTTTTATTATAATTTAATTAAAAAATATCCCTCTATTTTTATTAATAAATTAAAATTTATTTAGAATCAAGAAAGAACATAATTAGAGCAAATTTTGTTTTTAATTTCAAAATTCTGATCTCTCATTCCTTATGTAATCTAAAATTTCATTGTGGACCATTAGATATTTTTAAAATTTTCAGAAAATTTGATTTCGGATATTCTTAAGATAAATTAAATTTTAAATTTACAAATAAAAAAACAAATTTTTAAGGTTTATATATATATATAGTATATTTTTAAAGCCAAACTTTTATAAATTATCCTAATCTTTAAAAATGATGTCCATTGTTATTCGTATTCTTGAAAATAATACATTTTACAAAAATAAATACAAAAAAAAAATAATTTAAATTTAAAATGATAATCAATTCTTATGAATAAAATGACTAGGGTTTCCAACCTCATCATCATTGTGTGAAATTACACAATAAATACTTATGAAAAAAAATATAATAATTATTTATTATTTAAAATTTAATTTGTATTTATTATAAATGTAATATATTTATTAAAATTAATATATTATTGCTGTGAATATAATTTTGCATTTATAAAAAAAAGGTAAAAACATATTCAATAGAAAAAGATTAATTAAATTCGATTATTTACATTTTTTTTCAGACTGATGATGAGATTTAATTATAATCGTTCATCAAAAGATTCATTTAAACTTATTTTAAAAAGTTTTATAAAAATACAAATGAAATTTTCCAAAATTAACCAAGAATATATATACATATATATATTTAAATCAGTGGTGATTGGTCACATGAATATTAATAGAAAAAATATTTTTTTAATTTCTGAAAACAAATTTTATACTAAACCAATAATCGTATTATATATTCTTTGTTTTCAATTTTTTTAAATAAAATAATAGATAACTAAGATAGATAAAATATTAAGACCAAGTTTAAACGTTTTAAAATTTTGTGCCTCATGATGACCACTCGTCACTGATATATATATATATATATATGAGTCAAAAGTTGGGAAACCAATTATAGTAATCGCTTGGACTGCGAAGTTTCTTTACTAAATAGAAAGTTTTTTTTACTAAAATTTGTTAATTATGCGATAAAAATGCTATTATATTTTGTTCTACTATAGTTTTTATCTGTATGGTAAAAAAAATTAAAGATGAAGATTTAGAAAAAACATCATGAAAAAATTAATTAATTTTAAAATTGTTTTCAACTTGATTATGATGTTAATCCTTATATAGAGCGTATCATAACATTTTGAAAGAATTTGTTCAAACTTTAAGTTCTATATGTAGGATTTTATAAAAAGAATCAAAGGACTGACTCACAAGCAATCAATTTTAATTTTTTTTTAAAACTTTTTAGAATGAAGCAATGTATAAAAATAAACCCTACAGAAGAAAGTTCTTGTTTAAATAAATATTTTTACTAATTGTTCCATAACGTTAATATTTTTTGTTTATGTTAATATACACTCCTGGACAAAATTAACGAACCATATAAAATTTTCAACTTTACTTTTTATCAAGGAATAAAAACACAAAAATAATGAAAAGATAACAAAATAAACTTACAAAAAAAAAAAAAATTGATAATCTATCAATTTTCAGTATTTTTTTTTTAACTAAAAAAAATTTCGCTCAATTCTTCTACATTATTAAAATTTAATATCTTTCCTCATGAAATTAAAGTGCGTTTCAATTTAATTCCTTTGTATCTCTTAACCTGAATTGAAAGATTTACATAGTGAGATCCTACAGCTCCTCCCGCATCCCACATCTCAGCCCCCACCACGCACTGTCCTGGGTATCTCCTTGTCATGCATCCCTCTATCCTCTGAATCCAATTAAATCGTGGTCGTCCCCAGTGTCTTCTGTTTCTAGCTGATATTTCAAGACACTTATCGGTGTCCTCTCCTCCTCGAATCTCATCAGATGTTCGAACTAACAAAGTTGCCTTCGCTCGATCTCTTATATTTTTGATTGTGATCTTTGTGTCCTCTCCTGTATATCCCTGTTCGTAACTTTATCTCGAGTCTCTTCTAAGTAAGTTCATTTCGATCGTCCAGCATTCTGATTTGTAGATGGTGTACGGTTGTACGATGGTTATATATATGTTTACTTTCGTTTTGAGCCAAATCTTATTGGACCATAGGAGAGGATTCAGTTGGGAAATCACACTTCTGCAAGTACTAGGTTGTTCATTAAGTTCGCGGAATATCCGGATGTGTTTTTGCTCCATCGTTAGAGAATGCGGTACCCATTTTGCACATAGTTTTTTGAAACCCAAATTAACACTCAAAATATTGCTGAAATGCCTAAAGCCTCTTTCAGTCAATCGTCGGTCTTCCAATACCATATCGTATCGCACCGCGAACTTATTATTCATCCTATTTCACAACTCTTCTTCAAAACCACTACCTTCTTCATCCATACTACCCAAGTATTTATATTTATATCATTTCTTGATTGCTATTCTGTCTGCTAATAACATATCATCTTATCTTGCCCCTACCACCGGATACTCTGTTTTCCTTAGGTTCACTTTCAGGCCCCACTTTGCATATTCATCAATAAGTTTTTGAATAATATACAAGATGTCACCACAACCTGATCATCCGCAAACAGTATAGTGTACACACAGCTTCTCTCAATATCCACTTCCTCCACAATTTCTTTTCCAATTTTGTAAAACAACCGCCGGTAGGTGTATTTTAAATAGCGTTGGAGATAGGCAACATTCTTGTTTCAACCCTTTATCTATTTTAAAAGGTGACATTTATTATTCCTTTTATTTCCTCCTTGTTGATACATCGTATGTACATTGGATTTGGACTATAAATTAGTTTCTATAATGGTACGCAGTAATATGCAATTTCGAGGTCTATGAATACCATATTTGTCTCCAAATTTCTTTCTGTTCTTTTTTCCATCAATTGTCGTAGTGAGAATATATTATCAATACATGACAGTATCAGCAACTACCCCTAAAAATTACCGATTTTTTTCCCTGTTCCTCATTGAGGAACAGAACAACCAGCGAAAGAACACAGAATGCACTTTATAAAATTAACAAAACAAAAATTAGTCCGTGAACAATAATATGACTCAATGAAGCAAATTTGTACAGTAGAACACTTTATAATAGAGCCCATCGAGTAACGACGAAAAATTTACCTGGGGGTAATCAGGGTCTGAGCTAGTCAAACAGATATTAAAGTAAATATAAAACATAACAAATATAAATACATTTGATATTTTACAGTTTATCAATTTTTTTTTTAAATTATTTCTTTTTGGTTATACTTGTTTATTTCCTTTATAATAGGAGCCTGGTGATCTCTTATTAAATATTTTTATGCTTGTTATTCTTGAACAGGGCCGCGACGTGGGTGCAAAGCGCCCGTGTGCAAATTTTTAAAAAGCGCCCCCTTTATCAATAGAACAATAAAAGCAAATAAAACATTTAATTTTGAAAACTGTGTTTATGAATACAGAGGAATTTCTCTACATAATAATAGGAAATAACAAAATAATTAACTCATTAACAATAGAAAACAAGGTTAAATTTCTAGAACAATAAACATAAAAAAAATTCCAAAATGAAAACATAATACAATATGAAATTCTATCATAAAACTATACTATTCGGATTCTTCGAGCCTTTGATGGTACAAAACCTTTAATAATATTATATATTTATAAGTTATCCATGATTTCATTTTCTATTGCTATCATAGAAAGATCTGTTAAGCGCTCCTGCGACAATGTCGAACGCAAATACGTTTTTATAATTTTTAACTTAGAGAAGCTTCGTTCACCCGAAGCTACAGTTACGGGCAATGTTAGAAAGATACGCAGTAAAACAAACAAATTTGGAAAATATCTTTAAACGTGTCGTAGGATTCACGTCCACAATTATATTGATTAATTTTTAAAGCACTTAAAATAAAATAAAAAAGAATGGTCAGTTTGGCGCCCCCTACACCAGGCGCCCGTGGGCAGCGCCCACCTTGCACACGTGCACGCCGCGGCCGTGTTCTTGAAATATTGTAAAAATTTCATGTGTTGCATAAATTTTGCCAGAGTGTATAATATTATAAGTCGTTGAATTAAGATTTTGTATATTTTGTTGTTCGTTTGAAATGTTAGTCATTGTTTTTAATTTATTTGCTAATTTTGCACGATATTTTTTCAAAATGTATTTACAGCGCAGTCGAAGGGATTACTGTTAATTAATTAGAGAAACAGTTTCCCATATTACTAATTATTTTAAATACATGATTACATTAATTTTAATAAATATTTTTACAGTTTCATAATATGGACATTTCTATTGATTAACACGCATTTTCTTTTCTTTTAAACAATTATTAGTTTACATTACAAACATTTTTTAGAAATAATTCGAAAAAAACATATGCATCAAAAAGAAAAAAAAAATGAAATCATATATAAATATATATTAATCAGGGGTGGCCAACCGAAATGACTTCGTGGGCCCTTTGGAAGTGCATCCTAGCTCCACGGGCCACCTATAAAATTATATTATTTAATAAAGAATGTATTTTTCAAGACACATTAGTTGTCACTATTTTGACCACTTTAAAATAAATATGATTTGTGAAAGTGTAACGGGACAGAAAATTTTTTATCTTGAGCCAAGGGTTGGCCACTTCTGATATAGAATGTATGGGATAATTTATTTTTATTCAACCTGCAACATAAACAAACTTAAGAGATTTTTAGATTGCATTGATTCAAATGGCTGTTGAAAGTCTGTATGTTTATGCTTTCCATTAATTTATTTTCCATCAGTAAATTAATAATAATAATAATAATAATATTTAATAATTGTGTATGATATAATGGTATATATTGCTTATTATATTCATGATATATGTATATATATATATATATAAAAATTTGCTTTTATGACAACTTTAAATGGTGTATAAGTGAAAGTAATGAAAATAAGAGAAAACTAAATAACATTTTTTTACTTTTTAATATTGCAACAATACATTTATGAAATCTTTTCTGCCTGTATATATGAATAACACAACTCTGACCGAATAAATTTAATTTGGCATATTGATTTTAATTTATAAATTCCCTAAAAAGGTTTTTCTCATTTTAAAAAGAATAATGATTATTATTTATTTACTAGGATTTCATTTTTCGATTGTTTTTTTTTCTTCAAATACTATTCCAATACATTGATGAATGTAAAAACCGTAATAAATTTAAATAGTTAAAATTTCGTGTTAATCAAAGGCTATTTGTTTATTAATATATTTACATATTTAAATTTCTCCACGATATATAAAATTATATAATTTATATTAAATACTAATATATACATATTAACCTTCTGTATTAATTGGTTCTCTAGCGTGATGTATTTTTATATGTTTATTATGATTCGATCGCGTTGAAGATGCTTTACCACAAATGTGGCATGTAAACGGGCGTATACCATTATGGATATTCATATGTTCGTTTAAATAATAACGTCGATGAAATGTTTTTGGACACATGGTACATGCAAATGATTTTTCAGATTCATGTTCACGTACATGACGCAAACAATTGTATTTTCTAATGAACTTGCTTCCACAATAATTACATGTATATGGTCTTAGATTTTTATGTGAATGAATGTGACTTTTATAATCAGCTAAACGATGAAATGCACTATTACACTGTGTACATTTAAATGGTTTAGCACTTCGAGAGGCGTGGGTCCATTGATGATCTTGAAGATTCCATTTGGTAGAAAATACTTTTTCACAAATATTACATGAATATGGTTTGACTCCTTCATGTAATTTCATATGACTTTTTAAAGAGGATTTAATGAAGATACAATAGCAAATGGAACATTCGACATTTTCTTCACTTTCACGATTTTCTGGTAAATACTTTTTATCGTGCGCTCTTCGAATATGTCTTGTTAAACTTGCTGAATGAATAAATCTTTCACTACAATACATACAAAATCGTGGTTTCATATTATGTGTCTCTTTATGCCAATCCAGTCTTTTTTTTGTGTGAAAAATTTCACCACATTGGCATAAATATTCTTTAATTGATTTCTTTTCTATAGTATGCTTGGATTTTCGATGCTGTATTAAATTACTGTATCGTTTAAATGTCTCTCCACATTCGGTACATTTTAATGGAGAATTACCGGTGTGTGTATTGGTGTGTTCAGAAACTTTCTGTCTTGTTGCAAAAGTTTTATCACAATATAAACATTTGAAAGGTTTTATACCAAGATGTCTTCGAACATGGTTTCTTAAATTGGTTCTTTTATAAAATAATTTACCGCATAATGTACATTCCAGGGGATGAATTTTTAAATGATTGTTATATTCCAATTCATTCATAAATTGTTCAAGGCAAATTAAACATTTAAATTTGGAACCTTCGTGAGCTTCTTTCGAATGAGCAATTAACATTTTTTTACATGAAAATTTTAAACCACACATATAGCATACATGAATTTGATTAAGTTCAGTGGAAACTGCATTTTTCACCATAAGAAGTGTCGTTTTATCTTCTGGAACATTTCCATTTTCGGAAATTAACTTGCTTTCATTGTCGATTTTAACAAATACCTCTTCAAAATGGGAATTTGGCAATTTGGATTGTTCTTCCGTTTCTTCTTTTAAATTCTTATGATGTGTGCTTTTATGAACACGTCTTTCTTTTGGACAATCAAATATTTCATTACATAGATTACATTTATAATTTTGTTTTGCTAAAATTTTTTCTCTTAACAGAGAATCATTGATTGTTGTTATATTATTTTGTGATAAAGTTGGTATTCTTATCGTGGCTTCATTATCTGATAAATCAGAAGATCCCCAACTTTCTCTTGCCATTAAATCAAAAGATACTGAGATATCTTCCCTTTCCGTTTGAAAATTCTAAAAAAAAACAAAAAAATTAAAACAAATTAATTCAACAAAGTGAATCAAATGAATAAGATAAATAAATTAAAAATAAAATTGAAAAAAATGTATCCTATACCTGAAGCCAATTTCCATGATTAGTTATAATTTCAGAATTAGTACTATTTTTAGGTACTATTTCTAAATTAACTTCACCATCTTCCTGGTTATTTTTATCAATATTCAATTCTTTCATAAATGAAAAGGTTTTATAAGAAGTCTCACCTTCATTGGTTCCATTCGACTTTTTATCAGAAAACGGATTTTCTATTACAGGATTAGATTCCAATGAATTAGCAATTAAATCATTTGATTTATTATTTTCAACAATTGCGAAAGAATGATTGGATGTTACTTCGGTTGTATTGTTGTTGTTCTTTTTAATTTGTTCAAAAACAACATCCATACACATATATTCATCGTTATTATTCTGAGATAAATTGAGTTCATTAAATCGATTATAAGAAACCGAAGGAATGTTTTTGGATGTATCTAATGGATCAATATTGGCATCCTCAACTTCATCAATTATAAGAGTATTTGATTTGAGATTATTTGATGATGGAAGAAAATTATCAATAGGCGATGCAATCGCTTTGGATCTTTCTTGACTATTTTGATTATAATTTATAATTCCGTGAGATTTCAAAGCATTTTTAAAATCATTTTTTGTATTAGCCATTGATTTTGTTTGTTTTATATATTTATTTTTTTGTTGCAAATCATTGAGTTCATTGTCTATATTTTGATCATCTTGCAGAGAAAGATTGGAATTATTATTTGTAATATCAATAAATGATATATTTTCTGTGCATTTTAAATGTTCTATGTGATTTAATGATGTTTCCGTATTAGAAATATTTGATTTTTCTGAATTAATGCTATTTTCATCATAAATATCTGGTTGTTCTTCCGAATGTATTGTGTCCGATGAAATTGGACGATTTTGACATGAAAATTGTTCTACCTTCAAATTCTGATAAATATTTGTTGAGGTTATTTGTTCTGAATTTGAATTTCGACATAATGATTCTGGCTGATTTTCATTTAATATATTATTATTTTGATTACCCTTGGGAGATGAGGTAGCATTTTCTTTAAAAATATTCTCTTCGAAATTATTTGGTGAAGATTTCTCATTTGGCAATAACGAAGTAGTTTCTTGATTTGAGATCTCTTCATTTTCATTAGCTATATTTGAATTGTTCAATTCCTCTGAAGAAACACATGATAATGTATTATCGTGAATGTTCGGTTTTGTTGGATTTTCTGTTGGAGAAACATTTTCTGGAGATGTCGATTCTAATTGAGAACTGTTTCCTAAAGCAAATTTTACCAGGGCATTGATCACTTGATCCTTAGGATGAGTGTCTAAATGACTTTGAAGAGTAATCCCTTCTCTTAAATAAAGAGTACAAACAGGACAGCAAATTTGGGTATTCATCTTTCCTGAAAATAATAATAATTATATTATTATTTATTTTGAAGATATTTTATTTTAAAATAAATAAATTAATTTTACCAAAATAGGAGTCCATCAAATAATTTGATTAATTATTTTTTGACAATGTATTTTATTCACTTTTATTTAAAAAAAAATATATTATATATAAAAAATAGTTCACAGTTGTATTTTTGCTATTTATGTTTAGTTTTCCCATTTTCTATATAATTATTTATAATGTTTATTTCAGTAAAAGATGCCATGAGAATAAATAATTTTTAGATGTCAATATTGTAATAAATGAACATACAAACGATGAACAAGTCTTAAAATGCTTGTCAGAACAGCCAATCGAAACAACGTTATGTCCCGTGCCAATGTCATGTGACTAAAATCATTCCAATGATTGGCTTTGTTGGGTCAGTCTGTTCAATCTTTCCTTAAATATTGTTCATGAATATAGCAACAAGATATTCCTGCTTAAGATAGCAACAAAATCATTAGATTTCTCTCCTCACATTAAATTAAATGCCAGTTTAAAGGGTATATTTATTATTAATAAATATTTACTTAATCAAAATATTTCTTATATATTTTAAATTAGGGTTTTTTCCAACCTTTTTTCTATGACGACCCCTTTTAAACTTTCTTCTCGTATAATAGACCCCTATTTTTTTGATGGGTTAAAACAATTTAATTTAATTTAGTACTGGAATATGTGATTAGACAAATTGAGAAAAAGTCAAACAAAAAAATTAAAGTATTAGGTTACACAGACGAGTTAAATATAATTCGAGATTTGGCAATTGCAATTAAAGATAGCGTAGAAAAATTAAACGAAGCAGCAAAAAAGGTGATGATTGATATTAATAGTGCTAAGACAAAATATTTAGCAACAGAGAGGAATAGTATTAACACACCAAGTCTTAACATACGAAATGAAGAATTTGAAAATGTAGAAAAATTTAAATTCTTAGGTTCTGTAATCATGAAGGATGATAATAATATTCGAGAAGAATTTAAAGGGAGGTTGCAATCGGGTGATACCTGCTATCATGGAGTAAAGGGGTTTATCGTGTCAAAATTATTATCAAGGGGGATAAAAATTAGAATATATAAAACAATTATTTTGCAGGTTGTATTAAGGGTGTGAGGCATGGTCTATGACCTTAGGAGACGAGAGTAGATTTAGAGTATTTGAGAATAGGATTCTGCGAAGCATTTATGGACTAAAGAAGGATGAGGTCACCGAGGAATGGCGGAGACTGCATAAAGAGGAATTGCATGACCACTATGCATCTCCAGGCATAGATAGGGTTATAAAATCGAGAAGGCTGCGATGGACAGGGCAAGTTGCTAGAATGGGAGTAGAAAGAATGGCAAAAATATATTGGTGGGGAGACCGATTGGGAAACGTCCTGTTGGAAGACCAGGGACTCGGTGGGTGGACAATATAGGAGGAGAGAGATGAGAGAGGGTAGGAATTGGATGGTTATGGCTCAGAATAGGGATACTTGGAGAAATGTGGTTGCTGTGGCCAAGAACTGTCGAGTTCCGAAGAGCCACAGAGAACGATAGAAAGATTTTTTTGATGCAGTATAAGTATGAGTGCTGAGGAGCGCCAACCTAAAATTGCCATGAGCGCGATGACACTCGTGAAATCATTTGCTGTTTAGCTCGCACGCACGCATCGCTAATTTTTTTTTTTTTTTTTTTTGTATTACATTAAGTTTAAATTATAATATTATTAATTATTTTTAACCCATAATGACGGAATACGAAAATGATTTGAGTGAAAATGATCGTTTTTCAAGTTGTGAGGGGGAGTAACATTATGGTGCGCTCACACCGCGTAATGCAAAACCCCACCCCGGATACTCAATACAATAAAACAACCCCGAACGTATTTTTCGAACTACCAGGACCAAAACATACCCAACCAGATGACGCAAAACCTATTGATTTTTTTGATTTGGTTTTTACAGCTCCTCTTATAAAAATAAGTTGACCTGTGGCCAGGTCCGAACCGACCGACGGTTTGAAGTAAATTAAATTCCAGCTACAGAAACAATTTCAAATAATTTTAATACATCTATTAATGTAATAAAAAACAGATAGGCATAGAACATTAATATTTTTAATTTTATTTTATTTATAATATATAAGTAGTAGCTGGCTGTGACGTCATGAAGGGCTGGGTGACGTCATATAATTTTAAATTAAGAAAAAACTAATGAAGAGTATTTTCCCGAGGATAAAACCAATACAAAATGCATGATTCGTGGAGATATGTAAAAATCTCCACATGTGAAATTTGGTGTGAAAACAATACCTCCCTTACTATCGTCGGTCGGTAAAAAATGGTTGTTGAAAAACGCGGCACAGTGTTTGCAAAATCATCCAAATTTTAAACCTCGATCTCATGCAAAATTGTGGAAGCCTGTCTCCATCCCAGAAATGAGAGGATTTATTGGCCTTATACTGAAAATGGGCATCACAAGGCGGTCAACTATTTTTAATATCTCGCCAGAGATAGTATTGCGATTACGAAAATTTTCGAATTTTTGAAGGTGCCTGAATCATTTTCACGAAGTTTGGGAAAAATGTCTGTGTGTGTGTGTATGTGTGTATGTATGTAGACAAGATTACGCAAAAACGGTTTGAGCTAGAATCATGAAATTTGGTACATGGGCATTGTTCAAAATTCGTAGTTTTTTATCAACTTTTGAGAAATGTAGCTCAACAGGAAGAGGGTCGTTACCTATAACGTTTTGATTTTTTTTCCTCTAAAGTGACCGTAAAAATAAAGATATAGGTTTGATAATTTTTCACATGATTAAAAATTGTATAAAACTGCTATATATAGAATTTCAGCATGATTGAATCGCTGAAAGTACCAGAATTAATTTTTTAACACTGCAAATCTCACGTGCCAACACGTGACGTGGTGCCATCAACAAAGAGCCAAACATGCGCTGGTTATGTTAATAACGTTAAATCCTATGATCGGATAGAATAAAATTTTAATTAATTTTCAAATATAGAAAAAAACTTGAATATCCAATTCAAATTGCGAGATAGTCGAGTGGAGACACTCCAGCTAATTTCTAATTGAATGAAAGGATCAAGATGTATTCCATGGATTGGAAGAATATTTGCACAAAAAAGATTTCAGTTGCTCTTGAAATGTTTTCATTTGGTAGATAATAAAACTTTAACTCCACCTGGACATCCAGAATACGATGAGATAAAAAATTCTGGGATTTGTTGTGGCAGAAAATCTTTTGTCAAAGAGCCATACCGAAAAACGCATTTTAGAAGTGCTTCGACGATTGGAAGAAGCGCTGGCATAAGTGCATTATATCTGAGGGGAATTGCTTTGAAGGGAACAAAGTGGATATGGATTTTTTTGAACAAACTTCGTATATATTATGATTAATTAATATTTTCGACTTATTTTCACGTTTGATTGTGGAATTTGAGTCTCGAAATTCAAAAAAACCTTATTTTTTTCGTTTTCACAACCATACACACCAGCTACTACTTTCTTTTCTCCTATAATCATTTTTTAATAACAATTAATAATAAAAATAACCTTAACTGTGAACAACTATTTACATTTTAAAGAAATCTTTATCTTATATTATATTGATATCATTGAGGTAAAATATAAACTTCTAAACATGTATTGTAGGGAAAATATCCAAGAGAGATAATATTATTTAAAAAACTTGATTAATTATCTGGAAGGAAGACATTCTCATAAATATTTTTTTACTGTTATTAATGTTTATATACATTTTTTAACTTTTTAATGTTTTTAATGATCTTGAATTCTTTTAAAAACTATTAAGTGAATTTAATTATAGAAAAAATATTAAGTGCTTATAAAAAATCTGGAGTATACACTATTATTATGGAAGCAATATAATTAATAGTAAAAAATAAATTCGATTGAAATTAAATGTTTCAAAATTCAACATTTCAATTCATTCATGTTTGAACAGATGAATCCAATGCTCAATATATGCTTCCATAATAATAGTGTATAATTTTATAGAAAATCATTTATTTTAGTTAGGATGATATATACAACCATCCTATAATAGTTTATAAAATATAAAATTCGAAAAATATTCTTATTTTCTCATATTATTCCATTTCACACAAAATAATCTTTTATTTTAGGATGCTTTGTTCTTTTAATATTTATTTCGGTTAATTTATTTAATATTTTATTAAACAAATTTGATATATTCCCCAGAAATACAAATATCTTCTTCTTCTTAAAAAAAAAAAGGTTTTTGTTTGCACATTGCTCAGAGTTTGTCTGTCTGTCCGAGAAATTGTGACCTTATAGATTAAAAGAAAATTGGCTGAATCGTATTCTAAGGAATTACATCACAATTTTCATACATACCTCTATTTGAACATAAGCTATATATTATATTAATATCTAATAACCACAGAAATTAATTTTTAAAACTTTATATAATACTAGCTACTCAGACCACCTTCGGCGATCTTCGCACCTAGCCATGGGGTTTTGCCACCTGTATCCCGAAGTGATATGTACATGTACATATATATTTGGTTGAAAATCGGTATGCAAATGGTTTTCATTCATTTTATTTCAATCAATATATTAAAATTAAAAAAATTGTAAAAATTTAAAAAATTGTATATTGTATAAAACATTCCTATTTTTTTGTGTTCTTATTTAAAATATATTTTAATTTAATCAGTAAATTAATTATACATTTTATTGTATATGTTATAATAGAGTATAATATTTCTTACTCATTTTGATTTTTAATTTCATTTTTAATTATAATGAAATTTAAGAAAATAAAGAGATACACAATAAAGAAATTAAAGACTTGAGGCATTTTATATAAGTAAAATTAACATTTTTAACGTTATAAAACTAAGGATAAACTAAAAATATATATATTCATTAACGGTGTTAATTTAAATTAATTAATTAATTAATTTTTACTATCTCACCAGAAATAGTATTGCGATCACGAAAATTTTCGATGTTGAGATTTTGATGTTTTTATACGTTTTGAAGGTTCCTGAATCAATTTCATTAGAGGTTCACAGGTTGAGAAAAATGTCTCTGTGTGTGTGTGTATGTAGACAAGATTACTAAAAACAGTTAAGGTATTGCCATGAAATTTGGTACATGGGCATTGTTCAAAATTCGTAGTTTTCTATCAACTTTTGAGAAATGTAGCTCAACCGGAAGAGGATCATTACCTACAACGTTTTGATTTTTTTTTCCTCTAAAGTGACCGTAAATAAACAAACAAGAAAGCAAGCTAAGAAAAACGTGGTAAAATAAAGATATAGGTTTGATAATTTTATAACAGTGCAAATCTCACGCGCAAACACGTGACGTGATGTCATCAACAAAGAGCCAAACATGCGCTGGTTTAATAAATATTATTTATTAATTTTAATTTATAATTTAATTAATTAAATTTAATTTAAATATAATCTATTATGTTATTTAATCCAATTCAAATTGCGAGATAGACGAGTGGAGACACTCCAGCCAATTTTATTAATTTTTCTAGACCATAATTATCTAACTCTGTGGCGGTGGGGATTCGAAAATAATTAGTCGCAGCAAGCAGATTTCTCTGTTTCTGTCCTGACCGACCACCATCCAACACCTATTCTCTCCCACACACACAATTACTTCAAGTTCTCCTTTATCTATAATCTACCAACTGAAGGTTTCTCAATTGGTCTGCCCATAACTAACTAAGTTCCTTGCTTGTCTTTCGGACTCTTCTAGTTTATAAAATAAGTACAGAATATCCAAGAGAGAACTGGCACCAGAATATCTAAGAGAAAATATTATTAGTAATATTATTAGCGAGATTAGATAGAAAATAAGCGGGAGTGTCCTCCCCTAGACTTTCCCGCATATAAATAGGTATAAAGAGTTGTGAATGAATATTTAGAATGTGTAAACTTGGTATTGATAAAGAGCCAGTTCGTATTAGTTTATTGGTGTCAAATTTGATATTTGGTAACATTTATATATATATATATATATATATATATATATATATAGAATAAAGTGCTACTTCCGGTTAACTGATATTTTAAATGTAAAAAAAACAGATATGGATATAATATAAATATTTTTAATTTTATCTTATCTTATTATGCTAGCTAAAATTGTATATATCTATCTATGTATCTATAACCATTGGTTCTCAAAAACCGCTCTAACGATTTTTTTTCAAATTCACACTAGATATAGTATTTATAAAGAAAAATTGAGTTTTATTGATCACATCTCTTGAAACTTACAGCTTCATTATTAATTTCTTAATTAAAAATTATATATGGGTGTGACGTCATCAATTTTACTCCCGCCTTTTTTTAAAAGATATTGTATTAATATTTTTTTTATATTTAAAATATTTTAAAATAAAATAAATTTCGAAATAAAATTAAAAATATTTATTTTTAATAAAATATATATATATATTTATTAATCTCTCTCAAAAAAAAATAACAACAAAATAAAATACGGTTGGTTGACTCCCGCCTTTTTTTAAAAGATATTGTATTAATATTTTTTTTATATTTAAAATATTTTAAAATTTATTATTTAATTTCGAAATAAAATTAAAAATATTTATTTTTAATAAAATATATATATATTTATTAATCTCTCTCAAAAAAAAAACAACAAAACAAATAAATGTCTTTGAAAGATGGTAAAAATATCTTTTTTAATTATCAAAATATCATAGACCAGTGGTAAGAACAATTGTTTTTGCAATCTCCAGGTTTTACTAGCCTTTCCTTGTGAGTTGACAATCACAACCCTGATTATATGTATATTAAACTTAAAATATACTTAAGCAAAAAAAAAAAAGAAAAATGTAAATAAAACATAATATAATTAACTAAAATTGTAATAGCGTATCAATAAATGATCGCAAAAGAAACAATTTAATCTTGTAAATATTGTAACTTTCATCTTTTGTATGTTCTGATAATCAACTATTGTAAAAAATTTTTTGGCTAATAAACATACTCTTTAAATTGAAAAAAAAAAAAAAAAAAAAAAAGAACAATTGTTTTTACTCCCCGAGTTCGAAGGATCGAAACTTTTATCTATTTTCGTGATTTATTTATTCATTGTTCTTTTATTAATTAAGTTTTAGATAGTTTTATAATTTTTAATATTTTTTCAATAAAATATTATTTAATACATTTAATAATTGTAATAAATAATTAAAGAATTGTATATCAATATTTTTTAAAGGGTAGAGCGAGCTCGGTGTCCCAGGTATTAATATTACCAGCCAAATCCAATAATAATGAATCATTTTTTTTAACTTAAGTACCGAGCCGAGGCTCGGGGTCCCGGTACTTTTATTTATAATATATAAGGGCTGGCTGTGACGTCATGAAGTGCTGGGTAACGTCATATAATTTTAAATTAAGAAAAAACTAATGAAGATGATTTTTCTCGAGGATAAAACCAATACAAAGTGTATGATTCGTGGAGATATGTCCTCACGTGAAATTTGATATGAAAATAACCCTTCACTTCCTCTCTTCGATCGGCAATACTAGCACTTCCGGTTTCCGGATTTGCACCAAAAGTTGATCAATTCATCCTACTGATGTATTAAGTAAATATACCAAATTTCATCAAAATCCGTTGAGCCGTTCAGGCTGTACACATCTATACGGACGGACGGACAGACATCATGCTAAAAATACTTTTTTCTGTTAAGAAAATGCATGATTCGTGGAGATATGTACCTAAAAATATCCATAGGTGAAATTTGGTGTGAAAACAATACCTCCCTTACTATGTCGGTCGGTAAAAAAGAAACGCTACTTGTATAGGTAAAATGTCACTTCCGGTAGTCAGATCATGATGAAATTTGGTATCTCAATTTTTTTCATATTTTTAAATCTATATACAAAATATGAAGCAAATATCTCGAAGCAAACTGGTACTTTACTTGAAAGGTAAACGCAACCAGTGTAGGTAAAGTACCACTTCCGGTTAACCGATTTTGACGAAATTTTGATAGAAATCTACAAACTGTGAATAATATCGGTGTACCAAATTTCATAGTCCTAGCTTGATTAGTTTTTGAGTAAATTTGCTTACAGACATTACATACATACATACATACATACATACACACACACAGACATAATTCGAAAAATGGTATTTTCCGACTCAGGGAGGTCTAAAACGTCAAGATCTATCGAAATCTCGAAGTCGAAATTTTTGACGATTCCAATACGAAGTATGCGGGAAAGTAAAAAATGGCACCAAGATAGGATCACTTGGAATAATAGGATTTTTGCATTCAAAAACTTTCCAATTAATTAAAATCACAATTGTTATCTTTTATAACAATAAAATTCAGAGGTAATCAGAGTTTATGTTATCAATATTTAGATATTTTCTTTTTATTACGATTATATTTTTCGAGGAAAATTTTAAATTTTCTTGATTAAGTTAAAAAAAATAATTAATTCTTATAATATATTAACAATAATTTTTTTATTAAATATTTCATTTAGTTAAAAAAATAAATACATGATGGTATAAAATAAAATTATTTTTTAAATTCATGAATTTATAATTTTTATTATAAAAAATTGTATTAGAAATAAATGGATTTAAAGAAATATCTCTTAAAACCTTTAAAATATAAAATCGACATTGCTGAGAAATATTCAAAATATAGCAGTATTAAATAAATAATATATATGATATTCTGATGTTTATGACTTAAGAATAATCAAAAATGCCTTCTGAACTGTAATTTAAAAAAAAAATTATCTAGGAGGAATATCCTATATATTATTTATTAATACAAATACACAAAAACATTTTTAATTCACTTATTTTATATAATTTTTCA
The DNA here is from genome assembly GCA_963082975.1 of Labia minor. Taxonomy (NCBI): domain Eukaryota; kingdom Metazoa; phylum Arthropoda; class Insecta; order Dermaptera; family Spongiphoridae; genus Labia; species Labia minor. Next base: position 70,750,614 of record OY720348.1, read on the forward strand.
AAGAAAAAATATATATTATATATTATATATATATTTTATTTTAATTAAAATCTCTCTTTATATATAAAATATTAGATAAAACATTAAAAAATAAAAAGGATTGAGAAGTTATAGAAGAAAAAAAGGATGTTTTCGATATATAAAATACATTTTATACATAGAATACATTATTAACATATAAGTATTAAATATTATTATATATAGTCAAGTTACAGTATATTAATAAAAAATAAATTTTATATCTTTAAAAATTCATAATTCACCATGTTTCATCATAATTTTTGATTCTAATGTCAAGTGTAATTTTTCAATTTTTCTAGTGATTTTCTTCATATTATCATGTAACATAGCATTTTCTTTAGGTTCATTTGATTTACTTTGTTCTCTAAATGCAATTTCTGCATGTAAGTCTCTAAGTTTTAAAAGTCTGTTTTCATAATGAAGTAACTCCACCTGAACTCATTTAAAAAAATAATGAAATTAGGTTGATAAATAATATTAAACAAAAATTTTATTACTAAGTAATCAATTAAATAAACAATAATTATATTACCCTGATCGATTCAAGTTCTTCGGTAGAAAAATTGGATTCAATGGCAATTTTCCACAATCCTTGCACCTTTGGTTCAATAAATTCTTTATTATTTGGTCCTTTATGTGTCCTTCTTTGTAAATTATCATAACCATCTCTAATTTCTAAATATTTTTCTCTGCAAAATTAAAATATATATTCAATTATGATTATCTATCTAAATTAAGATTATTTTTTTTTTACCTTAATAAATTAGCTTTTGCATTTATTTTATTTTTATTTGGAATTTCTTCAATTTCATTAAATTGCTCCAAATTAACATCAATTGAATCTAAAATAAAAAAAAATCAAATAAGCTGTGTGATGTAACCTACTAATCGTAAAAAAATTACGGTATATATTTAAGACCCCCTACACCTCGCAGAATTTGATGAAACTTCGCCAGTTGATTCTTTGATTAATTCTAAGAAACTTTTTCCTTAGGCATTTCTTGGGAGAACTTCTAGTTTTCGAGATACAAGTGATTAAAGATTGGATATCAATCCATTGATATCCCATTTAGCTACCATGTCTTATCAGTTTGACCAGCAGAGGGCGCGACTAATTTTCGGTTTTTTCAGTTCGGATTGTATATAGAAAAATTAAAAAATTAATTAATAAAATAATATTCCTATATCCAAACCGAACAGAAAAAAACTAAAATTAGTGAATATGTGAATAATTAGTGAATTAGTCAATGGAAATTTCTTAATGGCTGCACATTTCGACATTCATAACCATCTAATTGATATCCAATCTTTAATCACTTGTATCTCGAAAACTAGAAGTTATCCCAAGAAATGCCTAAGGAAAAAGTTTCTTAGAATTAATCAAAGAATCAACTGGCGAAGTTTCATCAAATTCTGTGAGGTGTAGGGGGTCTTAAATATATACCAAAATTACTTTCATGGGTGTCATTAGGATCAGATTCTTCTTTAATAATTGATTGATATGTATCTATTTTGTCTTGATGATGTTGAAATTCTTCTCTTAGTGCTTTCAATTCTTCAGCTTTATTTTTTAAATAGTATGAAATCAGAAATGATTTTCAGATTAAAATATTATATTAAGAATCATGGAGAATAAAGAGTAAAAAAAATTTTAATATACATTTAAATATAATTTATTGAAAATAATTTTTTACTTCCTATTTTATTTTAAATTTTAAAATTAAGTTGTAGTTCATTTTAAAAAAAATTAATTCTTAGTGTTTTTGATCAGATATTCCTAAAATTTAGAGCCCTTGTTAAAATAGAGGTATGTATATAATATATTTCATAATAATCTTAGCCAATTTTGTGTCTGTAAGGTTACAATTTTCCGGTCAGATAAACATACATACAGACAGACAGACATGTAAAAATTCTAGTCATATTACGTTTTCCAGGTCATGAAAAGTAAAGGGATGCAAAAATTTTTAAATTCTGAGCAATCTGCAGACAAAACCTTTTTCTATATATACATAAATATCTATATATTGATATATAGATATATAAATAACGATATTTATAATTTTATATTAACTTTTAAATTGTAATTTAATTAAAACTAATAATGGGAACGATATATTTTTATAAATATTTTCATTTTATTGAAGATCTTGGTGAAAAAACAACAAAGCCCAGAAAACAAAATTTTGGAAATTATGAAAAAGGTTTAGTAAGTGAGATGATTCCTTCCTGGAGCTTATATTATTGCCCGTTAATTTAACCAAGCCTAAGTTCGTGTTTACCATTCTAAGATGTTAATATATTATCACCTTATCAATTCATATAAATAGTTAAATTGTTTGATTTTTGAAAAAGAGGACTAAGTAAATATATGATTATATGAAATGTTATTAAAGACTTGGACAGAGGTATTATTCTACGAAACGATAAGGTTCCGATTTCCAATTACATCATAAGTTTATTAATTGGATATTAAAATTAAAGATATATTTTAATTAATTAATTAATTTTATTTTGAAAATGTTAAATGCTACTCTTTATGATTCTATAATTTTAAAGTTAAAATATTGACCTGTGAATCCAGATTTTTCAGCTTTATCCCATAATTTGTTAAGTTTTTTGTCTCGAAATACGCTTTTATGATAATGATCCGATTGCTGCCCATATAAGGACTTATGGTTATTATTTTGTTTAGGATCATGGATATCTTTAAAATGTTCTAGAAGATCATATGTACTCATAATCCCTAAAAGTATAAAGATTAAATTATAAGTTAATGATTGAATAGTTAAAATAAATTAAATTTATCAAAATTTCTTAGATATATATGATAATATATATACCAATTAATTTTTTCCTGATTTCAGCTTCTTTTAGTCCTTCTTTATCATTTCCTTCAGATTTTAATTTTTTGAATATTAATTCTTCTTTGTCATGAATTTTTAGTTCAGAAAATAAAGATTTAAGTTTAGATTCAGTTAATCTCTAAAAATATATATGATTTATAAAATACTACAATTTTATTTATATTATAATTAAATATATAGATACCAATTGTGCTTTGCTCCAAAGCATATTTAATTTTGCCATACGAAAAGGCTTTTCAAGCTCCCGAAAATTAATTTTTTCTTTATTTAAATTTGCTTCTTGTGAATATTTATTATAACATAAAACTAGATTAAAATTTAGAATAAAAATTAAATATATATATTGTAATATCATTTTTATATATTTCTTTTGAAAAGTTCAATGATTATAACATGAATTTGACAATATTTTGTTTGTAATTCAAAGAGGTTAGAATAATATAAATAAACCTGATGCCAGAACGCCTCAAATAACTTTAACTGTTTATCATCCTTAAATTAAGATAATATCTAATAAAAATTATTATAAATTTCAGAAAAATAGCTGTATTTTTACTAACAAAAATATTATTATTATTTAATATTTTATGGTATTAATTATAAATTTATTTGAGAAATATTATATATATATATATATATATATATATATATATTTATATTATGTTTTTTCAGTTTATCATATTTATACTAAATATTTATTTATTTATATTGCTATTTTTGTTCTTTGTTATAAAAACAGTAAATAATGGTAGCGCATTGAGGCTGATGTTTATGCAACTAAATTTCTTTTCCAACAATTACTTATTAATAAGGATTAAAATAAGTTTTAACTTTAATAATAATCAAAATTTAAATATAAAGATGTTTTTTTAGTTAAATGTTATATTATCAATTTTATTATGTAAAAAATTAAATTTTAATTGTTTAATAAATCTTTCAATATCATTTAATTAATAACTTATTTACTACTAAAATTTTTGTTGGTAAGGATTTATATATTTCTCCAATTGTGCATTCATTTTATTTCCTCGGTAATATAAATTTTTTTCCTCTCTTTTCCATCACTATTTTGAAATTTTGTTCCAATATTAAATTAACACAAATAAAATGATATTTGTTAAAAATTAAATATGTTCATTAATTTTATTTACGTATCTATTTCCATTCTATTTTTTTGTTTCAAGCGCCACAATTCTTAAATGCTTAGTTTTGTAGTTTATAATTATATTAGACTAGAAATAGCATTTTTCACACGAATATTTATTACACTTGTATAAATAAAAATTCTTAATTAAAAAAAGTCTATTTTAAAAAATAACAAAACTATTTTTCATTAAAATAAATATAAATATTTTAATTTTTTAAATATATTTTTTTATTTTCACTTCTATCAACTTCTTTTATGGTTCAATTTAATTTTGCATCTACATTAATTTTTATTAAAATAGAAGCTGATTAAAAGTTCAATATTTTATAATAATTTTAAATATGTATTTTTTTTTCTTTCTTGAAATATATATAATATATAAAGTTTAAACATTAATATCTATTGATCACAAAATTAATTGTTTTCGATATCCGGAAGCTCTGCCCTCTAGCGACATTTTAATGTAATAAGAATAGAGTTGATTCTCTTATTGAAAGCATCCGGGATCCTGAACATTGCTCAGAAAATCAGACATGGCGGGTCCCAACTTTCGTGAATGACGGCAATTGTTAAGAAAGAATTGTCGAAAGTTCGTGGTGGCTGTGAAATATTAAACTATTTTCAAATCTTTTGATGATATTTATAAAACCGTATATTTCAAAATGCAGAATGTTGCACAGGGATCCTCATCCGATTCGCAAAAATTAGATAAAGTAAATGTTCAGCACGATCTAGGGAAATCGTCTACTCCCATTTCATCAAATTCAAGTCCTACAAAATCGGAAACTGAGACATTTTCCGAAAAACAACCCCGTTACATGACTGACACATCTGAAAGTGATGAAGAAGACGTATCAGAGGTGATTAGAAAATCAAATAAATAATCTAATAAGATTTAATCTTTAAACTAGACAAGTTTCAATGAACTTCTCAGAGAGACATCTTGTGGCATTGTAATATCCATTATTTTATTCATAATCCATAAAATTTGCCCAAAACATTGATTTAGAACAAATATTGAGAAAAATGGTTCTCAATTTTAATCTCAATTTATCTCCCATTAGTATATTACGTCTTAATTAATAAACGACTTTATGAAATTTTTATTATTACAATACTTGTTTTTTTTTTGTCTTTATTATTTTAATTTCTATCTAATCTATTATTTCTGATATATAATTTTATAAAATTGATTTCATTGTTATATTTTTTATTATATATATATATATGTATATATAGAAATATATATACATATATATATATTTCTACCTATTCATAACTTTTAACTATTTTATACTTTTTTTTTTCTAAAAAAATAAAATTATTTAAAATTTTTACTACTTTGGTATTAATGAAAATGTAAGTTTGATTTTCTAAATATGCAGGTTGATCCATTTATAATTGACCAATCGGACATCATTGAGGAGGAATTACCACCTTCGAAATTTCTTCTAAATCCAGATGATGGGGAACATTCGGTAGACCCGGAAACCCAGGCCCGGCTTGAAGCATTATTAAAAGCTGCTGGTCAGTTAATATTTATTTTCTTACTAATACATAACATAATACTTTAAAAAAAAAAAAAACAAAAATAGGTCTGAAAATAAAAAAAAAAAAATTCAATTTTTAAGGCCTATTTTTTGTTTTAACACTTCAGAAATTTAAATTTCTTAAGGTATAGGTAAACTTTCATCGGGGGACAGCAAACACTTAGCTGACCCAGAAGTGCTTCGTCGCCTTACTTCGAGTGTTTCTTGTGCCCTTGATGAAGCAGCCGCAGCGTTGACGAGAATGCGTTCAGAAAACCCGCCGAGATCAAACACCGAACAAAGGTATCAATCGAATTATTCAATTTCTTCTTATTCTTATTTTTTTTTTTTATTATTTTTTTATCTATTTTCTTTTTCAGTGTCGTCCGATCTTTGGTTGAAGCATGCACTGAAGGTGATGTTGGTACTGTTCGAAAGTTACTTACTGAAGGCAGAAGTGTACACGAAACAACTGAAGAGGGTGAAAGTCTTCTATCACTTTCATGTTCAGCTGGATATTACGAATTAGCTCAAGTAATTATCTATTTGCTTGTATTTTTAATGATAAAGTAAATTTCAAATGGATTTAATTAAAAAATAATAAATGGGTTCAGGTTCTTCTTGCTATGGAAGCAAATGTAGAAGATCGTGGCATCAAAGGCGATTGTACTCCACTGATGGAGGCGTCCTCTGCTGGATTTGTAGACATTGTCCGCTTACTCATAGCACATGGTGCTGATGTTAATGCCCAGTCTTCCTCAGGTGAGTTTCATTATGATCATCATCATCTTCATCGATTCACTTGTAATATTTCATTTATTCATGTTATTATAATATAAATAATTGTGTGAAAGATGCATAAGTCACACACTTGTTCCTTTATTCATTTATTAATAATACGAAATTTTGAAAATATAAAACATTTCCGATTTAATTATTAAAGAAAATGTATTTTTAGAAGATTTGGAATTATTATATATATATATATATATATATATATATTCAATAAAGGATATTTATTTTTAAATATACTTTAAATAATCTTGATTCTTTTTCTTCATAATTTCCTATTTAAATCACACGGAGCGATTCTATTTAATTACATTTATTAATGAGTTTTATTTATCATAAATCAATAAAAAAAAGGTGGTCAAATAGCGAAAAATTAAAAGTCAAGGACAAAATAGATAAATTTAAAAAAATAATACAATTGAAATTATATCTTTAACACGTTCCCGCTGGCATGTGCCATCGGTGGCTTATGTCTCCACATAAAATAAATAGACAAATTATGGAGCCGGCGGGAACGTGTTAATGTGATAAATTTCTAAATATTACTACTGTTTTGTTGCTTTTGTGGTAATTTTTTAATAAAATCCTCTTCCTCCGTCTTTTCTTTCAATTCCCATTCATATTTAATTCTTAAGAAAATAATTGAATGGAATTCATATATTTAATTATAAATATCCTTTGGTTAAATGAATATATATATAAATAAATATAACCAATGATTTAACTATCATTCAATTACTGTAAGGATTATTATAATTCTTAATATGTTTTATATTAAAAATAAATTTAGAAAAAAAAAAATGAATGAAAATCTTTGTTTTTATATTCAGTAAAAATATTTCTTTAGGTAATTTTAAAAATATCTTTTAACATAGTAGTTGCAACTCTAGTATATTATTTTTCTTTATTAAATATGTCATTCACAGTATCTTAATCTTTTTATGATTCACAATTAGGCTTTTTTTTTCTTTATTTGAGCTTGGATACTCTCAAATAATAGATATTGTAAAGTTAACTAATGCTTATCCTATTAAATGGGTATGTAATACTTATCTATTGTCTGTTATTTGAAAATATGTATATATATATATATATATATAAATTACTGCCTTTAAAATTAGCTTCATTCTGTATTCTATCATAATAAAGTTTATATTATAATATTCTCTCTCTCTAAACAAGTAAAGAAATGCTATTTAATTTATTCAATGGATATTAAACTTTAATTTATTCTTAAAATCACAAACACGTTATATATAAGTGTAACTAATTCAACCATATTATATATATATATATATATATATATATATATGAAAATCGATATTATCCGGTGAAAATTATTGGTATGATAAAAATAATTAATTTTTTTACTTAAAATCTATTGATAGATCTCCGATTTTTTAAGAACATTTATAAAACTGATAAGTTCTAGATCTTGAGCAATTTTTATTTTTCATGAATATATATATACATCTTTGTTTTATAATAGTGGTTCCCAACCAAACGCCCACTTCGTAAGGGCGGCTTCATAATTCGCCCCCCTATAAATTTGAACAAATAAAAATTCAAAATCATCTTTCTTTTTTTGTTTTTTAGAACCATATTGAAATGTTTAAAAAGCCTTTTTACCTTTTTTGAGAGTTGAAAATGATTTCGCCCCCTTTAAGGTGTCGATCGCCCAGGCTGGGAATCACTATTTTATAATATACATTCTTAAAACTTAAACACACTGTACACTTTTAAATGTGGATTTTTCTACAAAATTATTTCATTTATTTAAAAAAAAAATCATATATATATTAATTTTTTTTAAATAGTTATTTCATTGATTAATATTTAAACTATTTCTCTTGAAATGTATAATTATTTTTGTTTTTTATCCAATTAAGTGAATTTTTTTTAATACCATTTATAATTTCTTTATTTTCTAGGAAATACACCTCTTATGTATGCTTGTGCTGGCGGACATGTTGACGTTGTTAAAATATTATTAGAATCTGGTGGAAACGTTGAAGATCACAATGAAAATGGTCACACACCATTAATGGAAGCTGCAAGTGCTGGACATGTTAATGTTGCTAAGGTATTTTTGGATATTAATATTCAAATATTATTTTCCTTATCTCTTTATATGGATATGAATCAACTAAATAAATGATATTCTTTTTTTTTTTTTGTTTTGTTTTAGATTTTACTGGAGAATGGTGCAGGCATTAATACTCATTCTAATGAGTTTAAGGAATCCGCACTAACTCTTGCATGTTACAAAGGCCACCTGGATATGGTTAGGTTTTTGCTAGATGCAGGAGCTGATCAGGTACATTTTCAATATCTCTATCATTTGTTTTCTCCAACATTGAAATAGAAACAAATTAAATGGAAAACTAAAATTTACATTTATTTTATTTTCAATTCATATGCTAAATCAGGCATGTCAAATACGCGGCTTGCGGCCCACCAGGACCTCTTCTACGGCCCACCAAGACTGATTACCTATACGTTTATTTATAAATTGTCTTAGTATTGTCTTTATTATATGAATCCACTATTTATATTTATTACTTATTTTTTTTTATTTTATCCTTTTCCATATATACTTTAAAGTATATTGGAAATAGAGTAGAACCGAAAGCCCCAAATAACAATTACTGCGTTCTAATCGAATTTACACTTTAATGTGTGTAAATAATTACTTTCAACTTTTTTTTTTTTTTATAAATAAACTAATACAAATTCGGAACTATCAATATAACCAACCATGTAAGCAATTTTTAAAAATAAGTAAAACTCAACAAATTAAAAAAAAAAAATTGAAATTTATTCTTATCAATAAATGTTAAATTGAAAAACAACCCAAAACCCGAAATTTTTCTACATACATATGTATTTTTTATGTTTTTATATATATATATATATATATATATATATATATATATATAGTATTATTATTATTATTATTATTATTATTTTGTATGTATAAATATATAAATCATATAATAAAAGCTATGCTATTGATCTTTATTTCTAGTTGTTTGTCTTTTTTTCTTATTGTTTTTTTTTCTCTGATCTGCAACCCGCGATTTAATAGATAACATGTCTGAATATATATATATATATATATATATATTAATAATATATGGTGGTTAACGTGTTTGACATGCTTGTGCTAAATTTATAGAATTCCATCATTTGTATTCTATTCTCCCTCAATGAACAATCTATTTAACAATACTTTTTTTTTAACATAATTGGTATATATTAAATTGTTGATTCGGTCACACTTATAGTATATAAACTTATATATATTATGACTTATTCTTGACAAATAAATTGTCTTTGATAATTTTAGTATTAAAAAATTAATAAATTTTATTTAGTTTTTTTTCTATTTTTATAAATAAATATAATACAAAAGGCACTATCATCTAATATATTTATATAATTAATTTGTTTAATTAATATATATCATCTATTTTTGTTCTGTTTAATAAAAATTGATATTAAAAAAATAATATAAATTGTAGGAACATAAGACGGATGAAATGCACACAGCATTAATGGAAGCTTCTATGGACGGTCATGTTGAAGTAGCACGACTTCTTTTAGATTCAGGAGCACAAGTAAATGTTATAAAAAATCTTTCACTCTCATTAATTTTTCCACTTTTTTTAATTCAATTTTATTAATTTTTTTAATTTTTATTATGATTTAGGTCAACATGCCTACTGATAGTTTTGAGTCCCCCCTTACACTTGCGGCTTGTGGTGGGCATGTGGACTTAGCAATGTTATTAATAGAAAGAGGGGCCAATATTGAAGAAGTAAATGATGAAGGATACACACCTTTGATGGAGGCAGCCCGGGAGGGTCATGAAGAAATGGTTGCTTTACTTCTTACACAAGGTATAATAATATATTTCATTTTATTCATATCTAGCGAGTGAATAATTATTTGAATACAATTTTTTTTCTGGACAATAAATGGAACACATTACTATGGTTTTGGTTTATATAATATTATATATTGATAAGGGCGTGGCATCCATGCGGAATAGTAGCGTTCATTGAATCTGGGAAAATGGGTTTAAATTCATGATTAGGTTTTAGGTGGGACAATTTCAAATGTTAGAATTTATCTTTACAAGGCAATACCATTCAATATTTACAAGATAATGAAAGAAATTTACATTTATTACATGTAAGAATTCGTTAAAACATTTTATTTTATTTTGAAAAACTAATTTATGGCATCATATTAATATATATACAGTAGAACCTCGATAAGTTAAAGTCCAAGGGAAACAAAATATTTTAAGTTATAGAGGTTTTAAGTTATCAAGGGTTTATATTAGGAATAGGTTAATAAAAAATTTTTAATGGCTAAATCATGTTTCTTAAAATTCTCTAACCAGCCATTGCTGGCTTTAAAATTTTTGATTTTCAGCGAATTAGCGAACTCTTCAGCTTTTTCTTTCAGTATGGGTCCACTAACACAGATGTTTTGTTTCGACACTGTTTGAACCACATAAACAAACATTGTTCTAAATTAGGGAATTCGGCAATTTTTCGTCTTTTACATTGAAGTCCTGATTCTTGTTTCTTCAAGATTTCAGCTTCTGATGTTCAATACAGAGATATTTAAGTTATCGAGGTTGCGTATTTTAAGTTATTGAGGTTTTGGGCTTTGATGGGAAGGGAACATATTGTTTTTTTAAGTTATAGAGGTTTTTGAATTACCGAAATTTGAGTTATTAAGGTTCTACTGTATATATAACAAAATATCTATAATTATACTATTTTATTTTATTTTAGGCTGTAAACTTAATATTCAAACTGAAGAAACACAAGAAACTGCTTTAACATTAGCATGCTGTGGTGGATTTACGGATGTTGCTGAGTTTCTTATTAAAGCTGGAGCTGATATTGAACAAGGAGCTTCTACGCCTTTAATGGAAGCTGCTCAGGAAGGTCATTTAGACCTCGTGAGGTAAGTTGATTTTATTCTCATCTTATATATGTATATTAGTTTTCATATTACAAACCAATTCCTCGAATGGATTATTAGAAGATATTATATAAAGATTTTTAAGAAAAACTATTTTTATTTAAATCTATTAATTTAATCTGTTATCCTATCAGAAACTATAATATTTTACCTTAATAAAATAATTTGATATTTGAAATATTTATTTCATGGATATATATAAATGCGAGATATAATATGTTTTTTACTAAAAAAAAAATTAATAGTATTTTACATTGATGTTACTTTCATTTTTAAAAATAATTAATAAAATAATTCTTTTATCCTGCCCTGGTTTAATAAATATTATTTATTAATTTTAATTTATAATAAATTAAATTTAATTTAAATATATAATATAAGTTATTTAATCCAATTCAAATTGCGAGATAGTCGAGTGGAGACACTCCAGCTTATTTGTTATTTGTTCTATTAAATAAAATTGGTTAAAGCTTCTGAACAGAATTAATATTTGTTATCTTTTACAATCAATAATTATTATTTTTTATTTCTTTACAGATATCTTCTTACTGCAGGCGCTGATGTAATGGCCACAACACAAACAGGAGACACTGCGTTAACTTATGCTTGTGAAAATGGACATACTGATGTAGCAGACATTTTATTGGTTTATTCATCGAGATTGGTATTTCATATTTTTTATCTAATTTTATCATTTTCATTTAAATTATTTAGAAAATTAAATCTTAATTCTTAATGAATAATTTTTAAGAAATTATTCATATTCAGGCAAGAATATTTTTATTATTAATTTTTCATTTTTTGAGTATATATATATATATATTATATTATAGATATATAATGTGTGTGTGTGATTTCCTTTTAATTTTTAGTGGTGTGCTTTTACTCGTTTTATTAATTTCTTTGATATCACAGAGTAATTTCAATCAAATAAATAGACATTGAATCAAAATCTATTAATCTATGGCGCAGTTTTTTTTAAATCGTAATAAAAATTAGCAAATTGATCTCAAACTCATCAATGCCTTCGAAATAAGCATTTAATTGGAGAATACGTTTTGTCAAATTCTCATTTAGCTTCCTAACAAGCTAATTTACGTCTGGGCATACTTACTCATTGTTTTTAATTCTATATATATATCGATCTTTTAGATATTCGATTTAATTTAAAGCAAAGTGATCTTCTCTCTTCACTCTTTTCAATTTTTGCCTTAGAATGGGCCTTTTTTTTAGATCTTAATTTAAAAGTGGTGCTTTTTTAGCCATTATTGGAGATTATTAAGATATTGCCAACAAAGTCCTTATTAAAACGTTATTTGAAGTACAAATACTCATCATATTGAAAAAGAAACAATTTCATCAACTACACTTTGGAAATATATATACTCTTTTTAATCAAGTTTTTTTTTAGAGAATAGAATCAATTTAAACTATCGTCATTTGTTTTTATTGATAAATTAATTTTAATTGAGATAAAGATAAAGATGGGATCAATATTTTAGCTCGAATGTGTTCAAAAGTTTATAATAGTTAAGAAATGGGGAAATTTATTTAACTAAAACTAATTAAAAGATATAGAAATAATGCTGGAGGTGGAAATTAGGATTTGTAAAGGGATTTATATATGTGGTGAATACTCAACCTCATTCTAGAGCAGTGGTCTTCAAACTGGGTTCCGTTAAAAAATATATTACCGTATAGGGTTCTGCGACTCCAGAAAGTTTAAAGTCCATTGTTCTAGAGCAGGGGTCGGCAACCTTTTTCAATAGTCGGGACCTTTTTTGAAATAATATAACAGGGGTGGGCACACTTGGTGATACTTAGAGCCTAGAAAATAGTGACCACAAAATCATTTTACTTTTTTTTTTTTTTTCTTTAGAACCATATTGAAAAAATTTAAAAAAGTCTGATCGCAGTCCAGCGAGGGCGCATTAAAAATCGATCGGAGGCGCCGCGTTGCCTACCCCTGTTCTAGAGCAACCATAATAATAATGCTAGTTGAAATCATAATTTAATCAACCTTATATTATTTTTCATTTTCTTAATATCATTTCTAAAATGATTGATTTTATCATCTAAGCAATACACAATTTTTTTTTTATCAATTCTATATGCCATTCAATCTATCTATTCGTGTCCTCAATAAAGCTATATTTTTTTTCTTTTTATTTATTTATGTGATTTAGAATCCAAAATACATTTGTATATTTTTTTATCTCTTTTCATTCCACCCCTTTATACAAAGAGAATTAGAACATTTCGAAAAAAAAAATATTATATTATTTTAAAAAACTCAATAAAATTTATCAATTCATAATTATTTTCTGCTGAAGTAGAATAATTAGTATCTACTATGGTTTCAATGCTATTCTGATCATTTCACCTTGTAATTAAAGGTTTTTGCCAAACTGATAATGAGTTCGTATTCGTAATTATTCCACCCATTTAAGCAATATAATTAATTAATTTAACATTATCAATATAAATACTTTTATTTTTTTTTGACAATTTAAATTTTATTTAAATTTGGGAAATCAAACGACTTGTTTTTAATATTAAAAATCGCTTTCTTGTAATATTAGTTTGATAATTTTTTTTTTTCATATAATTTCAGGAACATCCTTCTGAGGGAGGACGAACACCTTTGATGAAAGCTTGTAGAGCCGGCCACCTCTGTACAGTTCAGTTCCTTATTTCCAAGGGAGCAGACGTCAACCGCCAAACCACTAACAACGATCACACCCCCTTATCGTTAGCTTGTGCTGGTGGTCATCTTGCCGTTGTCGAACTCCTTCTTGCAAATAGGGCAGATCCATTCCATAAACTTAAGGTATGCCATATTTAGATTTTTATTTTAATTTATAAAAAAAGGGAACATTAAAACAGAAACAAATATTACTGTAACACTAAAAAAAGTTTAAATTGACTTGTTGAAATATTTATATAGATAATAAACAGATTGAAAAAACTTTAAAATGAAAAGACAAAATCACGGTTGGATAAATTGTTTAAGAAATCATTCCTCATGAGTATTAATTAGTGTAAAGGTCTTGAAATATTAGTAGTAATAATTCAAATTCATATTTAGAGTCACATTTACTAATAATAATTTATTATTATTTTAAATTATATTATATATATATAGAAGGCAGCTTAGCCGTGCGTGTATAGTGGCAATTTTCTACACATGAAGTCGGCGTTCAATTCCAACTAAGAACAAAAATTTTCTCAGCTGCCTCCCACTCCTGGAACTGACAATCCTGGATCTAAATAACTTCAAAAAATAAGCAACCACAAAGTGGGAACTTTGCGTGATCCCAGATAGTCCAAACGCAAATAATAATAATAATAATGATATATATATAACACAATAATTAAAAGAAACCTTTTTTTTTAATTTTTTAGGATAATTCAACCATGCTTATTGAGGCAGCGAAAGGAGGTCATACCAATGTGGTCCAACTCCTTTTAGACTACCCTCATTCAATCATGATGAATCATGGCCACTCTTCATCATCATCTTCTACTCAGACTCAGACTCAAACTCAAACGCAAACTCAAACTCCAACTCCCACCCCAACCCCTACTCCTACTCCTACTCCAACTCCAACCCCAACCCCAACTCAAGCTCCAACTCAAGCTACTAATACTAATACAGGTAAATATATTCATTACCTCAAAGCTTATAAATTCATATATTATTAGTGTTTAAAATATTTTTTTTCATTTTTTTTTTATTTTTTGTTATAAAAAAGTATTTTTAATTAAATAAAACTTACACTACTACTAAGCTAATTATCTAAAACACAAAAACTAATTTTTTATAATAATTATAATCTATATATTTGAATTAAATATTTTTATTTTATTTAATTTAATAAAAAAAAAATATTAATACCAATTATAAAGGTAAATTATATATATAGAATAATTTTTTTTCATTATTATAGTAGAATCTATTAATTAGAATTTATAAACTTTTTTCATGGTGAAAGGGGAGGACTTATATTTTGTTTTGTTCGTTTTTGTTTAATTTTGTTTAGTTTTGTCAAAAACCCATTTTTATTAATTTCCATAATTAAAAAAAAGAAAATTTTTTTTTTTGTATTTCTAAAATAAATTTTTTCAAATGAATCCTTTATCTTTTTTATTTTAACGCCCATTAACTAAATTTAATTTTATGTCAATGTTCATTCAACTTAACCTCAGACCGGAAATCTGGCAGTATTATATAATAATAATAATAATATATTGAATGTTAAAAAAAATTACCATTCGGTTCTAATTTCCTTATTTCCTATATATCTTCTTTTTGGTTGTAAATTATTAATAATATAAAGGTGGAAAAATAAATGAAAATAATAAATGGCAACAAAAATAAAAATTACGTTCTATTTTCTTGAAACTAAATAATTTAAGACAATCGAGTTAATGCCTGGGTTTAAATTTTTTTTTTTTTATAAAAATCTTAGCCCAGCCTCCTTATTACATACATATAGAATGTAATTTTTAATAAATAATGTATAGGTTATATTTCTCATTAATGTATTTATTAAAGCTTTTGTGCTTATTTTGATAATTATTAAGGGAATTTTTATTTAAAAACTACATGGTTTGTATAAATTATTTATTAAATTAAAATAACTGTACAGTACCTTATATAGGCATATAAGAGCTGGCAACTCCCATTATGAATCTGAATCGGAGCAAGAGTATGGTACTTGAAAACGACTGCAGAAAAAGCAGTCGAAACGTTGTACAGTTATTTTAATTTAATAAATAATTTATACAAACAATGTGGTCTTTAAATAAAAATTCCCTTAATAAATAATGTATACCTGATTTTAATTTAGGATATAGATTGATCAACAAAAAATGATTAATCAATTTTAAGAAAAATTTTAATACATTGAAATGTAAATGATAAAAAAAAATATTCAAGTTTATCGAATCTTATTATATACATAAACAAAAATTATAACTCTTTATGATTTTGAAAATTATCCACAACGATTTTTATAAATTTCATATATGAGGGGTGGTGCTTAAGTTGAAAAATCGATTTATATAGATCTTAGTTATGAAAAAATCATTTTAATTGGTTTTTAATTAACAATAAACATCAAAATCAAACATTACAATGATTTAAGGTAGCTTTGGAAAACCTATATATATATATTTATATGAATATTATTATTATTGTCCATTTTCAACATGGTTGTTGGTAAACCAGTGATTCTTATCCTATGTGCTGCGAGATTATCAAAATGTGCCGCCAAATTATTACAAATGTAAAGAGGCTCTTAAACATTTCCGACTTTTTTTCTAAACTTTTTTCAATTTGGTTCTAAAAAAAAAGGTAAAACTTTTTTTGGGATCACTTTTTTTTCAATATGGTAAACTTTTACACTTATCTTTTTCTTTGTGTGCCACCAAATTTTTAAACCGTTAAAAAGTGTACTGCGGCAAAAAAAAAAGGTTGAGAATCACTGGTAAACCCATATTCCTTTCTTGGATTAGGTTCTGCTGATGGGAAAGGAAATTCATCGGATTTATATCAAACAATTGAATTAAAAATATCATTGTGATTTCTCTATTGAAGGTAGCAAACAAAACGATTTTACTTATAATTTATTCAATAAAATGGAGACACAAGAGTTTTTCAACAATTTTGATGATCATGATGAATTGATTTATTTCTCAACAGTAGGCACTATATCAAATGATTAATTTCTTTAGTTCTTCTTTCTCTTTATCTTTTATTACAATTTTTAATGATTTATTTTAACTTTAGACTGGTGGAACACTTCAAGATACCTTGGCCTCCATCCTTTTATCCCTGTTATTAACTTTGATCCAATAACCAATGAGCTTATTATTGGAATTGAAATGTATGAAGATAATATTGTAGCTGAATATTGAGACAAAATAATATTATTTTACAAAATATCAATCTTTTGATGATTAAAAAATAATATAAAAAATGAATAAGCGTTCACAAGTAACACTCTGCTGCATGGTTATTAGTATTGCATGTGATTGTTAATAATTAAGCATTTATAAAAAATAAATAAATAATTTTTTTTTAATTTCTAGATTGGTAGAAATTTTAGAATAAAAAGATTGTTTAAAATTTTATTTATTTATTTTATTATCATAGTTTGACGATATTTTTTATAGAGGTAAAATTGATTTTTGAAAAATTAAAAAACAAAAAATTAAATTACTTAATTTTTTTTATTATATAAAAAGGAAAGATACTAATCAGAAAATAAAATTAAATAATTTATCTCAACTAACCCATTAATCATTAAAAGAAATATTTTAATAAAAATTGTAAAAATTTCTATTTTAAAAAATACTGGATATATTTTTTCTTATATATATATATATAATATAAATTTTAATTTTATTTATTCAATTTTTTCAATTGAAATCTTATTTTAAAAGAAGTCACAAAAATACTAATTTTTATTAATTTTTTATTATTAATATTTTTTTTTCTCTTATATTCATTCCTAATTCTTCGGGTTGGATTAATATATAAAAAAAAATAATACTAATTTACTTACCATAAATTTAAAACATTTTTAATTATCATATGGAATCAATATAAGTGGTGGTTTTCAAATTGATTTTCCTAAATTATTTTTTTTAAATATATATAAAAATGTAAATAGTAAAAATATTTAAATTTAAAAAAAATGAAAAAACAAAAAAATTAGATCAAGTCAATAGAAATTAAATTGGTGCCTTGAGAAATAAAATTATTTAAAAAAACAAATTTGAATAAAAATTATATATAAATTTGGAAATCAACTCCTGAATTGGTTTCGTATATATATATTTATTTATTTATTTATTATATATTTAATTTACAATTAAATGAAAAAAATAATAATAATTGTCTTTTTTTCTCTAGGCCAAAAAGTAGCTCGGTTATTTACAATCATATTTAATTCAAAATAACAAAAATTAATACTTCAATATTACTGTTAGAAATAAAACAATTTTTCTATGGCGGTAAATCTATATTAGAATAATCAGTGGGGTGAACATTCACATACAATTTTCCAATCTTTTTTTTTCACTCGATTTTTATTAATTTCACTTTTAAAGAATATATTTGGAGTCATATTATATATTTTTTTAAGTACAATTAAAATAATGGAAAAATAAAAAAAAAAATAAAAAATTTATAAATTAGCCTGCCCTGTTGTAACCCTTTTGAATTTGTTGCTATCATTTGCATTGGAAATTGTGAATCGTGAATATCCACATCACATTTTTCTATTTACATTATTAAAAATGATTCCTCAAAATGTTTCATGTTATATGTACACGAGCATTTAAGAGACCTTATTCATATATTAATGGTAAGTATTAATCGTAAGAGTATGTAGAGAGATATAATATATAAAAGAATTTCTATCTATAAATACAATGTAATAATTTGTTTAACCATTTTTTTTTAAACATAACCACCATTATAATTTAACCTATTATTTATTTTAAATGTAAATAATTAATTTTATAATCACATTTTAGCTGGTTTACATGAAGTTCCCGAGGCAGTTCGAGTATCTCCTTCCCAAGATTCCTTGGATCTATCGACCTTAGGCCAAGTAAAGTCTTCACAATCGGTCCGCGTGGATCCTCCAGTCAATTCAAAATCACCTTCTCAAAAATCATTGCTCAGAAAAAGTCGTCCTAATTGTGAAAATTCTCTTACTTCACCAGAAGCCCAACAGGTAAATTTTATTTTAATTTTTGTTTTTTTGAAGTGAAAACTTCTTTAGCGGCGTTGAGCACTTTTGCGGGATGGGGAAAAAGTATAGAACTCGCGTGAGATTCCAAAACGACCCGACAGATATACGCATGAGCAATACGCCAGAATGTTAGACACTAAACTTCTGATACATTCTTTACAAAATTTTACATATTTGCCATATTAAATATTATTATTTATATTTACATTAATAATCAGTATTACTAAATTATGTATATATAAAATAAAATATTTTAATATATTATTATATGTTAATTTCTATTAAATTAATTTCAGAATATATATATATATTAAATTATATACTATATATAATATATTATATAATATATATTTTAATAAATTAATTTTTAAATATGTGTGTGTGTGTGTGTGTGTGTGACCGTAAAAATAAAGATATATGTTTGATAATTTTTCACATGATTAATAATTGTATAAAACTGCTATATATAGAATTTCAGCTTGATAGAATCGCTGAAAGTACCAGAATTAATTTTTTAACACTGGAAATCTCACGCGCCAACACGTGACGTGGTGCCATCAACAAAGAGCCAAACACTCCACTATCCACTCGACTATCTCGCAAATTTGAATTTGATTAAATAATATTTATTAATTTAAATTAAATTAAATTAATTAAATTATAATTTAATAAATATTATTTATAACATCAAAAACATCAAAATCTCAACATCGAAAATTGAATTGCTGAAAGTACCAGAATTAATTTTTTAACACTGGAAATCTCACGCCTCTGGTGCCATCATCGCTGGTTTAATAAATATTATTTATTAATTTTAATTTATAATTGAATTAATTTAATTTAATTTAAATTAATATATGTTATTTAATCCAATTCAAATTTGCGAGATATGCTGAATATGCTTTTAAATAAAAAAAAATTTCAAGAAAGTAATTGAAATTATTAATATTAAGAATCAATAAATAAATTTATTAAATATACATTTAAACATGTAATTAATCTATATATAAATTTAATAAATATTCAAACAATAATTGAAACAATATAAATAAAACGATTCAATATTTTACTTACATTGTGATTTATATTTTTATTTTTATTACAACTATTATTATGGGTATGTTATTTTTGGCAGTTTAAAAAAAATTAAAAATATTAATAAAATTTATCAAAATAATAAGTTGAAAAGATTTCCAATTATTTTTATTTATTTATTGTAAATTTTTTAATGTGTAACCATGGTAACCATAAATAAACTTTTACCAAAATATTACTAATTAAATTAATTTTGGATAAATTAATTTTGGATTTAACTACACTAAAACCTTCCCTGGGACGCCCACAACAATCCCTGAAATCGGACGGGTAGTTTTTGAGTATTTGACAGACACACACACAGACAGACATTGCCTTTTATATATATATATATATATATATATTCATACACATCGTATTTTAATATTTTTGTAATAATAATCAGTTTGCTGAAAAAAATAATTATGAATTTTATATATATATATATACGTATATAAATTTCATTTTTCTCGGGAAGCTGGTGCGCATTCCGTCTGCTTTCAAATTTCTTACGCACAAGTTTTCACTTCTGTCGGCCAGTCCCACGACTGCCAATTCGACTTTTTTTTTTTTGCTTTTCTTGAATTTATATATTCAAGGTATTTATTTAGTTCAAAAACGAAGAAAATTGGAAAAAAAATATTGTCTAGTTTTTTTTTCATGTAAATTGAAATTTTGGTTTTAATTTTTAATAGACATAATTAATTTATTTCATTGTATAATTCAATCTACAATCTGTATCTCTGTTTTAAGGAACTGTAAAGTTCTTTGACCACAACAACTTCAAACTTTCATAATCCTGAGCCAAATCCATTCAACTTCTATTTTCCTTCATGTCCCTCACATTCCTCTCCCATTCGAACTATATTAACCAGGGGTATGCAACGGTGGTGGTTCTAAAAAAAAAAAAGTAAAATGATTTTGAAATCAGACTTTTAAATATTTTCGTCTTTTTTTTCAATGTAAATGTATAAAAAGGTAAAATGATTTTGCGATCTGACTTTTTTAAATTTTTCAATATGGTTCTAAAAAAAAAATGATTTTGTGGTCACGATTTTCTAGGCTCTAAGTATCTAAGTGTGTCCACCACTGTTATATTATTTCAAAATATTGACTATTGAAAAAGGTTGCCGACCCCTTATAATGAAAAATAAAATTAATCTTAATATATATCTAAGATCATACAATTTTTTTTTTTTTTTTTTTTTAATTTTTTTCTTGATTCTCTTTAAAGGTTCGAAATCAACCATTGACTGAAGCAGCATCTCCTTTGACGGCGTATAAAGAAAACTCGAAAGTCGAGAAAGATAATGATGATAGCGATAAGGCGAAAAAAGAACAACAATCTAGAGAAGAACAAATCCTTCAAAAACAACAAATTCTAGAAGAGCTTCAGGTTTCAACCGTAATTTCAAAATATTTTATCAAGATGTTTCAATTTTTATTATTCTTTTCCTTTTCAGCGAGTGGAAAGAGAATTGCAAGAGAAAAGTACAGGACAAATATTACTTGATCAGGCAACTCAAATTCAAAATACATCTTTGAATGCACAAATGCAATCCCTCAATTTAAATTTAGATTTTACATCCCAGGGAACAAACCAAGGTATGGTATTCTTATGGAAAAAAGAAAAAAAATTATTTCAACCTTTATTTTATAAAATTAAAAATTTTTCAGCAATGAGATACGGGACGATGTTTCCAAATTCTAGTAATGGAATTTCTGTTCCATTTTATATAGGCAAAGGATCACCCAATCAGAATCAATCGACCGTTTCTTTGGACACAAGTAATTCTCGTCTTTCCTCAATTGGAAATATTAGTAGCAATGATGAAGCAACCATTGCAGCATCTTCAGCGAATTTCCCGCCTTTGCCACCTGCTTCTTGTTCCACATCATCTTCTTCTCAAAGTATTCAGCCCACAACTCATCCTATTAATAATAGTGCTGATGTTGTTCAGGTATATATTTCAATTTATTTCTATTAATCATAGAAATATTATTAAACATAAGAAATAAAATGATAATGGATTTTGTTGTTGTTCTCCATTCTAACATAAGAAATAGATAGTAAATATTTTTTTAGGTAAAGAAAAATAAAATCAAAGTTTAATATCATCTATAAAATTAGATTTTGTAGTGGAATGAAGTGAGAATTAGAAATATTTATAAATACAATTAATAAACTAAGACTATTGTTATTTTTATACATTTTTTAACTCATTAGAATATTAAGTATAGATTAATTTAATGGGTCTATTATTTTTTAGGCGACTGCAATTAGTGATCGTCCTAAAGCTAAACCAGTCTCCAAAAAAGAAGGCAAAAATTTACGAAAATTAGCTTATCAAGCTTCCTTAGCACTACAACAGCAACATCCACCTCAGCCACCTATAATCTCCCAAAATAATCAACAACATCCACAAAATTTCCAACAACAACAAATTTTACCTAATCAAGCCCAAACTCCAAATCTTGATACTCAGTTAACCTATGAATCGTTTAATCCACAAATATCGGAGGTATTATAAACAACAATTTAATTTAATTTAATATTAAAAGAAAATAATCTAGTTTTCATATATATATACACCTAATTCTGTTTTTACACGTTAGATTGGTTCCAGAAAAAACGGCTTAAAAAACCGTGTAAAAAAGACATTGATTATATGCAAAAATTGGTGATTGGTTCCTTATCTCTAAAATCTATTAAAATTAGAGAAAAATAAGCATTTTTTAAGAATATGTATTCAGGTTTATTTTATTAAATCACAGATATAATATGTATTTAAACATAATTATTAAAGAAAAAAAATAAGCACTCTAAGCTTAAAAATATGTAATGTAAATTAAATGTATGACAAGTTCTGTGAAAAATTTCAATTTTGGTTTCCAAGGAAATGGCTTTTCGTTTTGATTTTGAATTTGTAGTCTTGGACATTTTCTTTTAAGGATAATAAAATATTTAACAAAATTAAAAAAAAAATACAAATAATTTCAAGAATAGAAAATATTTTTTGGCTTGCCTTTTATCTAAATGCGTTAAAATTATATTTTATGTAACATTGGAAAAACAAACTTGGGTTTAAAAAATGTCTTTACCAAATAGGTGTGATCCATTAATAGTTCACAAAATACTACTCCTTAATCCTTTTTATCTCGAAAAGTAGAAGTCTACCCAAGAATTGCCTAATGAAAAAGTTTCTTAGAATTAATCAAAGAATCAACTGGCCAAGTTTCATCAAATTTCGAGAGGTGCCCGGTGTTTAGAATCTATACCAAGGGAAGAGAATTCCTTTAAATTTTTGCCATTTAGAATTTCTCTGACCAGTAAATTTGCTTGAATGTATCTACACAATGTATCCAAAAAAAAAAACGAAAGATAAAAATACATATATTGTAATGCTCTTTCTTTTTTTCGTATTGATTCTAGCTATTTATTTATGTGTGTTGTGCTAAATCAAATAAAATCTTGTAAAAAAAAAATAAAATTCTTGATTTTCAAACCGTGTTAAATCAAATTCGTGTAAAAACAGAGTTAGGTGTATATATATAAATTCTATTTATACGATTTCTTTAATAAAAATGTATCTATAAACAACATAAATGAAAGAAATAAGAAAAATAATAAACATAGAATATTATATATATATATATATTTCTTAATATTAAATAAATTCTTTATTCATTATTTTCTTTTTAAGGCAAACCTTTTTAATTTTTATAAATAAAATTTAATTGATTCAATGAAATAATAATATAATCTATTTTTTTAGAGTATATCGACATTATCAACTGATGTATCAAATATCTTCTCACAACAAGATCGCTGTCAACTTTTCGCTACTTCCACAACCCCAGGCCCCGAAGATTCTCTAACGGATTCAGAAAAAACAGTCGCTTTGGAAGCTAGTCGACTAGATCTTGAAGAAGTTGCTGCTGCTTTACAAGGCATTACAATAGAGGATGAACCTTTAGGTAATTGACATTTATATCCTTCAATCATTTTATATTCAATTACCTATCACTGACAATAATATATAAATATTCTCCCATGAATAATTTTTGACTTGGGGTTTGACTTTCTAAGCTTTTCCCTTCAAATTTGACAACCGATTGATTTCATTTGTTCCTACCTATAATTTATTATTCATAATCATTACAAAAAAAAAAAAAATTTTTTTTAATATAAAATTTAACAAGATTTAGATTAAAAATACAAATTCAAATACAATTGTTATTAATATATTATATAGATGAACCATCCTTTTTTTTCTTTATTGATTTATATTTTTTTTTTCTTTTTTTTTCAGTAATAAGTGAAAACGATGACCTTAATCATCATCAACAATACACAGGTAATCCTCTGGAAGAAGCCATATCGGTTGCCCAGGCTGGTGTCGAGTACTTTGCTGTTCCATCTTCAGGAATAAATCCCCCTTTACAGGTAAATAGTTGATTTTTTTTCCCTCGGAAAAATTTATTTTCAATCAATTTTTATCAATTTCAATATTTTTTGATATTTATGTAAAAATAAAAATCACTAAGACGAGTATTTAGGCCTATAATATTTATTCTAAAACAGCCCTGGTCAACTCAAATGATGGTCCTCTTTGATTAGGAGCAATGCTACAGGGGCCGCATTTTAGGGAAACGTGCAACAATATATTAAAAATAAAAAGAAATTAATACTTTTTTGATGCTTACCCCACACCCATCGGGTCAAGTCAATTGTGTTGACTCTGTTGGGCTTAAATCTCATCCTGCTTATAGTCCTCCAAAAATCCGCGGGAGTACCAGGTTTTGAAAGCCATTTGTACCTCTTTTCATAATAAGTTTTCTTGCACTTAGCTATGTACAATTTAAATTCCCGTTTGGATTTTAAGTACTTCCGAGCGTGAATGTCTTGGTACCCATTCTTTCTCATTGTCCAATACGACTCCTTTAGTTTCCTTTTCATCCGTAAACACCCATTATCAAACCAAGGCTTACTCCTTTTACCGGTCCAACCAGAAGAGTTCGACTCAACCACCGCCGCCCTTCTCACGCATTCAACCACATAGTCACACAACTCCTCCCCCGACACCCCACACTCATCCAGCAACCCATCCAACCTCTCAACATAAACACCCCCAGCACTCGAGCACCAACGCAGCCCCCCTCGCCCAAACCGACACCGAACACCACCACCCCCAACATTTGAAGCGGCAGAAGCGCCATCCAGCAAAAGTCTATAGGGGACATGATCCGACCCCAAAATATTCCCCACCACGACCGCATCCTTAATCACCCCGATGTAAGCGGCATGGACCCAACATTGATCTATGACAGACTTACCCGAGCCGCTTATAAATGTATAATTCGCTGGGCGATCGCTTGGTGTACGCCCATTCAAAACAATGAACCCCCCTCCTCCATAAATTTCACCAGCTCTCGACCTCTCCTGTTCAACACCGAATCCATCGACACACGTGAACCGACCAACCCAGTCCCGAGCACCGCTCCCTCCTCGAGCTGGTTCAAGTCACCAATCCTACCGTTGAAGTCTCCCATCACAATCATACAAGGAGTATTAGAGGCCTCAAGCGCAGCAATTGTCTCTCCTAGAAGACCCAAACAAACCCCAATGTCGCCGTCCGGAGGAAAGTAACACATTCCAAGAGAGACCCTAGAGCCACCCATCCACAGACTCACGAAGATCCACAAATTGGTCGACTCCACCAGGCTGGCCCTCAAATGCTTACCAACCAACAAAGCGATGCCTCCACTCGGTCTGCCTCTCGACCTCGCCTTGACAGCATCAGAAAAGAACAAGTCATATCGTCCATCGACCACACCATGCAACACCGGTGCACCAGTCCACCATGTCTCACAGAGACCAATGACGTCACACTCCCCCGACCGGAAGTGAGTCTCGTGGAACTCGCTCTCTAAGAAATTAGCAAATCCCTGACAGTTCCAGGTCCAGATAGAAATAGGCCGAGAAGGATCAACGAATTCCAACCCCGAGCAACGACCGCTACCCATAATCAATTAGTCTCGTCCTCGACTCAATCCGCCGCATGATTATCGGGCAACATTTATCTAAGGCCCTATGATTGACGTCTCCAAGACCCGCACTCTCACAATTAGCACATCTGACCGCCTTCACCCCCTTGCAGTCCTTGGCGTCGTGTCCCTAAATAAAAAAATATATTCTCTATTAATTACTATTATTTCTAACTTTTTTCTTCCTTTTTATGGAATCAAATATGTAGTTTAAAAATTGTAGGACATATTTTAAATAAAATAATGAATTAATTATAATGATTACAATTATATTCTCTGTTTTTGAATATACAGACGAGAAATGAAAGTTACAAAAGAAATATAAAGTTAACTGGCGGGCCGCACAATTTTTCACGGTGGGCCGCATGCGGCCCGAGGGCCACGTGTTTGCCAGCCCTGTTCTAAAACATATTTCTTTTTTTATCTATTTATCATTATTATTATTATTATTATAATTTTGATACCATTGCTGATTATAATTAATTCTTTCATTTTAGCTTCCGACTTCAGGACTGCATTTGCAGTACCAACAATATCAACTTTCAGGGGGTCTACAAGTAACATCATCTGGTGTTGAAATCCATGCGAGTGGTCCTCTTGAAGTAGGAACTGGAATTCAAATTACTCATAATAATGATGCCACTACAATTGGACGATTAGGAACACCTTTTCAATCTCAAATACTACAATTAGGTAATTATTATCTTTTTTTTATAATATAATAATAAAAATATATATATTTTGTATATAAAAATGAGTTATTATGAAAAATTAACTTTTAAAAATATATAAAGCAAATAATAAATCGATCTATAAGTATCTATAT
Source organism: Labia minor (assembly GCA_963082975.1). Lineage (NCBI taxonomy): Eukaryota > Metazoa > Arthropoda > Insecta > Dermaptera > Spongiphoridae > Labia > Labia minor. The sequence goes on from OY720348.1 coordinate 70,777,691, forward strand.
TTATATCGATTAAAAATTTTATAATCTTTTTAATCATTCATGGATAATTGTTAATTTTTTAAGGACAAACTATTGTTTCGAATGAATCGTCTACAACTCCTACTGTCGCTACGACATGTAGTTCGACCCAATATATTCAACCTCCTTGTTCCACTCATCAAGTGCAGGTAGCAACACAAACTCCAACTGATAAAAAACCAGTTACCGTTGTGACAAACCCTAGCGGAAAGGGTAAAAAAGCTAGATATCATCAACATTTACAAAGACAACAATCGAATACAATTAATTCACCCTCCAATTTGACATCAAATACTTATCCCTCGGATACTAATAATGGTAAAATGATTAGAAATTTTTGCAATAATTCTATTTGACTTAGAAAATAAAAAAATTTTAAATCAAATATCTATTTTTAGGTGCTCCATTTACTAATAGTCAACATTGTCCTCAAGCTTCCTTTTCATGTATGGAAGTGGATTCAGAAACTGATAGTAATCACGACACCGCGCTTACAGTTGCTTGTGCAGGTGGTCATGAGGAATTAGTTGAATTGCTTCTCTCACGAGGTGCAGATATAGGTAAATAATATCTTTTCATTCTTTCTTGGTTTATTTATTTATATACACTCCTAGAAATATATATTTATATGAATTGATTTCTAGAACATCGTGATAAAAAAGGATTTACTCCTTTAATACTGGCTGCCACGGCCGGACATGAGAAAGTTGTGGAGATTCTGCTAAACCATGGGGCCGATATTGAGGCACAGAGTGAAAGAACTAAGGATACCCCACTTTCTCTTGCATGTTCAGGAGGACGATATGAGGTATTTATTGATTGATTGATTGATTTATTTTTATTTTGTTTTTTATTCCTTATTTTCATAAATCATTTTTTTATTAGGTTGTCGAGCTTCTTCTAACTCGTGGTGCAAATAAAGAACACAGAAATGTATCCGACTATACACCCCTTAGCTTGGCGGCATCTGGGGGCTATGTTAATATTATTAAATTACTATTGGCACATGGAGCTGAAATTAATTCCCGAACCGGAAGCAAACTTGGCATATCTCCATTGATGTTGGCTGCAATGAATGGGCATACGGGTAAATTTTCTTTTCTTTTAAAAATAAAAAAACAATTTATTTTTTATCTTGAACAAGGAGCAAGGAAATCGATCCACCCAATTTAATTTTATATTCTTCTAAATAATTTGTATTTAATATCTTGAAATCTATTTATTTGATAGTAAATTAAAATATATTTAATAATATTTAATTTAAAATGGATAATAAAATAAAAATAAATGAAACACTAGATCAGTGTTTCCCAACCTTTTTTTTCCTCGCGAACCAAAAGAAAGGTCCGAATAAATTTGACGAACCCCCTATGTAGTTGTTAATGACAGGTAAAAAAAGCAATAAAATTTTATAGAATATATATTTTTCATATTGCATTACAATTGATTACATTAATCTTGAAACATTGAAATAAAACATTAATAATACTTAAATGATGGCTATAAAAGTTGAAAACAAGATAAATTTAACAATTTTTTTTTTTTCAATTTAAAGAGTATGTTTATTAGCCAAAAAAAAAATTTTTACAATAGTTGATTATCAGAACATACAAAAGATGAAAGTTACAATATTTACAAGATTAAATTGTTTCTTTTGCGATCATTTATTGATACGCTATTACAATTTTAGTTAATTATATTATGTTTTATTTACATTTGTTTTCTTTTTTTTACTTAAGTATATTTTAAGTTTAATATACATATAATCAGGGTTGTGATTGTCAACTCACCAGGAAAGGCTAGTAAAACCTGGAGATTGCTAGATAAATTTAACAAAATGGTTCTTATGTTTATGTACTCTTAATGGGATATTTGTGGTTGTTTGATAGAACAAAGCAATTCAAAGTTAGGCTCAATATCTGACAATTTCAATCTTAGATCAGGTTCTGCATTTAACCTGTTTCTGTATTTATCTTTCAGATATGTATATGTTGAAAATCCTTTCTCGCATAGATATGTTGTGCAAAATGGTAATAGAACTTCAATGGCTTTTTTTGACAGAACAGGATATTCATTTTGTATACTGAGCCAGAAGTTAGTTAAAGATTGATCTTTAAAAATTGCTTCTAGAGAACTGTCACAAGATAATTCTATGAGTTTTTCTTTTTCCAGTATATTTAGAGAGGTTTCTAAACTTACATTTCCTTGAAATGGATTACGTATCCAGTTGTTTGAGATGGATATATTGCATCTGTTGGGAAAATAGTCATCGGAAGTTAATCGAAGATAGTTCAGATGTTCACATATACTCCTTTTAATATTTTCGTCAAGTTTAATTGAATTTTCTGATAAAAAAGTGCTGACAGAATCGAAACATCCATACTCATTTATTTGCAGGCATTGAATCCAAAAATTGATCTTTTTTAACATAGCCTCAATTCTATCATGTACACTGAAAATGGTGACACCCTCGCCTTGTAAAGACATATTTAATTCATTCAGTTTATAAAAAAATGTCAGCTAAATATGCAAGCTTTTGTAGCCAAAGAACATCGGATATACAAGGAGACAAATGAAACGGATGATCCATAAAAAATGCTTGAACTTCAGACTTTAATTCAAACAAACGCGACAAAACTTTACCACGGGAAAGCCATCTAACTTCTGTGTGAAATAGTAAAGAAACGTGGAAACTTCCAAAATCCTCGCAAAGCATACGGAATAGACGGCAATTTGTAGCACGTGATTTTATAAAGTTCACAATTTTCACAGCATCACTTAAAGCAGTAGATAACTCTGCAGGAATACGCTTACATACTAAAGCTTGTCTATGAATACAACAATGAGTCCATTGAATTTTTTCGTTGATCTTCTTCACCCGTGCCACAAAACCTGAAAACTTTCCGGTCATTGATTTTGCACCATCTGTACACACACCCACACAATAAGACCAGTTTATTTTTCATTCTTTTCAAAATACCCATTGATCAAATCAAAAATCGCTTCTCCAGTTGTGTAGGTTTTCAAAGGTTTTGCAAATAGTACATCTTCTTGAACAATATTCGTAAAAAGATATCTAACGTAGACAAGCAAGATTGCTGCATTTGTTACATCCGTCGATTCGTCAAGTTGAATTGCAAAATAATTCAATTTTATTCTATTTAAAAGTTCGTTTTCCACATAATTAGCCAAGTCATTAATTCTACGTGACACCGTGTTGTTTGATAAGGGAACTAGCTCAATTTTCTTTGCTGCCTTTTCCCCAAGCATACATTTGGCAATATCTTTCGCACATGGCACAATTAAATTTTCTGCTATTGTATGCGTTTGTCCAGATCTTGCGATTCTATAACTTACGCGAAAAGATGCTTCAAGGGTCATTTTACTTTCTTCGTTTGAAGTCAAAAAAGAAGAAAGGTTACACTTCGTGATATCTGCTAATTTTCTTTTGAAATATTAAAGAGGTTTATCTTTGTGTGTCGGATGTTTTGTTTCAATATGTCTACGAAGAAGTGATGGTTTTAAACTGCTGTTGGCAAGAACTTCGTTACATATAACACAAAGCGGTTTAGGTTCCGACTCATCCCCAGTAAAATGAAAACCCAATTTTAGATAGTCGCTGTCATATTTTCGCTTTTCATCTCCTTTGTTTTTCGTCTGGTGAAACGGTACCTCACTATAGCATTCAACACTATCATGTCGATTATCATGTCTTTCTAAACGGCTCAATTTTAACCATTGATCCATAATATAAAATTATCAAACATATATCTTTATTTTTACGGTCACACACACACACACACACACACACATATTTAAAAATTAATTTATTAAAATATATATTATATATAGTATATAATTTAATATATATATATATATTCTGAAATTAATTTTAAATTATATAGATATATTAGAAATTAATTTAATAGAATTTAACATATAATAATATATTAAAATATTTTATTTTATATATACATAATTGGTATATATTTCTGACCCCCTACACCTCGCAGAATTTAATGAAACTTCGCCAGTTGATTCTTTGATTAATTCTAAGAAACTTTTTCCTTAGGCATTTCTTGGGAGAACTTCTAGTTTTCGAGATACAAGTGATTAAAGATTGGATATCAATTAGATGGTTATGAATGTCTAAATGTGCAGCCATTAAGAAATTTCCATTGACTAATTCACTAATTATTCACATATTCACTAATTTTAGTTTTTTTCTGTTCGGTTTGGATATAGGAAAATTATTTTATTAATTAATTTTTTAATTTTTCTATATACAATCCGAACTGAAAAAACCGAAAATTAGTCGCGCCCTCTGCTGGTCAAACTGCTAAGACATGGTAGCTATCCAATCTTTAATCACTTGTATCTCGAAAACTAGAAGTTCTCCCAAGAAATGCCTAAGGAAAAAGTTTCTTAGAATTAATCAAAGAATCAACTGGCGAAGTTTCATTAAATTCTGCGAGGTGTAGGGGGTAAGTAATATATACCAGAAAAATGATTTTAAATATAAAGGAAAAAATCATACTCTTCACATTAATACAATGTTTTAAATATAAATAAATGTTTGTAAAAAAAGAATAATATTTTTTTTACTTGAATAAGAGGAATAAATTACAATGTATAAATTTGTTGAAATAATTTAATATTGATGACGTAATTTTGAAAAAGAAATAAGGAAAAAAGAAATGAAATTATTGAAATTTATTATAAATTTCTTAACAGGCAACGAACAATCTCTTTTACAGTGAGTTTTTTCTTTAATTTTTGTTTGTTTGTTTTTTTTTTGCTTTTGATTTTAATGGCGTTTTAATTGTTTTCCGACATGGCTTTTGAAACATTTTGGATTTTTCAATAAGGCTCTTAAAAAAAAGGGACAATTTTTTTATAAAACAAAATCAATTTAGGGGGTCTACACAAAACCCAAAAACATGGCAAGGGGTCTACGACACAAAAAAGTTTGGAAACCTATGCTCTAAATCAGAGGTGGCCAACCCAAATGATCTTGCGGGCCACTTTGGAAATGCATCATAACTTCGCGGGCCGCATATAAAATTATACATACCCATATTAGATTTAGACCCATTATAGATATTGTTTGGTGTGACAAATTGAAAAATAATGAATTTTTATTATGTTTACTATTATTTTTACATATAAACATATATAATATAATAATAATGATACTGAATGCACATTGTAAAAAATATATAATACTAAAAATAAAAAAAGAAACAACGAAATAAAAAAAATGAAATCATATTTATTTCACTAGTGCGATATTTGTTTCATGAGAGCGAAGAATATAAAAGTGTGATGAATCTCGCAGGCCGCAAAAATGTTTACGGCGGGCCGCGGGTTGGCCACCCCTGCTCTAGATATTTAAATTTAAATTTAAATAATTATAACTCGATCTTATTAAATCAAAAATATCCATAAAATTTACACTCTATTGCTTGACAAGGATACTTTATCCTTATTTCTGTAAATTTTTATATTAATAATGGTTACGGCTTCAGTTAATCCTGCCCAAACTGTGCCTCTTTTAATAGCTGGCCATAGCCAGCGTTTTGTAGCTAGAGAACTAAATTAGGAAAAAAACAATTTTTTTCTGCATTTTTTCCTTTATCCTTTAAACAGCTATATTTTAAAATAATCTGGATGATTATGCTTTCAAATTTTTATATTGAAATCCTTTTTTAATAAGCAATCCAACAATAGCATAGATATAGGGCATTTTTGGTTTGTAATTGAAAAAAAAAATCAATGGAATTGATTTTTCATCGATGGGTCAATTTCCTTGCTCGGTAGTTTATATATATATATGGATATACATTCTTTCTAGGATATATATATTATTGTTATTATATTATTATTATTATAATATATCCTCGAAAGGATGAGTAAGAAAATTCTAGAAAGAATTAAATATATATCTAAATATTTATATTAACATTCTTTAACACGAATCGACTCATATCAGCTTTAATCTGGATTTTTCAATAAACATTATTCTTTATTTATTGCATAAGGAGATTCGAGATTGAAAGCTCTTCTATTAAAACAGAATATTTATCAATTGTCTGTGGGAAGTTGATTATCTAATTCAATTATAATTTTTTTCAGCTGCTGTGAAACTTCTTCTCGATATGGGGAGTGACATTAACGCTCAAATTGAGACCAATCGTAATACGGCATTAACCCTCGCTTGTTTTCAAGGAAGACACGAAGTTGTGAGTTTACTTTTAGATCGTAAAGCGAATGTTGAACATAGGGCGAAAACTGGTCTTACTCCTCTAATGGAAGCGGCTAGTGGTGGTTATGTTGAAGTCGGTAGAGTCCTTTTGGATAAGGGAGCGGATGTTAATGCACCTCCAGTTCCTTCATCCAGAGATACTGCACTTACGATTGCTGCTGATAAGGGACACTGTCGATTCGTGCAATTATTATTATCGCGGTAATTCTTGATTTAATTTAATAGATATATAAATATTGAATGGTTGAGTTTATATTAACAATTTTTTCACTATTGTAGAGGGGCACAAGTTGAAGTGAAAAACAAGAAAGGTAATTCACCTTTGTGGTTAGCTGCCAATGGTGGCCATTTACCTGTGGTTGAACATCTTTTCGATGCGTCGGCTGATATTGATTCCCAAGATAATAGAAAAGTAATGAAGGATTTTTTTTTCTTTGTTCCTATTAACTAATGTTGTCATATTCAATTAATTTAATTGAATCCTTTTAGGTTTCATGTTTAATGGCAGCCTTTAGGAAAGGGCATACCAAAGTAGTAAAATGGATGGTAGATCATGTAACACAATTCCCAAGTGATCAAGAAATGACGAGGTTTATTTCCACTGTAAATGATAAGGTCAGTCAATATACCAGGATATTGTCTTTATCAAATTATTAAAGCTTTGGTAGCTGTTTTTATTTATAAGGGAATTTTGTAAATAAAACTACATATTGATATTTTTTATTGAAAATTTATTTAAAAAAAAATACAAAAAATTGTGTAATTTTGTATTTTTTTTGAATAAATTTACAATAAAAAATATCAATATGTGGTTTTATTTACAAAATTCCCTTATAAATTGTCTTTATCAATTTCCAAATTTGTTTCTAAATTCATTATTCATATTATGTTTAATAATAATAATTATTAATTATTTTGAATAAGAAATTTTTTGATCATCACGAGCAGATATATAAAAAGAAATTTATCGAATCATTTTTTTTTTTATTCAGGATTTATTAGAAAAATGTCAAGAATGTGTAAAAATAATACGTGCAGCGAAAGATCAACAAGCTGCTAAAGCAAATAAAAATGCCACGATTCTCTTAGAGGAACTAGATATGGAAAAAAATCGTGAAGAATCTAAAAAAGCAGCAGCAGCTCGCCGCCGAGAAAGAAAGAAAAAGAAGAAACTTGAGAAAAAAGAGGAAAAACGAAAATTAACGGAAGAGAATAAAAAAAATGAAACTATTTTTCACGATCATGATCATGGTGATAAAAAAACGGATGACGAAGAAGAGGATGAAGATGATATGGATGTGAATGAGGATACCGAAGGTAAATTGATATTCAAGATGAATGATAATCGTAGGGATAGAATAATTTGATTTAAAATGATTATTATTTCAATAATAGGTGTGAATAAAGAAGAAAAAGCGTCTCCCATTACCACTCCTAACATCACAAGTGCCACTTCAAACACTCAAATGACTTCAACCCATTCTACCGTCATATTGAATACCTGCACTTCGGGTATGAATTCCACCTCTGGGGGATCTTTAAACACACAAAATTCTCCAATCCCCTTCTCCTCCTCTTCCTCTTCTTCCTCTTCTTCTTCCTCCTCTTCATCTGCAAATACAATCTCCAATTCTAATACTACACCTTCTGTTATACACAATCCAGATGGCAATTCAACCATTGTAACTTCAATGTCTAGTCCACCGCTTCATTTCATATTCAAAAATACTGCCGGTAGGTATATAATTAAAGAAAAAAGAAAAAAAAAAAAAAAAAGAAAACAAATAATAATGATAAAACATAACCAATCTAATTTTCTCGATAATTAATTAATTAAAATATTTATTATTTTTTTTTTTTAGTTAAAGTTAAAGAAATCGAGTCCAAAGAAAAATGGTCAAATGAATCTTCAAATTCATCGAATATGTTGGACAATCCAAAATTACCAATCCGGTCTTCTTTGGACCGTAAACCGAAACATTTAATTTTTGAATCATCGAGACCACATCCAGCTGAACGGGAAGATTTTGAAGCTACTGGAAATGATATTTATGTTCCTAAAGGCAAAAAGGCATATCAGTAAGTAATATTTTTCTTTAAAATAAATCAACCCTTGTGTTAAAAGTTAAATTATTTGAACAAAATATTTTTTTTTATATATGCTTGAATATATGAATATATAAATAAATATATATATATATATATATCTTTTTTTTAGAAATCATTTTGCAGAAGAAAATATATCAAATATTACTAATAATAAAAACTTAAATTCTACGAAGCAAGCTGGTAAAAGAGGCGAAGATGGCTGGAAGGAAGTAGTTCGCAAGTATGTTCTAGTTTTTTATAATTATTTAAGAAAAGAAATATATTTATTTATAAATATATATATAATAATTTTATTCCCTACTATAATTTACAATGTTATATATTTTTAGATTACCCAAAAGAGTTGAATCAGTTAAAGATGACAAAGTTAATCGAGGAGACATTGAAACGTAAGTTTTAATTTTTTAAAATTTTGGAATAATAAATTGTTAACTCTTATGAAATATATTTATATATTTTGGATTTAAATTAATGACACACAATGATAAACTTTCACTTTATTAAAATATTTATATATATTTCTTAATAATATTAATTAAATTTTTTACAATAATATTTTTTTTTATAATTCAATTATTATTATTATTATTATTATTACTTAGTTACTTAGTTGTAAATTAAATATTTCTACATGTATTATCTTAAATTATATACGATTATTCCTGTTAAATTTCATTTCAGAAAGTAAAATAGATTTAAATATCATTTTATTATTTCTTTCATTCTAGTTTCCTTAAACTTAACAAAATTAAACATTGAAACAATTTCAGAAAAAAATAAAATAAATATTATGATTACTCTTATTTACTTATTATTATAATTATATAATTTAATTGTTTAAATATATCTATATTTTTTTAGATCTAAAAAAGTTATGGTACCTATTCATGCCATAAGTCGTGTGATTGGTCGTGGAGGAAGTAATATTAATGCTATTCGAACTGCGACAGGAGCTCATATTGAAGTTGAAAAACAGAGCAAAGGCCAAGGAGATCGCGCAATAACAATAAAGTAAGAATATATTTTTAATTTACAATTATAAGATAAAGAAGAGGGGCCGCCTCAGCATCAATTTAAGCAATTCTAGGAAAAAATTGGGAAGATGGGGGGAGGCTCATTCTGTTTTTCATCTCGGGCGAAGTTTTGTCTTGACACGGCCCTGAAAACATATCACAATAGTTTTAATTTGATTACATACAAATATATATATTATTTTAAAAAATGTTATTTGTTTTATTTTTTTTACATTAAATTTAATTTTTTTATTAATTTATTATTTTATTATATTAAAAAAACTTTCTCTAAGATTTACTATTAGTGTTAATTTAAAAAAAAACATTAGAAATTAAATTATTTTATCAATTTTATAGCTATTGAAATATTTTTCTAACTATTATTTTACTGTTTTTTTTCTTGGTCATTTTATTTACTATCGATATTACTTCGAAATTTTGAGCCATTGTATTATAGATATTGAATTCTAGTTCTAATTTAATATTTATAAAACCAAATAACAATAAAATATTTTAATTTTTTAAAATATCAAACTTTTAAGTTTAAAACCAAAATTTATAAAACTCAAATTTTAAGTCACTCTTCACACTAAAAATTTAAATATAAATAAATCTTCCCTGAGTGAATCACACACGTGTCATTAATAATAATTATCATTCATTTATAAATTGACTAGAATTTTATTTATTTTATTATTTTTTTTTTTTAATTTTATTTATTTTATTTTAAATAATTTCTATATTTTTAGGGGATCCGTTGATACAACAAAACAAGCTCATTCAATGATCTTGGCTTTAATTGATGACCCTGAAGTGGATATTACGCAAATGTTTTCTAAAAATAAATTGCAGGTTGTTTCTCTACCTCCTAGTGACAAATCTATTGTTACGGTTGGTTTTTTTTTTTATTTTTTTATATTCGATAATTATATTAGTTTTATATATAAATTGTTTATTAATTAATATCTATATTTCCTTTACTTTTAGATTTCAAAAACGAAAACTTCTCCTTCAAAACCTTCAGGAGTTTATGTCTTTCAGAATCCTCCTTTAGTTGGTAATACAACGACGCCTTCTTCAGGAAAACTAATGACACCGACTTGTAAGTTATTTTCTTCAATATTTTATATCAAGTAAAATGGGTACGATTTTTTAATGATTCATCATTGCATCAATTCAGCTGCTGGTTCTACCGTGTCTCTTTTACCAACTCTTCGAAATTTAACTTCAGCAAAATCAGGGCCTCCTTTTTCCGCATCAATGGCTAGAAATCCAGCCCCTCCTCGTCTAGTCGCTGCAGGTAATAATGAACATTGGATTCGAATACTATTTTCATTCTTTTTTTTTTTTTTCTTTTCTCTAAACAATGATTTTTAATATAAATTTTACATTTTTAGCAGAAAAAAGAGCTGCTCAAATTGCTGCATCCATAACTAAAACTACAATGTCATATACATCAGCCATAATCTCTTCGTGCAAAAGTACAAAAGTGGTTTCAACTTCTAGTAACCAGACATTTGCGGCAAAACTTACTGAAACTAGTACAGCAATGCAAGTGCCTTCAGGGTCAACAATTTCATTTTCCAATTCGAAACCTCGTATGACTGTATGTCCACCACAAATCCAATTATCCAATAGTCATCAACAAACCTTAAGTACATGCACTTCAACTGCCGTTTCACCTAAACATCACCGGCCTCAACCAACAGCATCTGCTCCTCCAAGTATTCCCGGACAATATCAAATAACCCCCACCAAGGCTCCATTTTCTTCAAATACATCGACGGCATCTCTACCAGTTGTTTCTATGTCAAGCACTTCAAACCCTTCCTCTGGTTCTGGGCCGAATCTATGTAATACGATCATTTCTTGCCCTGGTTCTTCAACAACAAATCATTCATCAACAAACAACGAACAAGGTCGAAGTAACACACCTTTAGGACACGATATTCTTGAACATATGGCTTGCGTCTCCGTACCATCCAATAAAGAATATTCTTTATTCAATGATCCTATTTTAGAGGTAATAGAACTTTCATTTTCATTTTTTTTTTTTTTTTTTTACTTTACTAGTTCATTTGTTATTTCCATTAAATATTAACTCTTGATTAATGATTGATTCCATTTAGGCAAGTAATAAACATCCTGTTTGGGCTCGTGATTCCGAACCACCTTCTCCACCCAAAGGACACGTAACTTCAGTTGAACCCAAAGAGGTATCCATATTATAAATTGGCTATTCTTCTTTTGCTTTCCATGTTCGATGTAAATATTAAATTGGAATGATCTTTTTATAGGTGGATGCTGCTAAAGCGCCAGGTTACCGAGGCACAGCTGTTTGTTCTCCTGTTTCTAAAACAAGAAGTTCGAGTACGACACCACCTTCGTTACCATTAAATCCGGGAACAACTTATCCAAATGTTTCCACCTTTTCTCCTGAACAATGTTTACCTACTGGAGGTTCCATAATGACTGCAAAACAACCTCAAGTTCCAACACCACATAATTTCACTTCCAATAGAATCTCGAATGCTGAAACCATTGAATTATTAAATGCTTCAACGGTCCCTGGATTAGGCGTAGTTGGTCAACAACCGCCATTCTCTAATCGAGGAATGTTTCCCGGATCCAATCCAATTCCTCATTCAGTTATTCAATCGACTTCCCAAAATGTTTTGGAAAGACCTCCGATCTATAATTCAACTTATGGTGTAGCAGATCCCAATCTTTTGAAATTAGTGTCGAGTGGAACGGAACCTCCTCCACCAGCTCAACCTCATGTGATCACTCCCTTTCAACATCACGGACATCACTTAAATTTTCAAGTGCAACCCAGTGTAGGTGTGAGTTTACCTTCATCCCAACCTAACACCAATACAACGGTAACGATGTCACGGCTAAATCCAAGAGCTCCTGATTTCTCCATTCATCTTGCAAATAAACAACCCCCACCACCCCAATCCCAAGCTCAACAGCAACCAGCAGCTCCACCACCCCAAGTTCAACCCCCATCCCAGCCACAACCGTCTCAGGTCCCTCCAGCTCCACCCCCACCTCAACCTTCTCAACCACCAACTCAACAAGGACAAAATGCATCGCAACCAACTACGAATTTATTTAATCCGAATGCATACCAACGTACTCCAGGTCTCCATGTACCAGGCCCATCCACCTCAGCAACAGGTCTACCAAATTTGATGCCTAATATTGGTTATCAATTAAATAAAACGAATCTGGATCAATTCCATCAAGCGATTCAAACTCAAGCCTCCACGGTATCTTCGAATGGTCAAAGGTGGCCTGCACCGATCTTTCACCATTATCCAAATCAAATCCCAGTTCATACTCAACATGATCTTGTTAATCACTATACTTCTAATATAAATATTCCCCATATAACCCAAATGGCAGCTGCTAATGCTGCTGATCTTTTAACCGTGCTCGAAAATGGAAATATAGGAAGGACAGGAAATTCGCCTGCAATGTCACCCGTTTCCCCAGCAGGCACCAATCCAACACCCGTTGGAGAATCCAATATCCATAAGATGGAAGATAGAAAAATTCCTCCGCGGCCTATTGGAACAGAAAGAGCCAGCTGGAAGAACTATCCATCTAATAATTCTATGGAAATCAATGCCACTGGAAATTGGCTGATTAGCGAACATAAAATGACTCCTTATTGGACTACTGATGGTACTCCCATCAATCACATGGAACGACCTCCTTTAATGAGATCAATATACGATAATTCTATACCTCATGTTATGGAAAACTATCAGGCAAGTCTTCTTTTTATTTCAAATGCTCCATTCATGATTTTCATATGCGTTTTATATTTTATTTGCTTTCTTTTTTTTTTTTTTTTTCTTCTTTCTCTTTAGGCTGCTCATGTGGATAGTCAACATGCCTTTCATAATGGTGGAAATCCAACACTTGCCCTGATGGGCCTTCCAATAATGCCTCATTTTAACGCTGCAACTGGAGGAATTGGTGGACCAGAAATACCTAATGAACCTGTAAAAATGGATCAGACGAATTGGGAAGGATCAAGGCATATGCCAGAATACCAAGAAAAGCCTCATGTTAGTTTTTCAATACGATTCATTTACAATTCTTCTAATTGATCATCGATCATTTACTAATAGTATTTTTCTTTCTAGGGTTGGTCCCCAAAATGGAGCCATTGAATTAAGATATACATTTGTTTAATAATAGTTGAAATATGTGAATCCCTCAATTGACACTTAGAAAATTTGTTTTTAATTTTTATTATTTGGGTATTTGGTAGATAGAGTTTAAAAAAATACAAAACAAAATAAAAAAAAATTGAAACATGAAATTAAGTTGTAGCTTGTATGTAAATCATAAGGCTACATTTAATTTAAGTATAAATATATACATTTCACGTCTCTTGTTATGCTCCAAAATATCTATAATCTATATTATCTTATATTTATATGTATATATATATACATATATATACATATATACATGTATATTTATATACATATTGACATATATACACATATATATATATATATGTGTGTGTATATGTTTATATATATATATATACACTTTTTGAATTCCATTCAAAGTTATACTAAGCTTTTTGAGTGAATAATTTTAAGTTATATTTCTTTATATAATAAACCATGTTCTAATGTGTTGTCTGATTATCTATTTTTTTTTTTGTTAATAAAAATAGGCCTATTTCTAATCTTGACGGAAAATTTCAATCCTATTAATCTATATAATTATAAAATTTAATTTTTCTTTAAATAAATTTGGACTTAGATTCAATATTAATAAACAAAAAGTTACAAATAATTATAGGAAATTTTTCATTATTTTTACATTTAAGCTGTATTGATATTTTAATTTGATTTTTTTTTTATGTATTTTTTCAAATCTAGAAACAAGATTATTTATTTAATTTTTTTTATATATATATATTAATATATATATATATCTTATATATATTAATATCTATTAATAGACGATGACTGAAGAATAAGAGAATTGTGCACTGTGTAAGTATATTTTGATTTAAGCTAAAAAGAGTATTTTATTAATATTTTTTCCAGAGCATGAAGATGACAATGATATCCGTTCATCCAATATACCGAATAAGTAAATAAACAATATTTTTTATTTTTTCTCGATAAAATAACAACTGCAAATACATTCAACTTAATGAAAAGACATAATTCAGCAATTGTTGAACACAATTACATTATCAATTGTTAAAATAATATGTTGAAATATTAATTTCTATTGCATTGATTCTCGACCACTGTGCTGCGAGATTATGATGCTCTTAAACATTTCCGACTTTTTACTAAATTTTTTCAATAAAGTGTAAACCGTTTTTTGGGACCACTTTTTACTATCTCGACTGAGATAGTATTGCGATCATTTTCAATATGGTAAACTGTAAACTGTGTGCCACCAAATTTTTAAACCGTTAAAAGTGTGCCGCGGTAAAAAAAAGGCTGAGAATTACTGTTCTATTGTATTTATTTTATTGAATTCAATTAATAGTTTACAAAATAGTATATGCAATTCAAACAATTATCGAAAAAATTTTCATTAAATATTAATTAAATTTATTATTTAAAAAAAAAATCGAATATATTTCAATTTCAAAAGTTTAAATGTTGAATATAGATTTTTTTTTACTAAAAATAAAATAAATAAATTCTTTCTAATCATAGGATTCAAGTTTGAATTTTAAAAATTAGTAAAAAAATTTACTTGTTATATATATTTATATAAAAAGTAGATAAGAATATTCAGGATTTAAAAAAGTCAAGGAGGATAAGAGCTTATAGCCTTGATTCTTCAAGCTTGAGGTCGAAGGTTCAAACCTTGTCAACTTTATTTAAAATTAAAATTAAAATTGAATATTTCAATTAAATACAATGGTTTGCTAAAATGGGTATAGGTCCCCAAGAAAAAAGGGTTAAAACATATTGAATAATAACTAATATAATAAAATGAATTAAATAATTTCTAAAGAAAAATAATCAATTAAAAGTTTTATAGATATCTTTATTATTAATATTAACATCTACAATTTTTTTCTTTGGTTTCACTGATAGTAATTAAAATTAATTATCAAATAACTATTTCAATTTCTTAAATCATACGTTTTTTTTTTGAATTTTAAAAATGCAAAAATTTTTTTGTTTAAATGCATCACTTGCACACTTTGTTTATTATTTGAAAAAAAAAAACAACGAAAATGATGCTTAAAAATGTTTAAAAAAAACATTAAAATTAAAATCCATGTTTTAATTTATTTATAGAAAATAACAGTCAATTTTATTTATTTTATTAATTATAATTGGATAACAGTGGGCATTAAATTATTTTCATAAGAATACAATTAGTTCTACAATAAATAAAATACATTTTATTATTATTATTATTATTAAAAATGATTGATTAAAGACAATTTTGTGTTTAGATTTTTTTTTTATACTTATATTATGTAGAAGTTGTAATAAATTAAATTGTTTAAACTCAAATTTCCATTTAATCAATCATTTTCAATAGAATTAATTTTTTTTTTTTTTTAAACAAACATTTTAAGTTTTATTCTTACAAAACATTTTAATTTGCACTTGATACATGTTTCTTACAAGAATTGATTTTTATTTTTGAATTGACAGTTTTAAATTGAAAGAAATAATTAAGAATTATTACAAGATAATATTTAGAAAATTATTAATTTAATAAAATTGATTACGAATGATTTATTATAAAAAAAAAAAAAAATTATCACCTAAATTAAAATTAAAATTCTGAATCTTGTTTAATATAGATTGATATGTAAATCATATTCACCAATGTATTCATTTTATCTGAGGTTGGTAGCATTGGATGGGGGTTTACTTGCACACTCACTTGATATGCTTAGAATATTAAATCCATTGATATCCATTAATGTGTTGCATACGAGTGGGTGGATAAGGGACTCTTGTCTAATTCTATTTTACTTACAGGTAAATATGATTTAATGTATATTTTGTATATAATTCTATAATAAAATAAATCTATTTTACTTACAGAATCGAGTAAGACTTTTAATTCACCCACACACTTACAAATTAGACAAGTTTTTCGAAAAGACAAAAATAAATTATGGCTTCTCCGAAATTAAAATTTTTTATTGTAAAAACAAAAGAAGATTTTCACGAATTAAAGGCTTTAACCATGGATAGTTCAACCTGGTTTTTGATTCCAGAAAATAAGAGAAGTATCAAAGATCATCCAGTATTGATAAAATCTAAAATTATACAAAATGTGATAAAAAGTTTGAAAAAAATTGGAAATTATCGTAATATAGATTTGGCTATCAATGAAGAAATAAAAAAATACTATTTTGATGAAGAGGATAATATATGTATGGAAGGTGAATACTTAGAAGAATGTGATGATAAAGAAATAATAATGAACATGAAATTAATTAGACCTGATGAGGAAGAAATCCAATTAAAAGACGTGAGGGAAAAATTTATATTGGATGATTTTAGAAAAGAAATTCAAGGCGAAATCTGGATGGAACAATTTGAGAGCGAACTTAAAAGATTTAAAATTTATGACACACATAAAAAAATCCAAATTTTAAAATTATTTCTAAAAAACTACGGAATGGAATGGTATTCTGCAAACATCAACAAATTAGTAGGTGACGATTGGGTAAAATGGAAAGAATCCTTTAATAAATCCTTTCACTACCAAGACTGGACATACATTAGAAAAGCTTTGGATTATAAATACATCTATGGAGACATGGCGGAGTTCGTCCTAAGAAAAGAAAACTTATTATTGCAAGCGGATAAAGATATCCCAGAAAAATGTAGGATATATTTGATTGTTTGTAGCCTCCCTCTAGAAATCCAAAACAAATTAGAAAAAGACAAAATTAAGACAATAGAAGATATATTGCAAGAAATACGGAAAACACAAAACGCATGTGAAATTAAATATGGAAAAGTTGAAGAAAGAAAAGGAAAAATTCCGAGAAGTCAACTTAATCCCAAAATAACAAAGCCTTGTAATATTTGTGAAAAGCTGGGATATGCAAATAGATTTCATCCATTACACAAATGTTGGAATAATAAAAAAAATAAAATCAAGGAAATAAACTTAAATGAGGAAAATAATTTAGAAGAAGAAAATTTATCTGATGAAGAGTTAAAAGAAAAAAACTAGAGTGCCCGGAAGGATCAAAAACAAACCCACTAATCAAAATAAAGGTATTTATTAAAAACAACTTAATTACGGCGGTCTATGATACAGGCTCCACTTGTTCTTTAGTAAATAAAAAAATAATAGATATGATAAAAGCTAAGATACATAATAATAAAAGTATAATAAAATCTTTAAGTGGAATTGATTCTTATAATACCCGGGCCAAATTAAAACTAAAAATAGGAAAGATTGAAAAGGAATTAGAATTTATAGTAATTAAAAATAATAATTTTAATTATGATATGCTATTAGGATTAGATGCTATAAAAACATTTAAACTAACTCAAGACGAGAATTTAAAAATAAAACAAAACAGAGGTCAAAGGAATAAAAAAAAAATTAATATTAATAATAGTATAAAAATAATGGATTTAAATAAAAATTATGAACTAAAAATAAAACAAAGCAAAGGTCAAAAGAATATGTTTAATGAAAATAATAGTAATAATTTAAAAACAGCTGATTTAAATAAAAATTATGAATTAAAAATAAATTTGGAACAGTTAGAAATAAATAAACAAATAAAAATAAAAAATTTAATTAATAAATATAAACATTGTTTTGCAAAGAACAAATTTGATGTTGGCAAAGTAATGGGTTACGAGGCACAGATCAAACTCAAAGAGGATAAATATATAGCAAAAAAACCATATAGATGCTCACCAAGAGATCAACAAGAAATTGAATATCAAATCACTGAATTACTAAAAAATGATTTAATTGAGGAATCTGATTCGCCATATGCGGCCCCAGTAACATTGGCCTTCAAACGTGAAGAAGGTAAACGAACGAGGTTGTGCATAGATTTTACTGATCTAAATCGCATAATTGTTCCGGAAGCACACCCTTTTCCAAGGATAGATGATCTAATAATTGAAGTAAATAAATCTAAATGGTTCACATCCATAGATATGAATTCTGCATTTTGGTCCATACCGATTAGAGAAAAAGATCGAAAAAAATTAGGATTCATTACTCAAAAGGGTCACTGGCAATGGAAAGTCCTACCATACGGTTATAAAAATAGTAGTGCCATCTTCCAAAGAGTTCTTGCAAACACA
The DNA here is from genome assembly GCA_963082975.1 of Labia minor. Taxonomy (NCBI): domain Eukaryota; kingdom Metazoa; phylum Arthropoda; class Insecta; order Dermaptera; family Spongiphoridae; genus Labia; species Labia minor. The sequence goes on from OY720348.1 coordinate 70,796,416, forward strand.
ATTAGAAGAAATAACTTAGATAAATTTTGTATCAACTACATTGATGATGTTCTAATATACTCAGAAACATATGAGGATCATATGGAACATATACAAAAACTATTCGAAGTCATAAAAACATTAGGACTTAAAATGAAAATGGAAAAATGTGAATTTGCAAAACAAAAAATAAAATTTCTTGGCCATATTTTAGAAAATGGATTAGTATATCCGATAAATGACAATTTAAAAGCCATTAATGACGTTGAAAGACCGAAAAATAAAAAACAGGTTCGTCAAATAATTGGAAAAATAAATTTTTATAGAAAGTTCATTGACCATTGCACACAGAGATTAACACCATTATATAATTTATTAAAAAAAGATATAAAATTTAAATGGACGGACGAGTGTGAGAAATCATTTCATGACATAAAAAATTATCTGACCACATCACCTATACTGGCTGTATTTGACAACAATAAGGATATAATATTGGAAGTAGATGCTAGCAGATTAGGCATAGGAGGTGTATTAAAACAACCCCAAGAAGATGGAACTATGCTCCCTATAGGCTACTTTTCAAAGAAATTGACATCAGGCCAAATGAAAAAGGAAGTAATGTTTATTGAATGCTTGGCTATGAAAGAAGCAATAGTATATTGGCAGTATTTATTAATAGGAAAAAAATTCACAGTTATTACGGACCACAAGCCACTATTGAATTTGAAAACAAAAGCAAGAACCGATGAAGCAATAGGTGATTTGATGCTCTATCTATCGCAGTATGATTTCAAAGTGGTTTATAGAGAAGGTCATCAAAACCTAGAAGCTGATTTTTTATCCAGAAACCCCGTTTTAGGGATTAACGAAAATAATGAAGATTGTATCCAAACATTGAATATGATAGAGATAGAGGAAATAAAAAAAGACCAGAATAAAATAAATGATGAAATAAATAGAGAAAGAGGAATTTTAAACAGTGACAACATAAAATTTAAAGTGATAAAAAATAAGAAAAGAATTTATGTCTCAAAGGAATTTGGAAAACACCTAATAGACAAAACACATAAATTTTATGGACATATAGGATATAAACAGCTAATAAGTCAAATAAGACCTTTTTACTATTTTAAGAAAATGGATGAAACTATAAAGGAATATTGCAAAAAGTGTTCTACCTGTATAAAAAATAAATCTAGAAGTATTAGACCTTTAGGTTTGTTATCAAAACTTGGACCAGCAGAACACCCATACCAAATTATGTCAATGGACTCTATTGGAGGCTTAAATTCTTATAATTCTTCAAAAAAATATATTCATCTTATAATTGATCATTTTACTAGATATGTATGGATGATAACTTCTAGAGGACAAATGGCGGAGGACTTTATAAAACTAATTAATATGATAACAAAAAAAAATAAAATTGGAACATTACTAATTGACCAATATAGTTCTCTAAAGTCAAAAAAATTTAAAGATTTCATAAAAAAACAAAATATTAATTTGATTTATACAACGGTAGACAATCCACAATCCAATGGAATGGTAGAGAGAGTAAACCAATCTATAATTAATAGAATGAGATGCAGATTCAATGAAGATAATAAAAAAAAAACATGGACAAGAATTGCGGAAGAATGTGTGGAAGAGTATAATAATTCGATACATAGCTCAACAAGATATTCTCCAGCACAACTTCTTCTAGGAAAAAGTTCAGATATTATTCCAAAAGAATTACAAAAGAAACAGAATATTCAAGATATATGGAAAGAAGCATATGAAAATTCAAAAAAAAGTCATGAGTACAATAAAACAAGATTTGACAAAAAAAGAAGAAAACATGAATTCAAAAAAGGAGACAGAGTGTACATATCCAATGGAAACAGATTGAATAGAAAGAAACTGGACGAAATAAGAAAAGGACCATTTAAAATAAAAAAGAGAGTATCAAACACAGTATATGAAGTCGACATTAAGAAGAGAGGGAATGAGGGAAATAAATTTCATATTTCCAAATTGATTCCTTTCTCTGGATAAAAAAAAAAAAAAAAAAAAAAAAAAAAAAAAAAATTATAATAATAATGATGGATGAAAGAAAAAAATGACTCCCGACCAAGGGAGGTGTAAATCATATTCACCAATGTATTCATTTTATCTGAGGTTGGTAGCATTGGATGGGGGTTTACTTGCACACTCACTTGATATGCTTAGAATATTAAATCCATTGATATCCATTAATGTGTTGCATACGAGTGGGTGGATAAGGGACTCTTGTCTAATTCTATTTTACTTACAGGTAAATATGATTTAATGTATATTTTGTATATAATTCTATAATAAAATAAATCTATTTTACTTACAGAATCGAGTAAGACTTTTAATTCACCCACACACTTACACTATTTATTAATTATTTAATTAATTCATTTTTTTTTAACAGAACAATCAGATGATTGAGAGAATTATTTAATAATTTAACTATTATTTTCATATTATAGTTAGTTTTGTCGAAATATTAGAGACATAATATAATCAGTGATGTATTGGTAAAATAAGAAGTAAGGGAACGCATCATAGGAGCAAAAAAAAAATCCTATTTTCAACAAACTATTTTTTCCATATAAGTTTTTATTTTTTCTTATTCTTGCTATACAAAATATTTACGAACACAAAAAAGTGCTGGAACGTGTTCGAGTTCTGAAAAAAGATAAGGGAACGTCGTTCCCCCTCGTTCCTCTCCCAATACATCACTGAATATCTGAATATAATTAATTATTTTAACGAGGAAAAATAATTAAAATTTCAATAAATTAATTTTATTAATAACATTGACAATGCCATTAATCGCAGTAAATTTGTTTTAATTAAAAAAAAAAAACAAGTAAAATTTTATTAAATATTTATTTTTATATTTTATACAATATTTTTTGGTGGAAAAATTAAAATTGAAATTTTCCTTAATAAATAATATTTTTTTTTTTTAAATTTAAAAGAAATTTCTATTTGGAAATTATATTGCAGATTGTTTTAACATTTTTCTCGAAAACATTTTATAATTAGGTGTAAATTAATTTATTATTATTATTATATAATAAATATTTTTTTTTAATTAAAGAAGTTAAATAAAAGTTACATTTAAGAAAAGTTTTATAGTGATTTCCCATATAGATTTTTTTTATTATGTTTAGATCTATCTTATTTATAATCTTAGTTGTTTATTTATATATTACAGGGTTTTCATGAAGACATTTCAATTTTTAATTTTTACTTTTTTATTTAAATATAATTAATGTTTTATTCTGATATCCCAAAGAGATTTTTTAATTATCTTTAAATTTAATAATATGTTAGTTGTTTTTTTATATTATAGGGATTTCATATTAACATTTCAATAATTTTTTTTTTATATTTAAATCTATCTAAATAGGAAAATTAAGAATTGTAAAATTTAAAAATATCTAAATATGATATCCAAATTCTCATTATAATGTATAGAAATTTAAAAGGTTTAATTGAAAATTAAAATTATAAAAAAATAACTGAATATATATATATATATATATATATATATTTTATTTTTCCAAATTGAATTGCTTCTTTCTTTTAATATTTGATTTTCCAAAATTGGTTTTTAAATAAATAAATAAAAATTATAATTTAAAATAAAATTATTAATAAATAATATAAATAGATATTTCTTCATTTTTAATTATATAATTAGAAAAATAATAAAGATTAATTTATATCTATCATGATCCTTTGGCAGGTTGAGGTTTTAAAATTATAATGCTCTCTATCTATCTATCTAAGTATATTATATATATAAATATATATATATATTGTGACTGATGATGAGGAAAACCTCCTTTTAAACTATAATCATACTTTTTCAGCAGAAAATATATCTTAATAATTTAATGCCTTAATATATATAAAGAGATAGATAGATAGATTTAATATAATTATTTTAATTAAATAAAATTTACCATCACAATTGATTTACACTGATTTTTGGCATTTAAGAAAAAAATATTCGAAAATAATATTTCAATATTTTTCTTGGAGAAAATAAAAATTGAGAAATGTAGACTAACATATATGATGATTTTAAGAGACTTTTGAATATTTATAATTGTTTTAAGATCAATTCAAAAGAGAATGAGACGTTAAACAAGAAACCGGATAATTAATTATTTAGACTTATTTAAGAAAAATCAGTTGGAAAACTTCCCTCCAAAGTTTTGAAAATAAATTATTTAGATTAAAAAGCTATTACATATATATAAATATTTATGCATACTAATATTTAATCAACAATAGAAAATACTTCAAGAAATAGTATATTTATTTTAATCATTATTTTCTAAATACTTATAAAACATATTCAAATTTGTTAATTTTTTTTTAATTATTCATAAATTTGAAATAAAAATATAAAAAAGTTGCTTTCATTTAAAAAATATTTTACTAAAATGTGATTTTATTGACAATAATATCTATTTAATTACATTTTTGATTGGAATTTTAAAAATTTCATTTTCTTATTTTAATCATTTTTTTTAATCATCTACAACATTCATCGAATTGTTTTTTTCTGAATATATTTAATATTTGTGCTTCAAAGTTTCTTTTTTAATTTTAATTATATTTTCCAAAAACTTATTTAAATATATATTTACATATATTATTAAAAAAAAAATTAATTTTTTGAAATATTTAATATAAGTTCATATTTCCCTTATGATTTGTGATCTCCCCCTCTTTGTCAACATAAAATGAAATAATATCCCTTAAATTATAAGTTAGTCTTGCTTTATAAAGATGTATAATTTTATTTAAGTTGAAAATAGTTCATATTATAAAACAATAAAAGTCACTATTAGTAATTGTTATTGTATATATAATTTAAAATTTAACTTTTTATCAAATTAATTAATATAAATTAATTTTAGGAATAATATAAAATATTTTTTTTATAAAAAGATCGATTATAATATTTTTATTCTAGGCAACAATATATAGTATACTTGTTTGTTAATGATTTAAGTCTCAGATTTTGCTTCACAATATTCAAAAAAAATTTATTAAATATTAATAAATCATATAATATAGTCAGTGTAAAGTGGGAGCTTAATTGAACATCGCTAGGATATTAATTCATATTCTTTGATCAAGTATTTCTTGTACATATCCTACGTTTTAAATATATTTTGAGTATTTTCTTTACACGATTTCATAAGAACAGATCCACAACAGTGTAAATCAAGCGATGATTTAACTTAATGATTAATGTTACTTTGGTTTAAAGTTAATTCATTTTAGTATAATCTTATCAATGAAAAAATTAGCATTAATATGAATTCTACATGCTACATGAATGAAAATGAATCTTATATAGCATTTTTCTTTCTTAAATAGAATTTTAAAAATAAATTACTAATATTAAATTTAATATAAAATAATCTTTTAAAGATATAAATAATCACTATAGAAATGCTATGATTGAATGGTGAGATTCATTGCATTCTTTTAGTTTCATAGTAATTTTATCTAAGAGTTATGTTTAATAATAATATTGTGAGAAATTTTGCTGGTTTAAATATCTATAAAAAATAAATAGAAGCTCACCTTATTATATAATAGAATTAAATAATATTAAACCAATACTATATATATATATATAAATATAGATTAAATCATGATACATTTCCTTTGTCTTCTTTTTTGAGGTTCTGGTCTTAAAACTGCTCGAACAGCTTCATCAAAAACCTAAAATATATTCGTATCTTAGAAAAATTGAAAATATATTTATTTATTTTATAACTGTAATTTTAAAAAGAATATAAAAAATATGGTCATTATTAAAAAAAAAAATCGATAAATTAATAATAAAATAAAAATCGAATAAATAAATATTCTTTATAGAAAATATACAACAATATTTATTTGTGAATTTACAAGATATAGAATTATAGAATTAGATTACAATATGACCAATTTTTATGTTCACAAATTGAAAGATATACATATCAATTGATACATTTGCTTAGAACAATATAATTTATATTATTTATATGTATAATAATTGGAAATTATTGGGTTAAATTACCTGTTTAAGTCCTCTTTGAGTTAAAGCAGAACATTCCATATATTTAATTGCTCTTATTTTATTAGCCAACTTTTGAGCTTGTTCCCTTTTAATAGGTGACAAACCTTGTTCTGCAAGGCCCGTTAATGTTTCTCTATCATCTCTTAGATCTATTTTTGTACCTTATTAAAAAAAAGCAAATAGGATTAAAAAATAAAACTATTTTTTTTTTTTTTGCTATGATTATATTATTATTTATAATAGGATAACGTTTATTTACCTACTAATATCATTGGGGCATCGGGACAGTGATGTTTAATTTCTGGATACCATTTTGATGTTACATTTTCAAATGAAGAAGGACTTGTTACACTAAAGCAAATTAGAAAAACATCGGTCTGAAAAAAAAGAAACGAAAAATTGCGTTCAAATTCATAAAATATCATAAATCTATTTATTCGAAATATTGTTTATTTTAAAATATTGTGAAAATACGTTGAAAAATGTTTTCCATTAATTAAATATTATCGTTGTAGGAATTAATCAACAGGAGTTTGAAAATACAGACTTTGGTGTAGTCATTAAAAATATAAAGATGAGAATTCACTGTCAGGTATATGTATTTGATTTTTGATTGATTATATCTAATTAATTTAAAGATCCATCACCAATTTAGTTCTATTCACTTTTAATTTATAAATTATAATTAAGCTCCTTTGAATTCGGGTAATTTAGAACATTAGTATATATAAATTTAAAGAAAGATAGAAATGTATTATAATCAATTTATGAATTTATTTGAAAACATATATGTATTTAAATAAATCAAGAATGTAATATGATGGAAAAGAGATGTATTATTCTATTGCTTTCAATTTGCTGCAAAAAAAAAATATTGTAATTATTTATTTAAATACACATATAGAAATATTAATATATATATATATATATATATATTAATGAATAGAAATATTTATTTTATTATTATTTATAGACAACCATTCATTTATTTTATTTATTTTTTTTTAAATATGAAATTTGAGCTTCTTTCCTATCATCAAATGTCATCGTACCGTGTCATTATATTCATTGAATAAAACATAAATATTATATTCATTGAATAAAAAAAAAAAATCTTATATTCATTGAATAAAAAATAAAATTCAATGTTTTGTTTTATGTTCTAAGGAAAATGAAATCGTACTTGAGGATAGGAGAGAGGCCTTAGCCGATCATAATCTTCTTGTCCAGCGGTATCCCAAAGTCCAAGACTGACTGGTATTCCATCAACGACCATTGGGGCTGAGTAATTGTCAAATCTAAAAATGATATGATAATAATATTCAATAGTGGGAAAATCCAAGTGGTAAGTACATTGATTCTCTTACACAGTGGGTACATATTCGCCAGGAAAACTATCTGTTGTATATGATATGAGCATACAGGTTTTGCCTACAGTACCATCGCCAACGACCACACATTTTATTGGTCTGCCAGAAGACATATTCTAAAAATAAATTAATAGTCATGCAAAGATATCTGCAAAAGAATTAAGAAAATTTCCAATTTATTTTTGTTCATCTCTGATTCTAATATTTATTTATAATTATGGTGAATTCTTCTAAGATTAATTGATATTCATATTGAAAGGATACGTTTTTTTTTGTTTTTTTTTTCTTTTATTAAAACATTAAGAGAGGAAGAAAAAATATTATAGATATCTATATATATATTTACATATAATCTATTTCCAGTAAGATATAATAATAGAAAGTAGGTTTTTTTATAAAAATAAATAGATTTTATATAGGTACTAAGAAAAAAATCGGTAATATTTTAGTTAATTGAATAGTAAATTGTTAGAGGTGCTTATGGGACGATCGGATTGGTGGTTGCTTGCTGTATACAAAATGGGCTAAGACAGAACATAGAAATGTCTTTGCACGTGGAATCTACTCCAAGATTAAAATTGCTTATAAATTTTCGTTTAGAAATTACAATTATATATGTTAAAAAGCTATAAATTTAAAATATATTTTATATATTTAATATTTTATTTTTATTTTAAAGCGCTAAATTTAAATACTTATTGATTTACATCATATTAAGTTATATTCTTTTTTATTATATTCTTTTCTTATTGTTATTTAATTTAAAATTAATAGTTTATATATATATATTTAAACATTATGTATATATAAAATATATAATATATATTTTAAACTTTTTATATAAAAATATACTTGACCTTTTTTGAATTTTTTTTTATTATCATAATCATCAACGGATAAGAAATATCCACAATTTATTTATAAATATTGAATTGAACTCAATCTCATATCTTATATATATATTAAAAATTTATTCCATCTGAGTTTTTCAATCTTAAATTTATATATATATTAGATACTTACTTAAAAAAAGTAAAATATATTATTTTCAAATAAATGAACATATTCAAAATGTACTTAATATATATATTTATAAATAATTATTCGTGTTTTTCAAAATTTCTTTTATATATTATAATTTTTTTTGTCTTCTCTCTCTCTCTCTCACACACACAAAAAACATGGAAAACCACAAAATAAATATCAAACAAATTAAGGAATTAATATGATCTTATGTGTAAAATTAATAATTATTATTATTTTCAGTTAATTTCTCTAAACTATCTTTATCTTTAGTATCTTGAATACTAGAATCGAATTTTTCTTCTCTGCAACAGCTCATCAACTCAGCGCCAATTTTCACTCTTCCCCCCCAATATACCAAGAATCTCATTTTATTATTTTATTTCTTTGATTTTATTTTTCTCACTTTCCCCCCCACCCCCTCAATTCGTAAAATTGATAATATAATTTTATTATTATTATATTAAACTTATACATGTTTTAATTTGTAAAAGGTTGTCTATTGGAAAATTTTAAGTTCGCTAAGCATGATCTGATAATAACCTATTAAACCTTTTGACAAGTTCATTTATTTTAATTTACATAGAAATATGTCATACGATTATTTTATTAAAAAGATTTAAACATTTTTCAATTTTTCATTTAATTTTTATGTGTGTGATAGAGTTTATTTTTAATTCACTCATCGTAATTTTATTTTAAAAATCAGGTAATTATTATGAATGGATTAAAATAGAATTTCTGCTTCTGCTTTTTTTTTTTTTTATTTTGATATTTTTATTTTTTTTTTTTTTTTTTTAACTTTTCAAAATAATTGTTTATTCTTGTTTCTAGGCTATTTTTGTATTCTCACAACTGGTATTGATTGATTTTTAAATTTGTCTATTTTTTTATTATTATTATTATTATTATTTTTTTTTTTATTTTTTCATTGATAGTTAATAGATGAATTGATACAACGAATATATTCATTGAATTCTATTTTTTGTTTGTTTTGTTTCTCTCTTTCTAGGATTGTAGTTATAATGGAGAAATTAGAAAATCATTCAGAAAGTGGAGAGAAAATCAATATTAAAGATGCTAAACCGAAACTGATGAAGTTCTCCTCTTATCTCTTGGCCCTTCGTCCATGGACCTTAAGTGCATCTTTTATCCCGACCCTTCTCGGCTGCACACTTGCTTATAAAATGGGATCAAGTGAATTAAGTTTAGTGACCTTTCTATTAACCTTAATAACGGTTGTACCTGTTCATGGAGCAGGTAACGTTGTGAATACCTATTTTGACTACGTCAAAGGCATTGATGGCCGAAAAAGTGATGATCGAATTTTGGTTGATGATATTCTATCGAAAGATGAAGTGGTTTCTTTAGGTGTGATGTTGTATGCAATTGGATGTGTTGGATTTATCCTTCTAGTGGCATTGTGTCCTGCCAAAATGGAACATTTAGCTTTAGTATATTTTGGTGGACTATCAAGCTCTTTTCTCTATACAGGTGGTATAGGATTTAAATATATTGCTTTAGGCGATGTACTTATTTTAGTTATTTTTGGACCCATCTCTGTATTGTTTGCTTTCATGTCCCAAACGGGTCATGTCGAATGGGCGACAATCTACTATGCAATCCCTTTAGCATTGAATACCGAAGCCATCCTGCATAGCAACAACACACGAGATTTGGAGAGTGATCGTAGAGTTGGCATCGTAACTCTCGCTATTCTCATTGGACAGACAGCTTCCCATATCCTTTATGCCTTTCTTCTTTTCACACCCTATATTATGTTTGTGGTGTTAACGTTAAGACATTCTTTCTGGTTTTTGTTACCTTTAATCACTTTGCCGGCTGCTTTTAAAGTTGAAAAACAAATCCGTAGTCCAGAAACAATACAAACAGTTCCTAGAAAAACGGCCCATTTAAATTTATTTTTTGGCTTTCTTTATGTATTAGCGGTCATACTAACCAAAACAGAGTCTCTTCCCTTTCTAAAATAATTGAAAAAAAAACAAATCAAAGAAATTAACAAATATGGTCTTGTCCACCCCCATTTTTCTCCCTTTCCCCCCCCCTTCAAAATGAAAAACTTTTTATATTCAAATAATTAATAAATATTTCGAAATATATAAATATAAAAACGATCTTATATAGTTTCAATTTTAAAACAAACATAAAAAAATCAAAAAAATAAATCCGTTTTCTCACTGTAAAATATTTTTTGTTTCTTTAAAAATACTTTTTTTTTCTAATGGGTATTTAAAAATTATATATACATATATATATATATATGTATATATAATATACCTCTCTCTATAATTTATTTAATCATATAAATTTGAAATTTAAACCAACAATAAACAATGCAAGCCATTTGATTTTGATGATTTCATTTATTTTAATTTAACAATTATCATTAAGGAATGTTTGAACCATCTATTAATTTTTAGATTGATTATTTATTAATTTATATTTTTATTTCTATTAAATCATTAAGAAAATATATGCAGTAATTTAATTTTTTTTTTTTTTTTTTTTTAATAAATTTATAGAAATTTTATTTTTACAATTTGTATATTAAATATTTTATTAATATACTTTAAATTATATGAATCTTTAATATGCAATTAAATAAGAGGTTATTTTTTGAAATAATTGATTTTTATAAAGGTAATTATTTTTTTTTTTATTTATTTATTCCCATTACACCTTACTATATTTAAAATTTTATTAAAATATATTTATTTCAATACAACTTATATATATATATATATATTAAAAATTAAACAATAGTAATTTATTATTATTATTTGTCTGATGAATATAATAAGCAAATTCTCATGCTAAAAAGTTAAATATTTGATTTGATTTTTTTTTTATTTCAAATTTTGATTTTTTCATACTATCTAGAAATGGTATAAAAACAACTACAATTAAAAACTGATACTAGAATAATATATCAAATAAATAAACGAGCGTACATTTTGAAAATTTTAATATCTTTTCTATTGTTACATTTTTCACAATTAGCAAAAATGTCTACCATCCCCACTGACCTTGAATTTGAATTTGAGTTTGAGTTGAAAATACCTCGTCCCTCATATACAAAAAATTAAATTCATCTATTTTTCTTTTTTCTAATAGAGGGGAGGGGGGAATCTCAAACTCGTATATATTTATAAAAACATGGGAATAATTAATAGTCAAAGAGAAATTTTCTCTATTACTGCAAGAAATAAATAAATAAAAATAAATATATAGTATAATATATGTGGGTAATTGAAATTATTCTTTTAATTTCTTTCTTTTTTTTATTCGTAAATGTTTATATCCTGCTTATATATAATTATGGTTAGTAATATACCTTTTAACTTGGTTACCATGGTAACTAAGGATAAATAAACACACGCAAATCCAAAAGTCACCTTTCAAAATGAATTCCAATCGTATGATCCCAATTTTATTTCTTAATTTAGGTGGTGAAATGCTTTATATTTTAGATCAACGATTGCGAACACACGTTGTCCCTCAGGATAAAATAATAAAGGGTAAATATTTTATTAATTTTTAATTTATCATGGATTTCAAAAGAAAGATGGAAAAGAATACAGATTCAATAATCATTTTCAAAGAAATCTTATAAATTGATTAATATTTTTATTTATTTTAATTTCATTAATTGTTATACGATAATAATTATCAATAATATAATATATTATTTAAATTTAATTATTTTGATGATTTTTGATCATTGAAATGTTTTTTTTTAACTTCGTCACATTTAAGAGATTTTATTTCTAGTTATGGATGATATAATCAGCATAATGTTAAACGATAGATTCTTAAATGAATTATTTAAACCTCATGTGATTTATAATAAAAAAATGCTCAGACAAATTTTTGAACATCTTGCTCATGTATCAATTATGAAATTAAATAAAACAAGTATGGATAAATTATATGATCTGATGAATATGACTTTTAAATGTCAAATATTTAATTGTAAAAGTCCTAATGATTTACTAAAAATTACTTTTAATCATTTGGATTCAATCCGCGCATTTGCCCATTCTTCAATTTTGCATTCCCAACTTAATCAGGCATATTGCATGTTTCATCAAGTAAGATTTATTTATTTATTTATTTTGTATTATTCACTAAAGAAAAAATTGTCTGAATGGATGATTTCTTATATTATCTTTCAGAATTATTGTTTTCTTTCTAAAGGTGCGTTGCAAAGGCTTAAATACAGTTTATTATCCTATTTTCAAGATTTAAAAGTTCCTGTATCTGTTCTTATGAGAAAAGATCTACAAAACGCTGATGGTACATTTATTATTTCAAAAGAGGATTATATTCCTTTTGGTAAATAACATTTTAGATTTTTTTTTCAATAAATTTCATTCTTTATAAATTTTTATTATATATAATGAACATTTAATAATTACTACTAATCTGATATTCGTTATCCAATCAAAATGATATGAAACATTTAATATTTAAATCAATTAATTGTTATTGAGGATTTTAGTTATTTTTTTAAATTATGATTATTTATATTTTTGAATTCCATTTATCCAGCTATGCATTTAACAAGAAATAGAAAATAAGATTAATGATTAGATAGGAGGGTTTGTAGGGAAAAACAATTTTTTTTATGTAATAAGAAGCTGAAGGGTGGGGGCAGTTAAGAACAGGGAAATCACAACCACAAGTATATATATATATACATTATATATCGTCAATATAAAATTTCAATTATATATGGTACAAAAGAATACAAATATATTTTTTGAATTTTCTAGAAATAAGATGAATTTAATAATATATATCAAATCATTTGATAATCCTTCTAAATTATGAATTAGGAAAATAATGTCGATAGAATAAATTTTCAGTTTCATTGAATTAATTCATTATATATGTGATTTTTCAGAATATTCTATTCCAATCAAAATTTTCTATTTTTCAAAGGGTCAAATAATATCTCAAAAAAAGTGTATTTTGTCAGATCGATATAAAAGAAGTAATAACAGTAGTAATGATAAATATCTCGGCAAAAACATGTAAGTATAGAACAAAAATAATAATAATTTTATTCAATCTATTATTATTTAATATATTTAAATTGTAAAGGAAAAATGTTTTATATTCTAATAATTCAGACAATTTTCATTTTCAATTGAGTAGATGGTCTCTCATGCGAGAAACATTATTGGAATTGTAATGTATAATTTGTATTTTTAGTAATTTTTATATTTTACTCAATTTTATTTATTTATATTAATAATACATAACATCAAATAATTAAATATATTTATATATTTGAATGAACTCATTTTTTAGTCCAATCGATTTGGGAATTTCAATATAGTCAAGGTTTTTTTTCTGTGTTGCTTTATACGAATTTCTTGTTATAGCTGTCCATAGTATATAATATCTGGTAGACTCGATAAGATTTTTCAATCGATATATACAATAGTTAAAATATATTTGTTTCCATTGTGTGTGGTTATCATCTTTCTAAATATACTTAAAAAAGTATTTTAAGCACTATAATAGTAAAATATTTTAAAAAAGTATATTGAAAATAAAAAAATTAATATTTAAGTTTTAAAAAATTAAAAAGCAACATTTTTTAAAATTGACTAAAATATAAAAAATATTATCTATTAAATAGGACCTTGAAAACCATTGATAAAAGGAACCGATTTATAGTATAAAAGTTATTGAAGAAGAAAAATGCGTAAGCGATTAAAAGGAAAAAGATCTTGAAAATGAACGGTCAAGCGTAAAGAAAGATTAATAAAAACAATCGAATTATAGTAAAAAATAATTGAAATAGAAAAATTTAGTAAATAATTAAAAGCAAAATAAGCTTTTAAGGTCGATCCGAATAGAAAGATGGGGGAGGGGCGAGGGGAGGGGGGCACGCACACACAAATACGTCAAATCACCTTTTTTTTCATATAAAATTTTCTCTATTTTTTTTATAATTGAAGAAATATCGCCATTTTACTTTATTTATTTATTTATGAATGAATTTAAGCCAGGTCGTTAGCACTCCAATAGAACCCTAAATATAAAATTTCGTTAAGATAGGTTTTTTACAGGAAATTTATTCATTTCTGCCACACAAATATATATACGTCAACGAGAAAAACACTTTTTTGAAATCAGAATGATTTGAAATGTGGAGATCTGTCAAAATCGGCATGTCGGTACTAAATATATATATAAATCGGGATTACAATACCTTTACTCTCGCAAAACTTTTAATTTATATTAAAATTAACTGCAGATTAGGTGGGAGTGAGAGTAGAAATTAAAAATTCATATAAAACATGAACATATCATTAATTTTCAACAACCTAGAGGTACCTATTAATGTGTTTGAATCTATTAAAAGGAAGTTAAATAAATAATAAATATATTTAAAATAATTTATTCAACTTCTAATTATATTTGTCTAACTAGTTTTAATTTCACAATAGAAAGTAATTTTTTCTAGATTTCTATTTATTGGCCATATATGACTAAAATTATTTTCATTGACGGCCAAATTTATTTTATTTGAAAGTTATTTTTTCTAATATAGAAAAATGGTTAAAAAAAGCATGTATTATTCTTGAGATATATTTTTAAGATATAAAACATTTTAAAAAAGAGCATAAAACAGGCATAAACATTCCCAAAATCTATTTCTAATATTTTAACATGTCAAAATATTATGTTATTTTTTGAGGTTTTTAAAAAAAATTGAAAAAATCTTAATTTACAGTGATTTCGGTTAGAGCAAATGAATATAATTTTAATTTTATGGATATTATGTTTTATGTTGTTGCATTTAATGTATATAAATAAATAATGGTATTTTTTAAGAGATTCACTCTCATTTATTTTTAAAATAACATTGTGTTTAGGTATATGCCTGAAGATGCAGAAAATAAAACATTAACTCATTCACCCCCTGCGATTTGTAATAAATCAGAAGAAATTAACTTTTCTTACTTTTATAAACAATTCAATGATAAAAAATTAGATATAGATAAAGAAGAATTAACTGTATTAATTAAACAATTAAAAGGAAATGTTTTCGATGATGAAATTTTTAAAGAAACAATCTGGTTAGACATTTCCAATGAAGGGTCTATCGAGTAAGTAATAAATAATTCAAATACACTTTAATTAAATTAAAAAAAAAAAAAAAAAACTAAATAAAATAATAAGAATGATTATTTTTTAAATATAAACATGCCTTTGTTTTTAGGAATAAGGAATGCGATTCAAAAAAATCTAATATTTTCTATACAATAAATAATACTTTTAGTCAAAAATATTCTAAAGAATTAAATAAAATATTTGAAGAAATGGAAATTAATAAAATGAAAGATTCAAAATCAAATGAGCCTGAAGATTTATTGGAATTATTAAATGAATAATCTTAAGCGTGGTAATTTATTTTTCTTTTTTAAAATAATGTTATAAATAAAAAACATTTTTAAAATTTTATGAAATAGTTTTATTTATATTTGATATATATTCCCGAATATATTTTTATTTCTGATTTCTGGATATGTTATTATTATAACAATATATTGATTTAAAAATATAATCGTCTAAAAACTAATAAAGATATAGAAGCTATTAAAATCAGAATAAGTATATCTTTAAAAATTATATTTCCAATTTGCAAATAATTGTTTGATGAATTTCCAGCATAGGTAAGCGGATGATTTTGTATTGCTTGAAGTTGTAAATTGTCTGATTTTACATTTGATTTTAAATAGATATCATTATTAGTGAAGTCCGAATGAAAAATTGGTTCTAATCCACTTTTCTAGAAATAAAAAAAAAAAAAATTTCAATAAATATATATTTATATATAAATGAATGAATATTAATGTAGTAACAAATCAAATAATACAAACATTTAATAAATTTATATTTAAATTATTTTTTAAATCGTTTATGCCTAATTTGTTTATTTTTCCACAAGACGAACATTCCCAAGCAAGAGACCTGAAATGGAATAAATTAAAAAAATGAGGAAAAAAAAATTTACCGATTAAACATGAAATGTAAACAGGGAAACATGAATGTAACTTACTTTCTTGCCAATACTTGTCTTTCTTCCGGTGTATATTCTAAAGATCCTATAGTGCCCAGTGCAGGTGTGGGCATAAAAGCTATGAGGGCGACAAGTGCTGTTCTTATAGACCAAGAAGGTTGCCAAGTTTCTGGATGAAAACCAGAAATACTTAAGCATATTTTTTTATTTGTTTCAAATCTTCCATTGGGCTAAAAAATAACTTATAAATTTAGTTAAAAAAAAAAAAAAAGAATTAACATTTGAAATGAATCATAGATGTAATTAATATAATTAATTAAAATTATAAAATCTCGAATAATTGGTTGCATGATCATAGGTGAAATTATAAACAAATATATTTAATTTAGTGTTTATCATTTTAGAGTTTAACCCAGTGGTATCCAACCTTTCTGTACCGGCGCCCCCCTTAATTCTTGTAATAATCTAATTTCTTAAATACTCACATAATATAGTAATTTATTTAATGGACTACAAAATCACACATACCCATTACACACCCACTCAATTAAGTAAAAACATATTATAGTTTATTATAGATTTTAGAAAAAAAAATTGGATCTAATACATTCGCGCCCCACAGGTTAGAAAAATTGGTTTAACCTCTCAATCTTACCCTCCATAACCGTCCTAAGATTATTCAACTGAATATTTATTGGATAAGAGGTTTCATTCCTAAATAATTATCATTCTATCTATCTACCATTGTAGCTTTAAGGAACTTGAAAGTTCTTGGCAGCAGCGACCATATCTCTTAAAGTGTCCCTATTCTGAGCCACAGCCATCCAAATCCTACCCTCTCCCATCTCTCTCACGATTCTTCCTACATGGTCTATCCTTGGTCTTCCAAGCGGACATTTCCCAATCGGTCTACCCACCAATATATTTTTCACCATTCTTTCTTCTCCCATTCTAGCCACGTGCCCTGCCCATCGCAGCCTTCTCGATTTTATAATTCTGGAGATGCATAGAGGTCATGCAATTCCTTCTTATGCAGTCTCCGCCATCCCTCGGTGACCTCATCTATTTTAGGTCCATAAATGCTGCGAAGAATCCTATTCTCAAATACTCTAAATCTACTCTCGTCTCTTAAGGTCATAGACACGCCTCACACCCATATAATACAACAGGCAAAATTGTTTTATAAATTATAAATTTGATTCCATTTGATAATAATTTTGTCGAGATAAGCCCCTTTACAGCATGATAACATGCGTTACTCGAATGCAACTTCGATTAAAATCTTTCTCGAATATTATCTTTCATGATTTCAGAACTTAAGTATTTCAATTTTTCTACAATTTCAAATTTTATGTTTTGTATGTTAAGACTTTGTGTGTTGATAATACAATTATGATTATCTACATATATAAACTTTACTTTTTCTAAATTTATATTCATTATTGGCCTTATTGTTTGATAATAATTTTTATTTTATAAAAGTAAATATTATAATTTAATGAGTTTCAACATTTTGTTTATAAATATAATATTATCTCTTTTCAAATATATATATATATATAAACATAGATAATACTATAACAAACACCAATCTTTGAAAATGTATGTATTTAAATATTAGAATTGATAAATTTTCCTTTATATGAAATATAACAGTAGGTAGGTTAAAAAAAAATCTGATAATATTTTGAATACGTCATTTACATTTTTTTTACATCATAATTTAAATTGATTGTTTTTTTCATTTGTCGATTAATTAAGAGAATTTAATTGATATCCTATAATAATAATAATAATAATAATACTAATACCTATCCATAAAAATTCCTCCTAATAAAAATAAATATCTAATAAATGGAATATGCGAACAAGATTTTGTTTTTTAAAAAAAAACACTCGATTAAAAGATAAGAATGAAAGAAAATGGTGGCTGTTCCTTATATTTTTTTTCCAATGAAACTAGGACACGTATTTTTTTAGATATTTTTTCTAGGGCACCCTCGCCCAGATTTTGACCCATAAGATAAAAGTTGATTTTTAAATCTGGCTTATAAATATATATTTTTAAGTAAATACGGACAACTGTCATATTTAAAACAAAAAAAAAAAAAAATAAATAAATAAATAAAAATCACTATGACCCAATTATTTTGATATTAATTCATTACTATAAAAAAAGACAATTCTACAAAATTTGAACTTAAAAAAAAGAAATTTTCGAAAAATTTAAATTTAACAATCACTTACTGTAAGCATAATAATATTTGGTGGTTTCATTGGATAGTCTGCAGGAAAAATAATTCTACCATGATAAAAACCACCATCAAATTCTGTTCCTTCCGGTCCTTTGACAGTAAAATGCCATTCAAATAAATTATCTTCTAATGGATACGCCCAAAAATCTTCTAATGGTTCTGCCAACTCTTTCGCCTCTCTCATAAGTCGTTTCACAGCTAAATCATAAATCAAAGTTTAACCACGACGTACAATAAAACAAAACAAAAAAATAACAATAATAAAATATAGATAGGCTTAGAATAATATAATACTTTTTTCCAAATACCTGGACTTTTAAAATTAAATTGATTTGAGTTTGACATTGTTTTGAAATTTCTTTTTGACTAGAATTACAAAAATTATTACCTACGATTTAAATATTTATTAAGAACCATCTAAAAATGTTTAATGTTTACCATATCATATTTATATATTAAATTTGGAACAGTTTATCAAACTTGAATGTAATTTTAAGGTAATGGGTAATAATTGTGACATTGCCATTAATGATCCATTAATTACAGGTCACATCGTCTTATTGCTCGGTGGAAGGCCAAACTGTCAATATTCGTTGCAAGAGGGCGATATGAGCAAAGTTATCAGGATTGCAAATATCAACATAAATAATTCACCAGATTAATTCATCATTTAAATTTTCTTATTGATTTAAAAATTATAACTATAAATTAATTTTATATATAATATTAAAAAATATTATATTTGTAAACGCGAATATTAAGTTTTTTTTTTAATGATGTGAGAATTTGAAATTTATATAACCTAAAAAATATATTTTATTAAAAGAGCTAATTTTAATTAATAAAAAATTTCGGACAATTTCGAAAATGGAAGGAACCAGCAAAAAATTCACTTAGGACATGCACCTACACGGTCGTATCAAATTTCAAAAATGGTTATGAAGGTTTTGACTAGTGTTAAAAAAGAAAAAAAATTATTATTATTATTATTATTATTATTAAAATAATTATATATTATATAATATATATAAAAAAAAAACCTCTGACTTTTGTACGTCCTACGCAAGGACAAAGCCTATCAAGCCGGTTATATCAATGAGGTGTCCTATGATCAGTACAACGGGTCCTATCAACCTTTACCTTGAATTTCTAAGTAATATAATAGCTTTTCCCCAAAGTTGTTCCTGGATGCTGGGTTGATTCCGTCCCATAGACCCCAGTTAGGGAAATTCCCTGCCAGGCCCGGGACTTGAACCCGGGACAATGTGATTGTGAGGCAGGTTTGCTACCCACACACCCAATGACGCCTTTATAATATTATATATAATGCATTGAATTATTTTACTGAAAATATCCTTATTTGGTACCGTTGAACTTGTCTTAGCTTGAAAGTACCATTACATAAATTAAAAATCAGATGCGAGGGTAGAAGGTCCAAAAAAAAACAAAAAAAAAAATAAGAGACAAAATGAAATGAATCAATTTTTAAATCGATCAATTTTAATCTCCTTATAAATGTATACAATTCTGATTGGAAAAGAATGTGTGTTTTTTTCTTTGGTTTGAAAACAGATGACTATTTTCGAAATAGATTTTTTTTTTATTTCTTTTTTTAAAGGAATGAAAAGTTGAGTAAGCCGCGCCCTTTCTAAGTCATCCTACACACCCAAAGTAGAGATCCCACGCGAAATACGCCCACATGCAGAGAACGGGAAGAGCTTCCAAAGGGTCCCTACTTGGACTGGTCGTTTCGCCTAGCAACCAGCCTCTTTTCTTCTCTTTTCCAAGGCGCAATGATTCTATTTTTTTTCACAAAATATAATTGAATTTTTATATCCATGAATAAATACAATAACACACATTCCACATCTCACTTTTTCATATATATATTTATTTATTAAAGCTTTTGTGGTTATTTTGATAATTATTAAGGGAATTTTTATTAAAAGACCACATTGTGTTTGTATAAAATTATTTATTAAATTAAAATAAGCAGAACTGCAGAATAAGCAGTCGAAACGTTGTACAGTTATTTTAATTTAATAAATAATTTTATACAAACAATGTGGTCTTTTAATAAAATTTAATAAAATTTCCTTAATAATTATATATATATATATCTTATCTTATTATGCTAGCTAAAATTGTATATATCTATCTATCTATATATATTGGTTCTCAAAAACCGCTCTAACGATTTTTTTCAAATTCACACTAGATATAGTATTTATAAAGAAAAATTAAGTTTTATTGATGATATCTCTTGAAACATTCAGCTTCATTATTAATTTCTTAATTGAAAATTATATATGGAAAACGTCAAAATTGGCCTCCATTTTTATTTGTATTAATATTTTTTTTTATTTAAAATATTTTAAAATATATTATTTAATTTCGAAATAAAATTAAAAATATTTATTTTTTTAATAAAATATATATAGATATTTATTAATCTCTCTCAAAAAAAAAAAATAAATAAAAAACATCAAATCTGCCTGCTAAGACAGTAAAAAAATGACAATTTTTTATCTAAATATATATAGTTCAGATGGTAAAGTGATGTTTTAACGAGTGGATTTCGTCGGTTCGAAACTCTCCGGGTGAATCGTTATTTAAAAATGAAAATGAAAATAATGAATTTGTTATTTTTTTTCTTTTTATCTATTGTTTACATTTTAATAAATTACTATTTTATATTTATTTATTCATTGTTCTTTTATTAAATTTAATATTTATTAATATTATTTATTATTAATTTATATATTGATGACATCACAAATGACATTTATATTGAAATTTGACTCCCGCCTTTTTTTAAATATATTTTGTCTTAGCAGGCAGATTTGATGTTTTTTATTTTTTTTTTTTTTTTGAGAGAGATTAATAAATATCTATATATATTTTATTAAAAATAAAATTAAAAATATATATTTTTTTTATATTTAAAATATTTTAAAATTTTTTATTTAATTTCGAAATAAAATTAAAAATATATATTTTAATAATATTTTATAATTATAAATTACGATATATATTTATCAATAATAATTAATTATTTTTTTTTAACTTAATTACAGAGCCGAGGCTCGGGGTCCCGGTATGATCTTAATATATTGTCAGAATTAGATAAATAATGTAGAGAAGAAAATATTTAAAAATAGATATTTATTTAAATGAAATAAAATTATTTAATTTACAGAATGAAAATGTCTATAATAATGTCTAAACATTTTTCTTTATAATTTTACATTATAATAATACTAATTACAGTAGTTATAATATATGGGGAATTTTCAACTTTGACTGCCGATTTGACCATGTTCCCAAACGAATTTTAAAAAAACCAAGACCACTTTACATTTACACATTTTAAGCTCTAATCGAATCCAAAATCAAAATTTAAAAAATCGAAAAACAAACTCACAGATATATAGATTTTATAAATGAACATTTATACAATTTATTTTAATTAATTTGAAACATTTTAGGAAACAAATTTTTAATGGGTCATTTTTAGAAATCCCATTTAACAATTATAATAAATAATTAAAAAATTGTAAAATTTTTAAAGTATATAAAAATAAATTGTATAAATTGGTTAAAGGGTCGAGTGATAGTTCGGTGTCCCAGGTATATATTTTATATTAACACGCCTACTTTTCTGTATAATAAAGATATAAAGAATCATATTTTAATTTTTATATAACCAAGAAATCATTTTTTCACTTAAAATATAGTTGTAAAGCCCAAATCTCCGATCCATATAACATCATCGACTGGGCCGCTACCAAAAGGAGTCTTCTCTTGCTCTGACTAGGGCCACCGGTATTTGCCATTAGTCTCGAAAAAATAATATTAAATTTTATATAAATTTATAAATTAGAATATTTGAATTTGTTTAAATTTTAACACATGTAATCAATCATATGCATAAAGAATAGAAAATTTTGAAAATCAACTTGGTATTAAATTCAGAAAAAAAAATACTCATATATAGAATATATAGACTATTCGAATATAATTGAAACTCTTTCTCTCCCTCTATTTTAAATTTAAAAAAACGGAGTGTTAAGAAATTAAGATTCCTTATACAACATGGATGGTTAAATGAATTGGGCTCCCTACCTCCCTGAGAAATTCCCATTAAAAATGTTTATAATATTTTAGTTTATTAAATCAAACTATTATTTTTTTATTTCAATATTTTTAATGTTAATACAATAATTTTTATTTTATAATCTATAAAATAATTTAATTATTTTTAAAAACAACGGTCTTCAATTACAATTTTTTACTCTCTACTGACTGTTCATTTCATAACTGAAAATAGTGTCGAATAGAAATAGACGATATTACTTGGATTAATCTTATTATGCTAGCTAAAATTGTTTGTTTGTATTATTGAGGACCCCAGTTCAATTCATTTTAATCAGATTGATGCAATGATGCAACATTTAATAATTGTAATAAATAATTAATTGTAGATTAATATTTTTTAAAGGGTCGAGCGACAGATCGGTGTCCCAGGTATTAATATTACCAGCCAAACCCAATAATAATGAATCATTTTTTTTAACTTAAGTACCGAGCCGAGGCTCGGGGTCCCGGTACTATACTTATATATTCTCCATTAAACTAGAATTATTGTATATATTCGAATACTTTATTTTCCATTGTATTCCTTATTCAATCATTATATAAATATAAAAAAAAATAATATAAATTAAATACTTTTCAAATAATCAAACAAAAATAAAACAATCCTCTCTTATATTAGCATTGGAATTAATTTATGCTTATGTTGATTTAAAAGAATATAATATTGTTTTTTGTTTGATATATATATATATAGGGTGACCATATTTTGAAATAAGTTGACCTGTGACCAGGTCCGAACCGACCGACGGTTTGAAGTAAATTAATTTCCAGCTACAGAAACAATTTCAAATAATTTTAATATATCTATTAATGTAATAAAAAGTAGATAGGCATATAACATAAATATTTTTAATTTTATTCTATTTATAATATATATATATATAAGACCAGGCTGTGACGTCATGAATGGCTGGATGACGTCATATAATTTTAAATTAAGAAAAAACTAATAAAGATGATTTTTCTCGAGGATAAAACCAATACAAAGTGCATGATTCGTGGTGATATGTAAAAAAATCTCATGTGAAATTTAGTGTGAAAATAACCCTTCCCTTCCTATCGTCGATCGCTAATACTACCACTTCCGGTTTCCGGATTTGCACTAAAAGTGTGGATGTGGATGTGGATGTATGTAGACAAAAAGGTTTGAGCTAGAATCATGAAATTTGGTAAATGGGCACTATTCAAAAATCGTAGTTTTCTATCAACTTTTGAGAAATGTAGCTCAACCGGAAGAGGGTCATTACCTACAATGTTTTGATTTTTTTTACTCTAAAGTGACCGTAAAAATAAAGATATAGGTTTGATAATTTTTCCCATGATTAAAAATTGTATAAAACTGCTATATATACAATTTCAGCTTGATTGAATCACTGAAAATACCGGAATTAATTTTTTAATATTGCAAATCACGCACCAACAAATGACGTGGTGCTATTATCAAACACGCCCTGGTTTAATAAATATTATTTATTAATTTTAATTTATAATTAATTAAATTTAATTTAAATATAATATATGTTATTTAATCCAATTCAAATTGCGAGATATTCGAGTGGAGACACTCCAGCTAATTTTTTTTTGTTTTTAGAACCAACTTGCGAAAAATTCGGAAATGTTCAAAAGCTTAGTCCAGAAAACGTTTGATCTTTTTTTAGAAGCAAATTGAAAAAATTTTGAAAAAAGGGGACAATAGGCTGTTCCGAAGGCTTTTTTCGGGACGCCAGGACAGAGCACCTAAAAATTGGACGTTTGGTCACCCTAAAAATATATATATATATATAAAATATAAGGTAATATCGAATTTTAAAATATAGAACAAATCGTCAATTATTACATATGAGAATGTTAAAAACAAACAAAAAATTAAAACTTCCCCATCTTCTACCAAAATGGAAATAACTTGATTAATGAAAATGATAGATTGGTAAATTAACTAAAAATAAAAATTTATGTAGTGATTAATTCAAAATTTTAGCTTGATTAGTTAAAAATAAAATAAATTTTTATGCTAATAGCTGGTATTACAAATGTAAAAAAATATTTAAAAATACTTAAGAAAGATTTAATTTTAAATTTGAATGAAAAAAATTAAAATATTAAAAAAAAACTATTTATTTTAGACTAATTTTAATAAGTTTCAATAATCATATATATAAATATATATATATATATAGAGAGAGAGAGAGAAATAATTAAACTATAAATATGAAATTATATAAATGAAACTATTTCAATGAAATTTAATTCTTAATTTTATATCTTTGTTTATTTGAAAATCATTTTATTTAAAAATACTTAAAAAAGATTTAATTTTAAATTTGAATGAAAAAAATTGAGTTATAAATGAAATATTAAAATAAATATTATTATTAATTTATTTGATAGGTTTCGATATCTATCAATCTATATCTATATCTATATATCTCTCTCTCTCTATATCTATATATATAAAAGGCAATGTCTGTGTGTGTGTGTGTGTGTCTGTCAAATACTCTAAAACTACTTGTCCGATTACGGTGAAACTTTCAGGGATTGTTGTGGGCATCCCAGGGAAGGTTTTAGTGTAGTTAAATCCAAAATTAATTTATTCAAAATTAATTTAATTAGTAATATTTTGGTAAAAGTGTGTAGTGTCACAAAACTATCGACAGATGGCGCTACATAAAAACTTAAACATTCAAATATTTTTAATTTTTTTTAAACTGTCAAAAATAACATACCCATAATAACAGTTGTAATAAAAATAGAAATATAAATCACAATGTAAGTAAAATATTGAATCGTTTTATTTATATTGTTTCAATTATTGTTTGAATATTTATTAAATTTATATATAGATTTATTAATTATAATAACTCCATTTACTTTCTTCAAATTTTTTTAATTTTTTATTTAAAAGTATATTCAGCATTGAAATTGCCATTAAATATGCAGGTAATTGGAACTCCAACATGTAATATTAGCAAATAGTCTGGGATGGGAAAAATACTAAGATCATGTCATGTCCTATTAAATATTTTGAATTTTATTAATCAATCTAATATAATGAAAATAAATTAATACTAAGATCATGTCATGTCCTATTAAATATTTTGAATTTTATTTTGAATCATACTATGGTAATGAAATATTGTAGGTAGACTTTTGAGACAAACAATAAAAATCTCTATAAAATAAGAGAATATACTTATTCCGAAAACTGTTAATTAAAATGTAATAACTATTAACAATTAATAAAGTAGAAATAATTTTCGAACAAATAAAAATGTAATAATTATTAACAAAAAAAATAAAAAATAAAAATAAATTATTAACAAAATAAGTTGACCTGTGGCCAGGTCCGAACCGACCGACGGTTTGAAGTAAATTAATTTCCAGCTACAGAAACAATTTCAAATAATTTTAATATATCTATTAATGTAATAAAAAAACAGATATGGACATAACATAAATATTTTTAATTTTATTTTATTTGTAATATATATGTAAGACCAGGCTGTGACGTCATGAATGGCTGGGTGACGTCATATAATTTTAAATTAAGAAATATTCGTGGAGATATGTAAAAATCTCCACATGTGAAATTTGGTGTGAAAACAATACCTCCCTTACTATCGTCGGTCGGTAAAAAATAAAAATAAAAATGTAGTAATAAAAAATAAAATTTCAATTATATTAATTTAATAAATTATTATTATTATATTTTCACGTATTAAACGGTATATTATTATTATTATTATTATTATTTGTAATAATTCCAATAAAAATAAATAAAAATAAAAACCAAAAAAAAAGTGCAATTAAAACTAAAATTTCAATTATATTCATTTAATACATTATTATTATTATTATTAAGTGTTCAGTTATCATATACGTAGATATGTATACAGACACACATGCAAAAGCGAAGCTTTTCCGGGTCTGCTATTATTATAATAGGCGTTTACTTCGTCATTATTATTAAACATTCGTTTTAATCGTAATCATGTTTTATACATATATATGTAAAATAAAGAGCCACAAATATTGGGAAACATCCGGTGGAAGACCAAAGATCAAGGTGGGTGGACAATGAAGGAAGGGACATGGGAGAGATGGGACAGGGTAGGATTTGGTTGTAGCTCAGGATAGGGACTCTTAGAGAAAAGTGGATGCTGCGGCTAAGAACTTTCGAAAACTGTATAGACACAGAGTTAGATAAATATAACATATACAATAATAATATATAATTAATTTACTGATTAAATTAAAATATATATTTTCTAAGAAAACAAATATATGTCTTATCTACTTATACTGATTGAAACAAAATGGATGAAAACCTTTTACATACAGACTTTCAACCAAATACTATGTATCACTCGGGGGTACAGGGGGCGGAGCCCCCGTCTAGGTGTGAAGAGCGCCTGGAAGGCGCTCGGAGCAGCTAGTATATATATAATAATTAAACAATTTCAATTAAATTTAATTCTTAATTTTATATCTTTGTTTATATGAAAATTATTTGATTTATATTCTTTTCTTTTTCTCTTTATTTATATGATGATTGATTTAGGAATACAATGGGAAACAAAATATTCCAATATAAACAACATAACATCTTTCAAATCATCAATTATTAAGTATACACTCTCCATTCCAAAAGAAACCGAATTTTTAAAAAAAAATAATATCACTAATGCCATCATTTGTAACCCGTAGTTGGCTTAGTCCCTCATTGACAACTGGTATAAATTTCATGACATTTGGATGCATACAACAAAAGTTATTGCGTTTCAAACGCTGCTCAGAGCTCCTTCGTCGCTCTTCACATCTAGACGGGGGCTCCGCCCCCTGTACCCCCGAGTGGTACATAGTATTTAGTAGTAAAAGGTTTTCATCCATTTTGTTTCAAACAATGTATAACATAAAACATTTATTTCTTATTGTGTGATTATTTAAAATATATTTTAATTTAAATAGTAAATTAATTATATATATTATTATTGAATATGTTATATCTATCTACTCGAAAGTTCTTGGCAGCTACAACCACATTTCTCCAAGTGTCCCCGGTGACCTCATCTTTCTTTGGCCAATAAATGCTGGAAAGAATAATCTGAATCTACTCTCATCTCCCAGGGTCATAGACCATGCGTGGCTCAACGGTACTCGAAAGTTCTTGGCAGCTACAACCACATTTCTCCAAGTGTCCTTATCCTGAGCCTCTGTTCCATCATTCCCTGATGTACTCATCTTTCTTTGGCCCATAAATGCTGGGGAGAATTATATTTAAGTCGTCTGGGTCACCTAATATTTTACAATTGATTTCCGCATCTTACTCTTTCTTTACTACCTTCAAGATATATTTTAAGATCAAAATTTGAAAAAGTTTATCCGGATCTATTGAGTCATGCGTAGGTTTTACTAAAGTCTACAAATAATTAGTGAACATAGATATTGAATTCGCGGTTTTTTTAATATCTGTCATAATGAGAAAATATCTTAATTAATGTTGATCGATTTGGCCTGAACCCGCAATGATATCGTCTAATATTTCCTCCGCCTATAGTTTATAAGTATTGTATATGTTATAATAGAGTATAATATTTCTTGATCATTTCATTTTGATATTTTAATTTCATTGCTTGATTTTTATTGAATATTTTTTGAGAAAATGCAAAGTTAGAGACTTGAGACAATTTATAAAAATTAATTTATAAAAATTAACGGTATAAAAGTATTGATTAAAACTAAATTAATAATCTATACATTCATTAATAGTATTAATTTAAATTAATGGATTTATTTGATTTTTTATTATTAAGTTCATTTATTAATTTTTTTAGATCATAGTTAATTCCCTCCCTTAAAATAAAAGAAGTACCTATTCAAATATGGAAAGAATAAATACAAAATAATTTAAGTTAAATATGATTTAAATATTTTATTATATTAATTAAAATGAGAACTTTTAGAATAAATTATTTAATTGAAATGATATTTCAATATTAGAATTTAAAATAAAAAGTTAAATATTATAATAATTCTTTGATTGGGAATCCCTAGAGTTATATACATTGTGTAAAATGAGTCCGCCAGTCAGTGGGCCACGCCTGGCTCACTGGCTCTTGAATGAACAACACGGAGAACTATATATAAACTTTAAAAAATTAAATTCTGCGGTTATTGATTAGATATTAATAAAATCTATAGCCTATGTTACCATAGAGGTATATAAGAATATTGTGATGTAATTTCATAGAAATCGTTTCTTATTTTTTGATGTTTATAATTCTAAATTACCGGTAAAGTGTCGGTTAAGTAGGAAATTTCTTTTTTGTATGTTTCTATGACAGCAAAAAAGTAAACAAATTACATACATACATACATACAAACACTCTCCTTTATATATATAGATAAACACAAAAAAAAAATAAAATAGGATTTATTTTATCAAAGAAAGAAAAGACAAAAAAATAATATTATAAAAGTAATTACAAAATAAATTATAAACAAATCTCAGTGATCACTTACTATTATTACAAATTCCGGATGCATCCACTTTCAATATTTCACCCTTTATTTTATACAATTCATTCACTGCTCAAAGGCTAATAATCATCTCCTCGTCCTCGTCAGCAATCTCTCTCTCCCGCTCACACACACTCCCACCTCTCTCCTCATCCCCTCCACCTCTCATTTCTTAGTTATTTCAATTTCCACAAATTGTCTTATTTTTAAAATATTCACTAATTTACTTTCTATTTTTCTTCTTTAATCATTAAATAATATATTTTCTATTTTATGTTAAAATGTAAGTTATTTACATTTTAACATATTACACTATGACAGCAAAAAAGTAAACAAATTACATACATACATACATACATACAAACACTCTCCTTTATATATATAGATTAAATAAATAATTAATACTTTTAATATAAACAATGATATAAAATTAAGAATTAAATTTAATTTAAAAGAATTACATTATAATTGAAATATTAAAAAAAAAAATATTTATTTGTGACTAATTTTAATAGGTTTCAATAATCTTACATGTATATGTGTATTGAGATATATATATAATTAAACTATATATATGAAATTATATAAATGAAACTATTTCAATGTAATTTAATTCTTAATTTTTTATCTTTGTTTGTTTGAAAATTATTTCATTTGTATTCTTTTCTTTTGTATTAATGTAATGATTGATATAGGAAATCAATGAGAAACAAAATATTTGAATATAAACATTAATTCGAGTTGGTTCTAAAGAATAAACTTTATCATATATATATATTATATATATAAACGTTTAAAGGTTTCTAGGAAGATTTATGTTTAAAGAACATTAATCAAGTCATTTTATTTTTGGAATGAGTGGTGGAGGGAGGTTTAATGTTTTTATAATTAAAAACAACCATAAAGAATAAACTGGAATTATTATTTATATTCGAATATTTTGTTTCTCATTGTATTCCTATATCAATCATCACATCAATAAAAATAAAAATAAAAGAATATAAATGAAATAATTTTTATATAAACAAAGATAATTCCATTAAGTATTAAATTTCATAGAAAATAAGTGTGTTATCGTTGAAATATTAAAAAAAAAATTATTTATTATTATTAATAATTTATTTTAATTAAAAACAATCAAGCTATATTATTTAAAATAAATAAATAAATAAAAATTTATCTTTTTTATATTTTTAATTAAAACAAAAAATTAACCTCCCCCTCATCTACCAAAATGAAAATCATTTGATTAAGATGATAAATTTGCAAACTAACTAAAAATCTTTTGAATGAAATCAAAATTTGTGCTGTTATTAATTAAAAATTTTAGCTTGATTAGTTAAAAATAAAATATATTTTTAATACTCAACGATGGTATAAGAAATGTAAAAAATATATATAATTCTTAAAAAAAAAAATTTAAATTTAAATTTTATTGAAAATAATTCAGTTATAATTAAAATATTTATAAAATTATTATTATAATTATTATATATTCATTTATTGTGTAAAGTTTGATAAAGTTTAATATTTTTATATATAAATACTTTAATATATATTCTCTAGAATTATTGTTTATTATACTAAGTTATTTTCTTTTTATTAGGAGAGGGGAAGTTGAATTATTTTGTTTTTGTGATTTTTAAAAATCCATAAAAATAAATTTTGAATTATTTATTTGTATATTCTTTTACTATCTTGCCACAGATAGTATTGCGATCACGAAAATTTTCGATGTTGAGATTTTGATGTTTTTATACGTTTTGAAGGTTCCTGAATCATTTTCACTAAGGTTGAGAAAAATGTCTGTGTGTGTGTGTGTATGTGTGTATGTGTGTGTGTATGTATGTAGGCAAGCTTACGCAAAAACGGTTTGAGCTAGAATGATGAAATTTGGTACATGGACATTATTCAAAATTCATAGTTTTCTATCAACTTTTGAGAAATGTAGCTCAACCGGAAGAGGGTCATTACCTACAACGTTTTGATTTTTTTTCCTCTAAAGTGACCGTAAAAATAAAGATATATGTTTGATAATTTTTCACATGATTAATAATTGTATATAACTGCTATATATAGAATTTCAGCTTGATTGATTCGCTGAAATTACCAGAATTAATTTTTTAACACTGCAAATCTCACGCGCCAACACGTGACGTGGTGCCATCAACAAAAAGCCAAACATGCGCTGGTTTAATATTTATTATTTATTATTTATAATTAATTAAATTTAATTTAAATATAATATATTATGTTATTTAATCCAATTCTCAAATTGCGAGATAGTCGAGTGGAGACACTCCAGCTAATTTCTTAAAGAATATAACTTTTGATTGTTATTAATTAAAATAAATTATTAATAATAATTTTTTTTAATATTTCAATTATAACTCAATTTTTTTCAATCAAATCTAATTCTTAATTGTATATCTTTGTTTATATTAAAAGTATTAATTAGTATTTGGTAAAATTTAAACAATTGTTTGAAAACAAATTTTTGTTTGTTTTTAACAAACATTCTCAAATGTATACTTAATAATTGATGATTTGAAAAATGTTATTTTGTTTATATTGAAATATTTTGTTTCCCATTGTATTCCTAAATCAATCATCATCTAAATAAAGAGAAAAAGAAAAGAATATAAATAAAATGATTTTCAAATAAACAAAGATATAAAATTAAGAATTAAATTTCATTGAAATAGTTTCATTTATATAATTTCATATTTATAGTTTAATTATTTCTCTCTCTCTCTCTATATATATATATATTTATATATATGATTATTGAAACTTATTAAAATTAGTCTAAAATAAATAGTTTTTTTTTAATATTTTAATTTTTCTGAATCAAATTTAAAATTAAATCTTTTTTAAGAATTTTTAAATATTTTTTTACATTTGTAATACCAGCTATTAGCATAAAAATTTATTTTATTTTTAACTAATCAAGCTAAAATTTTGAATTAATCACTACATAAATTTTTATTTTTAGTTAATTTACCAATCTATATCATTTTCATTAATCAAGTTATTTCCATTTTGGTAGAAGATGGGGAAGATTTAATTTTTTGTTTTAATTAAAAATACATAAAAAATAATTTTTTTATTTATTTATTTAATTTAAAGAATATAGAATAATTGTTTTTAATTCATTTGGTTTGGAAATACCATTGTAAACCTCTGATTCCTATGGTCGCTGAGAACTCGCTATCGATTTCCTAATAAATAAACCCGCACTCTTGAAAAATTTGATTTAAGTCTCCCATAAAGGGGAGGAGGGTCAGATGGTCGAAATCAAATCATTTTTACAATTAATAGACTAAACGTTTGTATTTCAGATCAGATTAGTGCAATCGAATCCTATTTTCTGGTGTCTGTCCTCCGACAGATTTCCCAAGTGACTTTCCTTTTTTTTTATATTAAAGTTAGAAATATGTAATGTTTTTTTTTTTTATAATTTTGAATATTCTGTCCCATTTACCGAATTAAAATTGAAAGAATCCATGGTACCTCTTCCGACTTGGACCAACGTTATTATTGAATAGGGAATTTTCATATAAATTAATTCCATTGTGCAAAAAAATAAAATGGCATTATGGAGATGAGTTTCTTATCGGTTGCTTTGTGAGTTTGGAAAGCATAAGAAAGTTATTCATGTGACAAATGACATCAATTCCTTTTATCCTGATGCGTTAGATATCAGAAAATGTCCATGATCATTGAAAATCATGGATCAATGGTATTTTTTTTTCTTTGTGATGTAGTAAAAAGTTGAAAATCCTGTGAAAATAAATATAAATTTAGGGTTCAAGTTCAAATCTTCTATTTAAAAAATAATTAAGAATAAAAATAATAAATAATAATAACCAAAATGATAAAATAAATTAAAAAAAAATAATATAAATAAATAATTAAAGCCAAGGCTAAAAAATTAAAAACTAGAAATGAAATGTTTTCTGCCTGACTGATGATGAAGACGACGTCCTCGAAACTATAAAAGTTAATTTTTGATTATTATTTATTTATTTATTTTTTAAACAATAGATCCTTGTATTTTTTAAATAATAATTATTTAAAAATAAAATAACTATCTCATTCTCTCCCTCTTTTTGATATATATATAAAAGGATCTTTTTTTTTTTAATTTCCACAACTTGAAATTTTTCATAGATATTTTTATAAGCATATATATATATATATACATATATATATATATATATATATATGTATATATGTATATATACATATATATTATTTTTAATTTATTTTCTTATATATTTATATATATATATATATAATATTGAAATCTTTGATTTATTTATTTATCTTTCATTCTATATTATTAGTAAATATTGAATATTTATATTCATTGAATGCATTTTATATTCATTGAATTGAAATTCAATCTCATCTTCCCATAAAAGGATCTTTTTTTTGTAATTTGAACGAATTTTGAAATTTTTCATAGATATTTTTATAAGTATATATATACATATGCTTTAATATATATATATATATGCTTTAATATGCTTATAAAAATATCTATTAAAAATTTCAAAATTCGTGCAAATTATAAAAACAAAAGATCCTTTTATGGGAAGATGAGATTGAATTTCAATTCAATGAATATAAATATTCAATATTTACTAATAATATAGAATGAAAGATAAGTAAATAAATCAAAGATTTCAATATTATATGTATATAAATCTATAAGAAAATAAATTAAAAATAAGAAATAATAAATGAATACATAATTTTAATTGTTGAATAATTGTTTAATAATGTAATAAAAGAATTGTTTTTTTAAAGGGATCTTTAGGTTGTTGATGAATCCATGAATCATGGATTTGTTGCATTTGTTTGAATCGGATTGGTAAGAGAGCAACAATGGGCGTGTACGACGTCCAGCGTCCCTAAATGGCCTGTTTGTTGTATGCTTTCCGTTTTCTCAAGTTGCCTGTTCCAGCAAGCAGCCAACATGCAGCCAGTAAACAGGCAGTAAACAACCCGTAAGCAGCAGCAGCACAGCCAGGCGGAGTGAACGCTTACGACATCGGGCCGCCTTCCAATCTTCCGAGCCGCCATCCGTGCGCCTCGCTTTCAGTCGAGTCGAGGCCTCCACCGGGAGAACGTCTTCGTCTCGTCCTCCAAATCGTGTGGGAGTCGTACCATCGCGGTATCCTACCAAAAAAAAAAAAACACTCTCCTTTATGTCGATTGATCTCCATCGCTAACTTTCCAATTCTTAGCAGAGACATTCAATTTCCGTTTCAAAAAAAAAAAAAAAAATAAACAATTGGACCTTGCTTATTTGTTATTCCTCCCAATTTTTTTTGCTAATCCACCCAATCACGATGAGTGAATCGAATCCAAGTACGCAAAGTATAGCGG
This sequence comes from Labia minor, assembly GCA_963082975.1. Classification (NCBI taxonomy): domain Eukaryota; kingdom Metazoa; phylum Arthropoda; class Insecta; order Dermaptera; family Spongiphoridae; genus Labia; species Labia minor. The sequence goes on from OY720348.1 coordinate 70,831,291, forward strand.
ATTATTTAGCACAATTACTTAAAGACAAAAAACAAATCGCCGCCTTCCCAAATGTGTTTATTCACGTTGAACGGCTACTCGATGAAGGTAAGCAGATTGGTTTGGTTTTTTATTTTTCACTTTTTTTAAAATTTTTTCTATCTTATTTGTCTTAACCTCCTCTCAATGGTCATGTTGCCAGCTTTTCAAGCTAGCATACACGCTTTCTTAGCTTATCACGCCGAGAAACCCGACTGACGTATTCCACTTGGCTTGTTTCTATAATTGAGGTTGAAAACATTCGCCTACCATTCCTATCTTCCTATCTATCTATCTATTTCTATCTCTAACTGTCCTATATATATATATTTATATATATATATATATATATAAATATATAATATATTATATGTGAATATTTTGTTATACTTAGATGGCTTTAGTTTTATATTTTCAAAAGTAGTAATAACTTATAGCATATATTTATAATCTAGATATATAAGAGGGAGAGAGATTCATTTTCATTCTCTTTTCCTCGGTTTTTTTTAAGCATTGGTAGAACTTTATACAAATGGTATTTCAAGAAAAGTTCTCCGAATTTTTCTTTATGCTTTCCATTCGAACCACCAGTGAGTGTTAGGTACTTGTGCACTTGTCATATGCAATTCACTTGATGCAACAGGTAGTCTAGCAACCCCCCCCCCCCCCCAACCAAAAGGGCAGGCAAGGGGAGAGACCCTTTTGGAACATCAGGTTGAAATCTCTGCCTTGGCGCCAAAGAAAGAATGGAATCCATTCATGTTCACATTCCTCAATACCCTCCATTTTCACCCGATTGGGCTCCTTTGTTTTTTTTTTTTGTTTTAAAAATCCAGATGATAAACCAAATTGGCCTGGATTTCCAGAAAACCTTTCCAATTGGATTTCGATATGTACGATATGTACTATTAGCTGACTCGATGTGTTACTTTTCGTCATTATTATTATTATTATTATTATTTCATAAATTCTTCTCTATTCCACCATTTAGTTTGATTTTTATTTATATTTCCTTCCCCCCCCCTCATACACCCACCCGCCATCTTCGCAAATTTACTTCTTTTTAGTTTCGCTTATCTATTTATTTAATGAATTTTTTTTCTTATCAAAATGTAAATAGTGAATAAAAATGAATGGGATATCCGTTACGTTTTGGTTGTGTGGTAAAAAAAAAAAAAATAAATAAAATAAAATAAGGATGGGTGTTGGATTGGAGATTCCTTTGGAGGTTCCAGTCGATGAATCGAGAAGAAGGTCCCTCCTTCGATGTGGATGTGTGGGGTGGGGTTGGGTGTGGGGAGAAGGAGGAGGAGGAGGAATAGAACAAGTCCTGCTCAAGGCGTTGGCTTAGCTTCTCTGGAGATGCCAAGGCGTGGTCAATGGCGTCTGGCATTTGCCTCCATTCATCCACCTGGTCAGAAAGTCGCATCCCTACGGGTACAGAATAACAACCAACGCCATAATCATCACCCTTGGGGGAAGCGATGCGGGTGGGGTTCATTCTCATTATCAAACAAAAGCCGAGTTATCGTTACGAGAAAAAAAAAAAATTGTCAATAGTTAAGAATACATGTCACCGCTCGGATTTGAATGAAACTTTGCCTGTTGATTCTTTGATTAATTCTAAGAAACTTTTTCCTTAAACAATATTGCAGGTAAACTTTTAATTTTCGAGATAAAATGGATTTAAGTTTTCATATAAATCCATTGATATTCTATTTAGCTACCATGTTTTATTAATTTGACCAACAGAGGGCTCGACTAATTTTCCGTGTGTGTGTGTGTTTTATTTCGGATTAGATATAAAAATAAATAAATAATCTTAAGATATAAATAAGATAGTAAGATAGTTGATGTAAAAAATAATGTTTTATTTTAATATTTCCATTTTTGGTAATGATTCAAATTAGTCCTTATGTCATAGATTTGGTCAAATCTTTGCCAGTGGCTTCCTTGTTTAATTCAAAATAAACTATTTTTATGCACTTTTTGCTGGTCTCTCTCTTTTAGTTCACGATTATTTAAATTTACATATAAATCCATTGATATTCTATTTAGCTACCATGTTTTATTAATTTGACCATCAAATGACTCCACTAATTTTCTGTGTTTTTTTCAGTTTGGATTGAATATAGAAAAATTAAAAAAATAATGAATTAAATTAATTTTCTTATATCCAAACCGAACCGAAAAAAACCCGAAAACTAGTGAATAAGTGAATAATTAGTGAATTAGTCAATAAAACATTACTTATTAACTGCTGCATCTTTCGACGTTAATAACCAGCTAATTTGTCAAACTTAAAAAAATATTTATATATCTCGAAAACGAGAAGTTCCCCCCCCCCCCGTATATTGCCTAAGAAAAAAGTTCAGTTCGGATTGAATATAAAAAAATTAATGAATTAAATTAATTTTCTTATGTCCAAACCGAACCGAAAAAAAAACCCGAAAATTAGTGAATAAGTGAATTAATCAAGGAATCAAGTGGCGAAGTTTAATGTATCATCTTTAACGATTAACAAAAAAATTTAAATAAAAATTTAAAAAAAAAAAATCAATCAAATAATGGAGCCATCTTCTTTCGATTTGATCTCCTTTCGTTTCAAATGAGCCGCTTTTTCCTATCGACTGGTCTTCTTCCATGGATCTGGATTGCAACCGAGGATCGATTGCGAATTGGCGGCTTCGACTGGTCAAGTTCCAAAGAGGGCAATGACCTTTCGAGAAAACGTTGGTCCATTCAACTAGGACTTCCTCGATCCTGTTGAGAAAGAATCACACAGCCAATCCAATAGAAACAACACTTTTTTTTTTTTTTTTTTTTAAGAAAAACATCTCCTTTTTCGTAAAGATTTCCTTCCATTTATTTTTCTTTTATTTATTTGTTTATTTTTAATCATTTTGTTTTTTTTTTTGTAATTGACTCATGGAAATTCTAATAATTCATAATAATTCATAATTCGAATAAATAATTGGAACCTTTTTCTTATTTTTATTCTATTCTATTTATTTAGTGACTATAAATATATTATAATTTAAACATACACACACACATACACATTTATCTTATCTATATATAAAAAAATGGTTTTTGACTGCACATTGCTCAGAATTTAAAAATTTTTGGCATATCTTCGCGTTTCATCACCTGTAGAATCCAAAAGTGACTTTAGAATTTTTTGTCTGTCTGTCCTGAAAATAAGGATGTTATAGACTCAAAATTGGCTTAACCGATTTCTATGAAATTAGATCACAATATTCTTATATACCTCTATTTGAACATAGACTATAAATTTTATTTATATCTAATCAATAACCGCAGAAATTAATTTTTTAATGTTTATATAATTTTCCGTATTGTTCATTCAAGAGCCTAGCGGAAACATTTACACAATGTGTATATATTAATTAATATAAAAAACCCCAAACCAAGAATTAATATAATATTTTATTTTAGATTCTAATATTCAAATATCATTTCAATTAAATAATTTATTCTAAAAGTTCTCATTTTAATTAATTTAATAAAATATTTAGATCATATTTTTATCTTAAATTATTTTTTTTTTTATTTGAATATTTCTTCTTTTCTATAATAGTACCGGGACCCCGAGCCTCGGCTCGGTACTTAAGTTAAAAAAAATGATTCATTATTATTGGATTTGGCTGGTAATATTAATACCTGGGACACCGAGCTCTCGCTCTACCCTTTAAAAAATATTGATACACAATTCTTTAATTATTTATTACAATTATTAAATGTTACACATTTGCATCAATCTGATTAAAATTAATGAACTTGTGCTCCTCAATAATACATAAATATATAATATATAGGTACATATATTTTTTTTCTATAGTGTTTTTTTGAAAAACTGTTTAGCGCCCCAAGTGGTTATAAAACAAACTAAAGACAAAAAAACGTGCTTTGCAGCTTTTCGGAATTAAAAAAGCAAAATTGGCAGTCGTGTGACTGGCCGACAGAAGTGAAAACTTCTGCGTAAGAAATTTTAAAACAGACGAAATTCGCGCTATTTCACGAGAAAGATGAATTTCATATGCATGTATATATATATAACTTATATATTATTTTAAACATATATTTTAAACAAATTTGTAACTTATATTTATATATATATAAATACACAACTTTGTTTAAAATATTGCAATACGAACTGTTTTATAATTCTTATCTCTAACATAAAATATATATTTATTATGTGAAGTTCATTTCGTATAATTTTGATTATATATGTATATATGAAATGAACTTTACATAATAAATATATATTTATATGTTAGAGATAATTTATAAAACAGTTCTAATGACAATTCAAATTTCGCGCTCTGTTATAAGAAATTTGAAAGCAGACGTAATGTGCTAGCTTCATGGTGTTGGTCACGATCACGCGAGTTCTATACTTTTTCCCCATCCCGCAAAAGTGCTCAACGCCGCTAAAGAAGTTTTCACTTCAAAAATTATTTAATATTTGGAAATATATCTGACTTATAGAAAAAATGAATATTAATTAAAGAAAGAAATAGTTTTTAAAATATCCTGAATAATATGTAACAATTTTCAAGATAGAAATTTATTACAATATTACAATTATTAACTGTTGCATCATTGCATCAATCTGATTAAAATGAATGGAACTTCGGGTACTCAATAATAATAAATAAAATAATATTAATAAATATATTAAATAATATTTTATTGAAAAAATATTAAAAATTATAAAACTATCTAAAACTTAATTAATAAAAGAACAATGAATAAATAAATATAGAATAGTAATTTATTAAAAAGTAAACAATAGATAAAAAGAAAAAAAAATAACAAAATCATTATTTTCATTTTTAAATAACGATTCACCCGGCGAGTTTCGAACCGACGAAATCCACTCGTTAAAACATCAGTCCAACCGCTGGACTATATGTATTTAGATAAAAAATTGTCATTTTTTTACTGTCTTAGCAGGCAGTATTAAAAATTTTGACGTTTTCCATATATAATTTTCAATTAAGAAATTAATAATGAAGCTGTATGTTTCAAGAGATATCATCAATAAAACTTAATTTTTCTTTATAAATACTATATCTAGTGTGAATTTGAAAAAAATCGTTAGAGCGGTTTTTGAGAACCAATATATATAGATAAATACATATATACAATTTTAGCTAGCATAATAAGATAAGATATAATAATATATAAATTTTATCAATGTCTAATAATAAATAATAATAATAATAATAAGCTAGTATATATATTAGAAAAATAAAAATTAGCATCGCAATTTCGTAAATTTAACCTCAATCTTTAAATTTAAATTAATAAAAAACATTATTAAATAAATAACTGTATTAAAAAAAAATTGTTTATATTTCTTATAGATTAATTATTTATTTTATATTTTATTTAAAAAAAATTTCATTATTGACGTCATCTTTTCATTTATAAATGAATATTATGTATATATAAGTAATAATTTATAATAATTCGAATAAATAATCGCACCGTTTTTATTTTATTTTTATTCTATTTTATTTATTTAGTCACTATAAATATATTATAATTTTATTTAAACACACACACACATTTATATATATATATATTAGAAAAATAAAAATTAGCATCGCAATTTCGTAAATTTAACCTCAATCTTTAAATTTAAATTAGTAAAAAACATTATTAAATAACTATATTAAAAAAAAAATATTTGTTTATATTTCTTATAGATTAATTATTTATTTTATATTATTTTATTATATTTTATATTTTAATAAAATTACATATCTCATATATATATATACATGTTGAAAGCCTACTAAATATCTTATATATATAAAAACAAACAAAAAAAAACAAATCATTTTGGGCAATGTTAGCATAACCGTCTCTCTATTCACTTGAATTCCAATATTGCTCTTATTTTATTTTTTTTGAAAGGGATCCTTTTAGAAGGATTCTCTTTATTATTAATCAATGAAGTACAAAACATCAAGAAACTCAAATCTATTTTTTGTTTTGGTCAATGAAATCATTCCAATAAATAAACCCACGAATAAACTAGAATTGAAATTATGAAATGATTTCAAATCAAATCAATTAAATAATAAAATAAATAAAAAAAAATAATATTATAATTCCCATTAATTCCTAATTCCTAATGAAATTGATGAAGTTTAATAAAAAATAATATACCTGGTACACTGATATATATATATGATCTTATATTATACATATAATATATTATAGGTATGTTCATATTTTGTTATACTTAGATGGCTTTAGTTTTATATTTTTCAAAGTAGTAATAGCTTATAGCAGGGGTGTCTAAACTGAGGCCCCCGGGCCACATGCGGTCCAAAACCCTTTGAGATGCGGCCCAAACGCAAATTATGAAAATATTTAATTTTTTTCAATATGGTTCTAAAAAAAAAAGGTAAAATGATTTTGGGATTAGACCATATTGAAAAAATTTAAATATTTTCATAATTTACGTTTGGGATGCAGTTTAGACACCCCTGATTTATATTATTTATAATTTATTTTAAAAGTCCTCATTTTAATTAATATATAATATAATTTAATATTATTAGATCAAATTTATTCAACAATTTATTTGAAATATGACATACTTTAATTATAATTTGAAATGAATCTTAATTAAAGAAAAAAAAATATTTTTAATATATAAAAAAATAATATATGGACAATTTTTTCAAGATCAGAAAGACAGAAAGATAAATTTTAATACAAAATCAATTATATAAAAAAAAGGCGGGAGTCGAATTTCAATATGCATGACGTAGTTGCTGACATCATTTAAATTTACTATTTTAAATTAAGAAAGTACTAATAAAGTTGATTTTTCCTGAGGCTGAAACCAATACAAATCGATTTTTTTTTAAAAAATATTATCTATTGTGTGAATTTCAACAAAATCCTTAGAGCGGTATAAAAATATACAAATATATATATCAGTGATTCTCAACCACTGCCGCGGCACTTTTGTGTGCCGCGAGATTATCAAAATGTGCTGCCAAATTATTACAAATGTAAATGTATTACAAAAAAAGGTAAACCGTTTTTGGGACCACTTTTTTACACTTTTTCTTTGTGTGGCGCCAAATTTTTAAACCATTAAAAGTGTGCCGCGGTAAAAAAACAGGTTGAGAATCACTAATACAATTTTTGCTAGTATATTAATATTAGATTTAAAAAAAAATAACATTAATTATGTATATACATATTAAATGTTTTTAAACATGCTTTCATTTTTCTTGAAATGCAATAAAAAAGTATTTTTTAAATGTAGAGCAGTAAACCGATATCAACTCTAGTATAAAAAAATATCAATTAAAATAACTTAAATTTTATTATAAATAAATATTATATAGATCATAAATAAATTCATTTGGTGATAGACATGATTTAACCATTATGATATACTTACTAGTAGTTTATATTCTTTGAAAATATAAATTATATAACAACAGGACCAGCTCTAGAAGGCGGCAAACAGGGCATTTGTCCGGGGCGGCAAATCTGAAGACGGGCTTTTTTTTATGAATATAATCAATTTTATGAATATAGGGGCGCCAATTTATTCATTTGCCCGGGGCGCCGTAAATGCTAGAGCGAACGCTGATAACAATATAATAAATATTTGTTTTTAATCTTAATCGACAGTAATTGTATCCATTGAACCTCTCATTAATTTTACTTTAATTATATATATTCTACATTCTACTTTTTTTTTATTTTGAAATATAAATATTAAAATTATTTTTTTATTATTTACTATACGATTTTAAATTATTAATGATTATTTTATAGTATTGTATAGATAATGTAATAGTTTCCGGATGTTTCCAATCTCTCTCTCCCTGTCTTTATAATTGACTACTAATAACCCTGAGTTCAATATCAGGTCAAAGTCATTGCATTCTTACTGTTTTGTTTACGAGATTTTCTAAATTTCAAATTAATAATCAGATGCCTGGGAGAAAATTCAGTTTCAATGTTTGTTTTCTTATAAACCTGTTATATTATTTAATATATATATAAACAGAAAATGATTGGATAACTTAAAAATAGTAATTATATTAAAAAAAATCAATTATAAAAATTTTAATTTAGTGTCTCCACTCGACTACCTCGCAATTTGAATTGGATTAATTAACACATATATTATATTTAAATTAAATTTAATTAATTATAAATTAAAATTAATAAATAATATTTACTATTAAACCAGCTTATGTTTGGCTCTTTGTTGATGGCACCACGTCACGTGTTGGCGCGTGAGATTTGCAGTGTTAAAAAATTAATTCCGGTACTTTTAGCGATTCAATCAAGCTGAAATTCTATATATAGCAGTTTTATACAATTTTTAATCATGTGAAAAATTATGAAACATATATCTTTATTTTTATGGTTACTTTAGAGGAAAAAAAATCAAAACGTGGTAGGCAATGCCCCTCTTTCGGTTGAGCTACATTTCTCAAAAGTTGATAGAAAACTACGAATTTTGAATAATGTCCGTATATCAAATTTCATTATTCTAGCTCAAACCGTTTTTAACTATTAAATATTAATTTCAAAATATGTTCAGTAGCTTTAAGTCCAATTTTATTTAATAGAACAAATAACAAATAACTGGAGTGTCTCCACTTGACTATCTCGCAATTTGAATTGGATTAAATAACATATATTATATTTAAATTAAATTTAATTAATTATAAATTAAAATTAATAAATAATATTTATTAAACCAGGGCGTGTTTGATGATAGCACCACGTCACTTGTTGGCGCGTGATTTGCAATATTAAAAAATTAATTCCGGTACTTTCAGTGATTCAATCAAGCTGAAATTGTATATATAGCAGTTTTATACAATTTTTAATCATGTGAAAAATTATCAAACAAATATCTTTATTTTTATGGTTACTTTAGAGGAAAAAAAATCAAAACGTAAGTAATGATCCTGAGCTACATTTCTCAAAAGTTGATAAAAATAAATGAAATTTGAATAATGCCCGTATACCAAATTTCATGATTCAAGCTCAAACCGTTTTTGCGTAATCTTGTCTATACACACACACAGACATTTTTCTCAACTTTAGTAAATATGACTCAGGAACCTTCAAAACGTATAAAAACATCAAAATCCCGACATCGAAAATTTTCGTGGTCGCAATACTATCTCTGGCGAGATAGTAAAAATATGTTTTCTATTATAGATATTAATTATTATTTCATGTTAATTAAACATCGAATGGTCAAACTTCCAAAGAGGATAAAATAATTCTTTTATTAATTATTTTTAAAAATGAAAGTAGCATCAATTTAAAATACTATTAATTTTTTTTAAAACCCTATTATAAAACAAGGAGACTTGAATTATAATAAGAAAACCAATTACTCAGATACCCTTATTTTTCTCTACTATTATCGATCCCCTTTTTGAAGTCTCAGCAAATATATCTATTATTGAATTTTGTCTAATAATTTTATCATGCCCTTATATTTATTAAGGGTACATAACTCTTCTACACCCTCATATAAAGGCATTAACGTATTTGATAAAATGAATTGGTTATTATTAATTTGATTAAAACTATTTTTATGCTATTTAATGAAATATATATTCATATATATATATATTAGAAAAATAAAATTTCGGAAATTTAACCTCAATCTTTAAATTTAAATTAATAAAAAACATTATTAAATAACTGTATTGAAAAAAAAATATTTGTTTATATTTCTTATAGATTAATTATTTATTTTTTATTTTAATTGAACAAAAAATTTGCATTATTGACGTCATCGTTTCATTTATAAATGAATATTATGTATATATAAGTATGTATATTTTTCAAATTGTGTCTACAGCGACTTTATTTCTTTTACCTAATGAAAAAAAATTACATTTCTCACAATTTATAGAAATTCAAAATTCCTATTCACAAAAATATATTAATAATTTATATTAATCATTTAAAGGGAATATCGGATTGAATCAATTAAATTGGTGATTATAAATTTGATTGAAACTATTTTTATGGTATTTAATGAATATATATATATATATAAATAAAATCTATTTATTCGTTTTTTCATATTAGAAAAATAATAATTAACATGGCAATTTCGGAAATTTAACCTCAACTTAACTCAAATAAGCTGGAGTGTCTCGCAATTTGAATTGGATTAAATAACATATATTATATTTAAATTAAATTTAATTAATTATAAATTATAAATTAAAATTAATAAATAATATTTATTAAACCAGCGCATTTTTGCTCTTTGTTGATGGCACCACGTCACGTATTGGCGCGTGATTTGCAGTATTAAAAAATTAATTCTGGTACTTTTAGCGATTCAATCAAGCTGAAATTCTATATATAGCAGTTTTATACAATTTTTAATCATGTGAAAAATTATGAAACATATATCTTTATTTTTACGGGCACTTTATTGGAAAAAAAATCAAAACATTGTAGGTAATGACCCTCTTCCGGTTGAGCTACATTTCTCAAAAGTTGATAGAAAACTACGATTTTTGAATAATGACCATTTACCAAATTTCATGATTCTAGCTCTCTCACACAATACTATCTCTGGCGAGATAGTAAAAACATTATTAAATGACTATTAAAAAAAAAATTTGCATAATTGACGTCATCGTTTCATTTATAAATGAATATTATGTATATTTTTTAAATTGTGTCTACAGCGACTTTATTTCTGTCAACTAATGGTAAAAAAAATAAATTACATATCTCACTATTTATAAAAATACAATATTCCTCTATTCACTAAGATATATTAATAATATTAAAAAAAAAAATCAATTAAATAAAAAAAATTCTTAGATATCTATAAATATTTTTCTTTCTTTCTATTTATATATATAAAAATAATATAATATAATTAAAAAAAAAAAAAAAAATTAATAAATTTCTTGCGAATTTTACACGAAATTTAGATAAAAAAATATTTTTCTCTTATTTAAGAATATGAAGTTAATAGTGAGTAAATAAAATATGGATAATATCCATTTTTTAAGGGCTTTGGAACGTGACATACGGATGTTAGTGTATTCTATCTAATATTGATATCAATTTAGTTATTCGGTAAATATTACAAATCGAATTGGATAGTTCTTATCATAGGATTGGAGAGGAAGAGGTGGTGGGGGGGGGGGCATGAGGCAAACATTTATTATTTTATTTCCGATTAAAATTAATATAAAATGGTAAATTATTCCATGGTGATCATGATGATTTACCATTCAAGAATGTTTGACCATCTTGATTTATAGTCAGTGATTTAATATCCAAAAAATTTTTTATTGAATATTTATCATAATTCTCGAATAGATTATTAAAACTTTTGTGGTTTATATAATTATTAAAGGGATTTTTATTAAAACACCACCTACGAGTGCAATTCACAAAGTAGATTACCTTTTGGAATTAAGACAAAACTATTACAGGAAAATGTTTTTTTATTATATACATCATTGAAAGAGCAACTAAAATACTATTTTTCTACATAATCGCCAAAAAAGTTGAGACATTTATAGTAGCGATGAACGAGCTTCGAAATTCCTTCCTCATAGAAATCCGCCGCCTGAGTGTTAAGCCAACACACATTCTCCCAAAAAACCATGGAAATGTTTGCAAACGTTGACTGTTAGGAAATTGATGGCAACAGTATTCTGGGACAGAAAAGGTGTGATTCTTGTCGATTTTCTGGAACGTAATGGAACAGTAAACTCTGATAGGTATTGTCAAACATTGTGAAACCTAAGAAGGGCAATTCAAAACAAGCGAAGAAGGAAACAGCTCAAAAGTGTTGTTTTTGTACGACCTCTCACAGAATCTCCTTCAGACCTTCAAGTGGGAGGTTTTTTCTTCAACACTCAGGCGGCGGATTTCTATGAGGAAGGAATTTCGAAGCTCGTTCATCGCTACTATAAATGTCTCAACTTTTTTGGCGATTATGTTGAAAAATAGTATTTTAGTTGCTCTTTCAATGATGTATATAATAAAAAACATTTTCCTGTAATAGTTTTGTCTTAATTCCAAAAGGTAATCTACTTTGTGAATTGCACTCG